>MU404086.1:0-364833 GCA_022695795.1 Biscogniauxia marginata | reverse complement strand
CCCAGCCAGGTTATCGCTTACATGCATCCTTAAATGATAGGATTTGATTATATGGCTATTATCAAATTAAAAAGAAAACCAACAATCTGAATATCAGCAGATACATATGGTGATACCATTGAAATCCGTAACTATCGACTTGTACACTTGTTAGCCCTCTGTCGCTCTGCATTGTCGCTTTTCATTGCCACTTGCCGCGCTTTACGCTTAGGGAACCGCCTCGTCGCAAGGCCTCTCGTGCCACAGAAATCGTAGGGCCGTGTTGACTAGGTTAGGGAACTGCGAGTCAAGCACGAGGCACATCAATATGTGAGTATCCATCCATGACGTAACAGTAGGGTAGGGGTGATATTAAATTACAGGAGGCCGTTTGCAGATATTGACTTGAGCTACCTTGAGCTACGATTGGCTCTGCGCCGGACGGGCATATATGCCTCTCGGCCTAGCCGAACCGAACATATCACTCAATGGTTGGATTAAAAAAAGGAATACGTCAAGCCTTCTAGGTAGACACCAGACCTGACCCTCAGCTACGATCCCGAGAGACTGCGAACCGACAAGTTAACATTTAATCGGTAAGTGTTTGTGTTCGTGTTGTGATGATATCAATACCGATGTAATCATATCAACGGAGGGACTGCGGAACCGATGCTTCTAGGCGTTTATCTCGTTAAACTTAATCAGATATTTGAAGTAAGATCAGGATAAAACGATGATGGTTTGAGGGTTACATAAGGCTCAATCTAAGTTATCGCCAGGAGTGGAGGGGAGAGGAAATTGTGGAATCGGGATTGTACATTTGCACGGTAGCTGAAGCCAGGTATAGCTCAACACTTGCCCCTTCAGAAGCATACGGTGCTTGTTGAGATGGGGCAAAGATACGAGGATAGGATCGAGTGTATTGGTTCAAGGTGAGTCTAGATAGGTGGGCAAAGCCCGTATATATACAGGAGACCAAAGGTTGTGCAGGGGCATAACCCCGTATTTCAACACTTTGTACCTCTTATAGTGATCAGAACCTTCCAAACGGTATACCTGCTCAACTCCTATGCGCAACGCACTAATGGTTGCACATTCCCTGACTGGCTAGTTAACCTTTTCCCAGTAGGTACCAAACAAATCTTGTGATAGTAGTCGATAACTCAAAATCCCACCTCAATGGTCCAAGACGAGGAACCCTGGGAAGAGCTATAACCGGCCTTGCCTACACAATCTCCGTACTCATAAACATCAGGGATCTTGCCGTAACCTGCCCCGCTCGTCTTGGTGGTGGGATAGTAAAAGGTCACCTCCGTCTTGGGCAGAGAGTCACAAGTGTGTGATGGCTGGCCATTCCAGGGGTAATACTCGACGAAACCAAGCTGCGAACCCTTGAGTTTGCCAGACCCCGAAGGTAGCGTCCACTCCCCGATGACGTTGCTCTCCCCCGTGACGGTGTCGACCAGAGTTCCTCTCCAGGTGGTGCCCCCTGTATTCTCGACAACGCAATTGTACGTATGGCTATAGTCTCCGTGGATGTCAACGGCACAGCTGACGCCGGAACCGCCGTCAGCACCATCGTGGCAGTTGGGGTGCCCGGTCGTTGTACCACCCTGGAAAGATGAGAAAGCAGCATGGACAATACTATTGCCACTGGAGTCTTCCCGCGGCTGAAGACCGGTGTAGCCAACATTCTCGACGTTCTCAAAGTTGAACTGCTGTGCAAAGTAAAAGCCGCTCTCGTGAGGTGCATGGGCTATGTTCATGGGAAAGGTGACATCGTTGAGGCCACCTGAGGGAGTCGTGTCGAAGGACCAGTCCAGACCGACGAGGGCGAAACTGAGAGTTGGACCGCAAGATGCAAGAACAGCAGCCGTGAACTTCATTTTTGTTTTTGTTCTCTGAGGTATATGTATGACGGGTGGGGAGGACAATAAATCTATTGAGCAAGCGTGAGTTTTGTAGCTTTTACCGTGGTACTCCTGAGAAATGGGTAGTAAGTCAGGGGTTTATATAATTCGTCTTGCGGACCTCCTACTGTGTCTTAGCCAGGCTAAGAACCAGTTCGTCGCTGTGACGCATTTACGCCAGCCATTTTGAACAAAGATTCAGCTCTCGGATCGTTAGGTTATCGGGCGCGCTCAGCGAGAGCTGAATATCGTGTTGTACAAGGTACGCCAACGAATCCAAGACGGCAAATCGCCATAAATTAATATTCCGTTTTGTCCGCCGCAGCTAATCCACACGAAAATGCGCCGATCAACTCGCAGGTAGCCCCTTTTCCACGTAGCTAATGTAGTGCAACTACATAAAATTTTATCTTACATAAGATAACATCAGTTGAAACTTTCTACAGATGGACAGTACAAAAGATGTAATTCGTGCTTTCACGAACTCGTTTCTAGCTGAAGTGGCAGCAATAATACTATAGTCGTCGATCATGCCCAAGCCTCTGCCGATCGGTCCGAGATCAGGGGATCAGCAGTAATGAGGCTCGAAGAATATCGATCTCGGCAGTAAAGCAAACCCTTTTTGAATAGTATTTGCATTGTATTTCATCGTCATGTTGTAGGACTGGGTAATAGCCATGAAGATCCAGCGGGTCACACTCTCGCTAACTGCTGCTCTCGTTCGACTACCTCGACTACCTCTGTTTCGGCTTCGCAAACTTATCGAATGTGTCTACAGTCCTCAGGCTCAGATTCATCTGGGAAAAGGACCCTTAGTGGATCGTGGATCTCCTTCCATGGGAACTCTTGGCTCTCCGGCCTGATGAAAAGGCTATAATCTTCAGGTAGAAAGACAAGTCTCAGTACTACCCTTCGTCTCGTGGAGGGGCTTTCTAGTTATTATTTCCTTGGCTTCTGATTGTAGAGCCTTTCAGGCTGTCATTTTCGCTGATGACCTTACTCTACTCTATCTGGAAAGTCGCCACGCTATTCGGTGCAGCATGCTTGATGACTGTATTACCAATTTCTGAATTATGCAAAAGTTTTCTTCGAAAATACTCTCTTCTTCCTTGGTAGAACCTTGTCAAGATGGTTGGCAGGGAATGCTTCGCCGGCTCCAGCGCCTTGCTCTAGGGGGTTGACCCTTGGACTTGTCGTGATTAGGTGTTGTCATAGTAGATATAGTATCTTAGATAGTTGTAGTTATAGTCCTTCTCACAATAATTACGTTATTACCAACATCCGTACTACCCCGTGACAGGTGGGTTCGATACTGAACCAAAGAGGGTGTAGACTGGTATTCCACAGCCTTCTTCGTTCTACCAATCCCAAGCGCCGTCGATAAACATGCTCGGTTACGAGCATGGTTTTAAATTAGAGCAATAAAACAGGATAAACTCAGATTTTTAATTTATATAATATTTACTTAATTTATATTAAAATAATGTTTTTCGTTATATGTTATTATAAGAAATTTTTATATTAATAATTACGAAATAAAAAAACGTTATAATTAATATATAATATATAAAAAATAAGTTATTAATTTTTTATATAAAATTAAATTTTTAAATATTAATAACTTAACTAGAAAAAAAAATCGGAAAACTTTTAAAACTTTTTTTTTAAATAATAATATATGTATATATAAAGTGTATATAAATAGTCGTAAAATTGTATGTCGAAAAAGGAGGAGCCTTATAAGCCGCAAACTTACAAGCTTTATATATAGACCCTTATCTCCTTTATTTAAAGCTAGGGCCTCACATAGGTTCGAAGGACCCTTATAAACCCGCATCAAATAATTAACTAGTTTAATTATAACGTACTATATAAACGAATAAACGAAACAAGTTTATAAACGAAATTTTATAATTACTACATTTTTAATTATTAAAAAACATTTACGTAACATTAAAATTAATTAATAATTATTATTATTTAAATTATTATATTTAATTTTATATTTTAAAAATTAAATACTTTTTTTATATTAAATATTTAGTTTTTTAATATGTAATTTAAATTAATTAATTTATTATATTTTTTAAGTTAAAACTTTTTAAAATTAAAATAAAAAATTAATAATAAATAAAATTAATTATAACTCCTTAAAATTAAAATTATTTGATGGTTGGTCGACAAACTAAGGGGCTGTGTCCCCGTACAGAAAACAGGTACATTCTTTAGGTATAAATAGGCTGTCTTCAGCAGCACCCCTCAGGTAGACTTTTCCCTCCTTAGACATCAATATTACACCAGTCTCACCCCTATCTTTCATATCGTCTATTGTTATTGCTTTTCACACGTACGTACACCTACCAACATTATTAATTATTTTTTATTATGTTATTAAATACATTTTTATTTATTATATAAATACGCGTATTATAATTAATTTAATTATATATATTATATCGTTTTTATTTAGTTATTATTCTTTTTAAAGCTTTTTTAATTTATAAGGTTATTTTTTATATTAAGTAATTTTTTTATTTATTTTCAATTTTATATTACTTATTAAAAATGTGGTTTATTTCTCAAAAATAAATAGTTTTATTTTATAATAAAATTTTTTTTTATAAATTAATTATAAATAACTATTTATAATATTTATAAAAAACTTTTATTGCTTTTTAATTTTATTAATAGTATAATTAAATTATAAAGATATTTCGCGAGTTATTATAAATATTTTAACTTTTTAAAACACTTATATTATATCGAAATTAAAAAAACTTACGCATTATTTATATAAATATAAATAATATAATAATAACTTTTAAAATTTAAAAAGAATTAATTTAATTATACGAAATTTAATTTATATATTCGAGATAATTATTATAATAACGAAAACTTTTATAAAACTAATTAAAAAGTCTTTTTTATAATATAAATATAATAACGATTTATTAAACCTTATAAGTAATTATTATATATTTATTTTTAAATATTAAAATATATAAAGTCGAGAAATTAAAATTTATATAATAAATAACTAGATATATAAAGTATAACGATATTTTTTAATAATAATTTTCGTAATTATTTAAAATTAAAAGATATATAGTTTTTTTTCGTTTTTTTATATATTTATAAAAATACTTTATAAAATTTATATTAAGTTTATTTATAATTTTACTTTTTAATAATAATAAGTTATTATAATATTATAAAGCGAAATGTTTTTTAATTAAAATAATATAAAAAATATAATTAATAATATTTATAACTTAAATAATTATAACTTATTTTTAATTATTTTATTAAGTTTTGTTATAAATTAATAGTGTTAGAAGGGTTTTTAATAAGGGTATAAAGTACGGACCAAGAATGAAACGAACGGATGGCTCAAGTTAAAGAGGCAATATAACGTCACGTGGTATAGATTCCCGTCGATTTAGATTTAATATATTTTATATCGCGGTTATATAATAAGATATTTATTATCTCGATAACATAATAAAAACGAAAAAGAAATAATTAATTTATAACGAACCTTTTTATATGTTCTTAATTAATTAACTTTATAAGTAAATACGTATTAAGTTTTCTTAATTTAAAAGTAATAATAAATCGAAATTAATTTAAAAGATTTATAATGTTTCGTTTATTAAAGAGATTTCAAGGTATTCTCATTATAATATTAAGAAGTAATTATAGTCTTAAATTGATAGTTAAAGAACTAAAATGAATGATTAGATATATGAGAAATCCCGTTCTTCTTATACCTGTTTATTCTGTCCTTTATTCCCTACAACTGGTATGTTGGATACCCTTGGATGAGTTATCCATATCACGTGACAACAGGTCGTTTTCCCTTCCAGGATCCATGTCTGGTGCGGACGCGAGAAGAGTGAGAACAGTACCCCTGTCATTTAATTGCTTACCCTGGTTAGTTCGTAATATAATTATAGCTTTTTTATAAGATATAAGTTTTCGAAAATTTAATATAACGGTTAATCGTGTAAATATACCTTTAAATTATCGTTATAATATAATATTAAAAACATTATAAATTTTTAATAACTTATAAAAACTAGTATTTAAATAACGTTATTTATAAATAATATTATTAATTATTAAATTAAGTTAATTAATTAAAAAACTAATATATATATATATAATTTTAGTTTTACGCGTTTTAAAAATAATAATAAATATATGAATTTTTAATTAAATAATATAAATAATCTATTAAAAAACTAAATACTTAATATAAAAAAAGTATTTAGTTTTTAAAGTATAAAGCTAAATAAAACGATTTAAATAATAATAATTATTAATTAATTTTAATAATCTTTTATTATTATTATAATAATGCGTTTAATAGGTTTATAATAAATACTCGCCGTCTAGGGGCGAGATATATGTTATTATAATTAATATAAATATAATATTTCATATAAGTTCTATGAAAGGTCGCCCGGCTTAGAACTCCTAACTGTCATCGTCCTTAATCGACTTGATGGCCTAGTTGAATAGATTGTTCGAGAGATTACATAAAGCTCTAGGTCGAGTTATTCAATTATCCATTGGTGAAACGTACAACGGGGGCGCAGCAGGGTTCTGAGGTGAGGTCCTTTCCAACTCAAAATAAGCTACCTAGCGGTCGGTCATCCAATCAAGACAAAATATGTAATAATCCTATGAATCAAATCCGATCCACTGAGGTTTGCCATCTGACAGTCCACTTAATCAGCCAATCATTACATCCTATGGGTCTCGACGAACTTGTAACATGAAGGGTGTATGAGCCTTATAAACTAGCGTATTTTCTAACATGTCCTGCCTCTGGACTACAACAACATTTCAAGTTGACTAATTGTGACAAGGGCGTATGAGCTTAGAACATATATCGAATTCAACCAATAATTCTCTTTGGTCTCAAGGGACTTAAGAGTCTAAGTTTTAATCAAGACCCCTCCGGGGCCTTGCTCGTTATATATACACGTCTGATGCCTGAGGCATTTACAATCTGTCTGCGTGTTGGTTCCATTTGTATGTAATCATATGCCCCACTTATCTTGATAACAGTCTTGGCGTGGGGTCTCCGTGTGACACTAATAGTGTGAGGTAGGTAACTCTCCGATGATATCGTGACCATTATGTTAACGACCTACGGCTTACTGTGGCAGTTTCTATCTTTAGCCTCACGTGGGATCGATTTACCTATGTTTAAAATGCTGACACGGCGGATCTTAAACTCCCAATTCCACCACTCGACTCCTTTCCCTTTCAAGAGTGTTTGACGTTTTATTCGCAGCTTGTATGACTTATGACGCAGTGCGGAAGAGAAATTTGTGCGATGCCTTGGGTTTAAGAGGGTAGTCTATCATTATTTCGTTACTCGGCCACAACTTACCAAGTCAGCCATCATCCCTTTGCTTTTACCATGTCAGTCAGCGTCCAGCACTACCATACACATAAAAGGGCAGAGTGTTCTGTCGGGAACCCATGTAGGCGAGAGTGCGACTTCATCCCTCGTGACAGAACCCCTTTCTGCAATTTCCAATCCATATCAAATTAAACAAAACAAAAATCATCCATATTATTCCTTTGACTTTTCCTTTCCACTATGAAGTCTACCGTCGCTCTTTTCCTCCTAAGTCTATCTGCACGTACAGCTCTAGCATCGCCGTGGCCAGAAGTCGATATTCAGGAGCGTGGATGCACTGGAACGTGCTGGAACAACAACAACTTCAAGGGTTTCGTCAAATGCGTCCCAAAATGTATCCTGGGAGGAAATGGAAAAGATGGAGAAGATATAGCAGATGATCTCAGCTCGAGCGAGGAAGAGGACAACCTACAATGCTCCGACGGATGTTTCCGAAAGCAGGACAAGGATCCAAATGCGGCAAAGACTCCAGGTGGATTTACCGCCTACGACCAGGAAGAGTTTGATATATGCTTACATTCATGCTACGTGGCCAAAGGTATCATAGAGCCCGACAGTGTTATATAATGATTGTAGAATTAGCAGCAGCATTTAATAACTTATTCGCTTCTATTGTTACTAATAATCCTCTCTCGAAAAGGACTTCGGAACCAACTAGCGAGATGCTAACTGCGTGTCGTAGTGCTTGCAACTTTATATGTTAATTTGCTAAGATGATAACGCCGGGTCTAGTAGGTAGCCTGGGATATCCTCTTAGAGTTGACGAGGCCGAAATTCAAACGTTTGTAATCCGTAGTTTATTTCCTTGAAGCGTCGCGAGGATCTAGAGATTCGAAGCACTTGTGCGATCACCTAACCTAACCTAATTACTTTTAGCCTTAATCCTGTCGCATTCGTGGCGGCGCAGGTTTGGTTGATCGGCACGCATAGAAGTATATATAACATTATTCTAATAACATTATTTTTGAAATACCTACCTTGATGTAGTGGATGAAGCAAACCAAAAAGAAACGAACGTGGGTTGTAATTCTGATGGAGAGCGAATGTCAACTAGCTACTGAAAATTTGCATTTAAACCCTGGATGCATTGACCACCCCCACAACCTATACATGGACTTTTTAGACTAATATTAGCGCCCGAGGTCGGGATTGCTCTCTGCAGCTGATAGGGAGCCTTGCCAGCTGGCAAAGCCAGCTTGATTTGCCTAAATCCCCGACCTCCAAAATTACACACGTCCGTCAGACGTCACTTCTTTTTTTTCCTTTCCCCTTTCCCGGTGTGCCCTATTTTCTCACCGCGTCTCAATAGGAACGATTTCGGCTCGCCTGCGCCAACATTAATAGACCACCATGGCTACCAGTGTGGACGCGAAGCTCTTGAGGACAACCAAGTTCCCACCGGAATTCAACCAGAAGGTTGACATGCAAAAGGTCAACCTGCAGGTAATGAAAAAGTACGTGCCCTCGTACCCGACGTTTGCCTGAGGCTCAAGAGCTGACTCGGCTATCCACAGATGGATCGCAAGCAAGATTTCCGAAATCCTCGGCTCCGAAGACGACGTCGTGATCGAGCTCTGCTTCAACCTCATTGAAGGCACCCGGTTTGTAGGCGCACATGTTCACAATATCATCGCATTGGTATAGCCTGGCTAACACCCGACATTACAGCCCGACATCAAGGCTATGCAAATCCAGCTTACCGGCTTTCTCGACAAAGACACTGCGCCTTTCTGCAAAGAGCTTTGGAAGCTTTGTCTGAGTGCCCAAGGCAGTCCACAGGGCGTCCCGAAGGAGCTTCTTGAAGCCAAGAAACTCGAGCTTATTCAAGAGAAGGTACGTTGCATCTGTTTCTTCCTTGCCACGATATGCTGTCGTTGCTGATGGTTACTAGATCGATGCGGATAAAGCTGCAGAGGATACTCGGATCAGGCGAGAGAACCAAGAGCGTCGTGATCGCGAATTGGCAGAGGTTCGAGAACGTGAACGACGAGATCGAGGGTTCCGTGGCGGTCGCGGCGACAGCTGGCGCGGTGGGCGACGTGGTGGTGATAGGGCTTTCGAAGATCGCGGCAGAGGCTCTGGGCGTGGTGGTGGTCGAGCCGCATCGCCAAGGCGAGATCGAGATTCATATCACGGAAACCGAGACCGTTACTTGCCTCAGGGTCGTCGTGGAAGCCGGCAGGAATTCAGGCGTGGCCGCTCAGGGACCCGCTCCGCATCTCCTAAATCGCGAGATTCCTTGTCGCGTTCCCGCTCTCCTAGTAATGCCAGCCCTCGATCAAATAGTTCGAGTCGTTACCGTTCTGCCCGACACCGGTCGCCACCCCGTCACAGAAACTCGGGCAAGCGAGACAGATCAACTGGGCATGGAAGAGACTATGGGACCTATCGAAATCGTCGTAGGAACTCTTCTTCCCCAGACAGTCTTTCGGGATCGGAACATAGCAAATCACGGTCCCCAGCCCCGAAAAGACGCAGATACTCGGACTCGCTCAGTCGCTCGAGGTCACCCTCTCGTAAAGACAGCCGCCGACTAAGCCGCTCTCGGTCGTCATCCTACTCTCGCTCGCCTACTCGAAGCCCTAAGAAACGGCCCGTCCGTGAACTTATCAGCCGTAGTCCCTCGCCCAGCCGCCGGGGAAGACTAAACCGTTCCCCAACTCGAAGTCCGAGCTCATCCAGGTCACATGAAAACCATAGGCGATCTGGCCGAAGAAATTCAGGAGGAGACAGAGGAGATAGCGAATCTCCTGACAGAAAGACATCTTCGAAAAAACGGAGACACTCTGACTCCCCTAGACCCCGCAACAGACCAGCTGATGTTTCGGAAGATGAAGACAGACACCGATCCCCAAGACACCACGTGGCCTCGACGGCCGATGAGGTTCGTGCTACTTCGTAGGGATTTCGTATCTCATCGTGTGCTCGGATTGAGAGCTGACCCCTCGTCTTCATCATCAGACCAAGACTCCCCAACAACAGGCCAATGAGCTGCGAGAGAAGCTTCTGAAGGAACAGATCAAGAAGATGAGAAGAACCTCTAGTAGTGACCATGTCGACAGGTGATGCTAATCTAGCTCAAGTTGCAGATTCAGTGTCCCCCATAGACAAAATGCCTAGCAGATTCCCAGTTAGGCTCTCTATTTAATGAGATCAATCACGCAAAGCACCCCCTTTGGCTTTGGCTTGGAGAGTTGAGCAGTCACCGGATATGTAAGCAGAAAATAGACAACATAGCCAATGGATTTTGAGCTTTTAAAGTGTGTCCAACCTCCTTAGTCAAAATATGTGTTTTGCTATACCCATTATGTATATCTGTTCATGACAAACAGAAGTAATCCTACTAATGCTTGAAAGTATGATGATCAAAGACCACAAGTCACACTTCCATATGTTGGTCTTTAATAAACTCTCCTAAATGAGAATTCTATTCCATTAAAAGGCCGCCTAGCCTAGATAATAATGGACTACATGTACAGTGATGTGGGACTAAATAGGAGGAGAAAACCAAGCATGGTAGTTTGCTCCTTCAAACTAGAGGCTAGGATTAATCTGAGCGAATACCCCAGCCATTTAGTATAACATGTGAACCTGAAACCACGGAATGTGAATTTTGTTATCAATAGGAAGGATATGTAGGGCTAGATCTTGTGGATAACACATGGAATGAATATCTTATATTAACTGGTCCTAGAGATAATGAGAGATATTAAATCATGTATTGGTATTTGTCTACCTACATTAAGTTGCACACACAATTAAGAGAAAAAAAAATGCTATTATGGTAGTTGCGAGTCTCTAAATGTGGTGATTTCCTAGTCGCGCTAAGACTCCGGAAGACTCCGGAGGTTAGGACCCAATATTCAACATCGACCGGGCGGGTTTTCGGAGGCGATCTCGGACAATTCCCGAGCTCCTCCCGGAGTCTTCCGGAGTCTCCCGGAGTCTTTAGGAACTTGTTTTAAGTGTGCGCAAGAGCCAATGTTCAAGAACCTTTGCCAACTAATCCTGACACAACAAAATGGATTCCCAAGATAAGAGTGTCAGGTTGAGATACTGTGCAGTATATGATTCCTTCATTTGGACATGTTATGTATTACACATATTCATGTCTTATGTGCTGGAGAACCAAGTATGGCTAGTCGTCTTGAAATTCACGTGTAGCACACCATTCCGGTGCCTTAGAGAACAGGCTCGGATCTTATACATGTGAGGTAGAAGCTGTGGCAAGCAAATCTACTCCGAAAAACGATCCTCAGGATATAGGGCAGTAGTGGTAACAAGTCAATACCAGGAGACTTATATCTCTGATCACGCATAGTAACTGATCTCCTATAGTCCAGACACTCGGAGACATATAAACACCTAGCCGCAACTTACCAAAGGTAGGTGTAAACCCAAGAGGTATCTATCGAAGGACACAGGCCCCCATTCTCTGCAGTCTTCTGCGGGAAGCTACAGAGCACCTATAGTCGGCGAGTACAAGTCATAAGTACTCGCCGACTATAGAGTCATGTTACGAGCCGCAACCAAGCCGCGTTCAGGATTTGAAGCCATACACAGCCGCAACCCACAGACCGGCAATTCCAAAAAAAAATTTAATAATAAAAGGTGCAGGGCACACACCTCTTGCTGATTCTTTTTCTTCCTCCCTTCTCCCACAAGCAAGTAAAAAATCAAAACAAGCAACCCGTACCTACACACTTGCCTGTCCCCAACCACAACCATCACATCCTACACACTCCAACACACACTCCAACACGCACTCCAACACGTACTCATTCTCTTTCTTTCCCCCAGAACTTCACATTGAAGCTCTGCACTCTTTTCTGCACCCACCACAGGCCTGAGCTGCTACACAGCTTGTGTCTTCCTTGTTCACCACAGTCTTCTCGACAGTCTTTCTTGCCTGTTCACCACAGACTCTCGTCTGCATACCATTCTCTACACCCTGTCTACCACTTCCCAAACCCTGCAACGCTGTTCTGGCATCATGTCTGGATCACGTACTCGTGCCTGGTCTGAAGAAGCGCTTGCTGCGCTTCTCTACCTTGTGCGCTGTGAAACCAAGAATGCAGGTGTCCCCACGAAAGTCACCAACTGGCCTCAGATCAAGAGGGATATGGACGACCTTGGGCATCACATTAGCTTGAATGGCTTGCAGTAAGTTCCATAGCCACTCTACCTCCTCGAGAATATTGACTACTGACAAAGCGGATTTACTAGATCGAAGATTTCTCACATAAAGAATGCAGTTAAACCTCCTCCCGCAGGTCCTGGCAAAAACTGGCAAGATTTCCTGGACATAATCGAAAAGCACAGAGTCCAGATCGAGAGTCTCTTGGCTCCCATCAGAGCTAACCGTGGTTTGGCTCCTGTTCTCCCGCAGGCCCCTCTTCTTCCTCCGGCCCTAGCCCCGGCCCTAGCCCCGGCCCTAGCCCCGGCACAGGCACTGGCACAGGCACCGGCCCCTGCCCCCTACCCTCCGGCACAGGCAGCTCCCCTTCCCGCCCCTGTCTCCCTCATGGTACCGACAATCCTTCAGGCCCCGGCCAGTCCTTTGGCTCAAGTAAACTACTACCCCCCTGTACCCTATTCTGTTTTGGAAGATACCCGTGACGAGACGACCGGGCCTTTATTCTTTCCGACTGCTCCGACTGCTCCGACTGCTCCGATGGGTCCGATGGGTCCGATGGGTCCGATGGGTGGGGCAGATGAGGCCCAAGCTCCTGATGCTAATCAACCAGGCTTTGTTGATAACGCCGTTATCGATAATGGCTTTATCGATTATAGCCTAATCGACCCGCAGTTGTTTGCATAGGACTTCCCTGACAACTAATTCTCTGAGCACTTCCACTACCGGCACTTCTACCACTCCTAAGTACTGAGCCCACCCATCACAATGTCCGAGAACGTCCAGCCAGCTGCTGCTTCTGCAGACCAGCCTGGCTTGGCTCACTACGAGAGTCAACGACAGCATCTGAAGGAGCTGTTGCACAGTCGGAAAGTGATAGAGCGCCAGCTGGTAAGTTCGGCTTTCCTCATCATCGCCAGCAGCAGCAAGCTTGCGACGAAATCCCGATGCTGACTCGATCCGGCGACAGGCAATGCATGAGCAGTCTATCTTCCAGAAGGAGACGGAGTACCTCGAGAACACGCCCTTGGGCAACATCATCACTGGCTTCGATGGCTATATCAAGGGTGGCACCAGTGCTGCCGCGCAACGCAAACGCACCGGATTGATTGATCAGAACCGTGTCTTTTCCCGTTCTTCTATTTCCTACAACGTCCTCAACGTACGTATACGCCCCGCATGCACGCGAAACATCTGTGGACAGCTAAACTGACCTGGGACTATTCTTCTGCAGCCCGAGAACAGTGAAGCTCCCTCTTCGACATCGACTCCCGCTGCCCCGACGCCTCTCTCGACTACCTTCGCGAACAAGGACAAGGACGGTAGCGGATCCAGTCAGCCTACCCCGACCTCTGCGACCGACAAGAAGGCCCCCAAGAAGAAGAAGCTGAAGAAAGATGTCGATGCGGAGGATAGTGAAACGGACTCTCGCGAGGTTAAGAAGGTGCGCACTCATTTTGGCGCGTCGCGAAAATGAGTGTCGCGTCTTCGGACTCATGTTTTCCCCCTGCTTTCTTTTCCCTTTTCCTATTTTCCTATTTTTCCTATTTTTCCTATTTCCCCCCTTTCCCTTTTCCCCTTTTCCCCATTTTCCTATTTTCCCATTTTCCTATTTTTTTTCCTATTTTTTTTTTCCTACCTCACGTCTCTCTGGTTGGGAGCTTCTCGCAATTTCTTCACCTTTAATTCCTAATTCCCAATACTCATGACTAGATGTCTCCGGCCGCTGCAAAGCTCTTTGGAACTCTAGGTTCATAGTATTCTGTTTAAGATACCCCTTTCTCCTCTTCATAGGTAGACCATTGTAAAATACAATCCGCGAGGATACAGTTCATTACTGAATGCCGTCGGCTTTCTTGCTTCTTCTTCCTGTTTCTTCTTCTGTTTCCTGCCTCGTCTATTTTGATCTTGTCGTGATAGAATTCCGAGATGGAAGTCTACCGTGCCGTAACTATGTGCCCATGCCCAAGATAGCTTAGGTGCGTGTGGGAGTTCAGGTACTTATACATTCGATATTACCTAACCTTTATGCGGAGATGCCGATGCAGGGGAGCCGAGTTCCACTGCGGGGTGTTAGTAAGTGCTCTGATGGGCTCAAGCTAGAGCTCCCGCCTTATCGATTGTCTTGTCCTAACCTCGGGGGCGTCTTATATATCGTAGCTTCGGTACTACTGAGTACGTGTGGTCTCAAGTTGCCTACCTAGGTACCTGCCATTTTTCATTCTCGTACATCTTCAACTGTCCTCCCCGACTGCCGTGTCCAATATGACCATCATAACCACCAAGTTCACGCCCGAGGTTCTCCTCTCGGCCCCACGTCGAAGTGCCGGCGTTCCCAACCGCACTGGCAAGCTTGCTCTGTATACAGGTACTAGATGGCCTCTCTGGACTAGATCCCAGAGCTTGGGATTGTGTATCGGATAGAAGTTGACCATCAGTAGTGTCTCAGTATTCCTTCGAGACACACTCTAGGAGCTATTCAATCCGGGCGCTCGACATCTCCACTGGCCATACAACTCTGCTCTACGATAACGCATCTTACACCGAGCCAACCTGGATTACCGACAATGAATTCGTTTTTGTCAAGACTGACGACTCGGTATCGAAACTCCTGGTGGCAGACGCCTCGAAACCAGGCTCAGCGTAAGTAGGGATACTCTCAGACTCATGTTACCTATGTTACTAGACCATCCGATTGGCTGACACTATGTCTCTATTTGTATTGTAGTCCGTACGAGATTAGCAGCTTTGAGGGTTCGATATCCAACCTAAAGGCAAAAGATATCGGCAATGGAACCATTGCCTTCGCCTGTACCGCACTCACGACTGCCTCGGGGAAAATGTACAATGCTTCGAGCGAGAAGCCACTTTCTAGCGCAAGAGTATACTCGAAGTTGTTCGTACGACACTGGGACACTTATGTCACGAAGCAGAAGAGCGCGGTGTTCTATGGAGCGCTGAAAAAGGAGAACGGAGTCTACAAGTTCCAGGGCAAAGGTCTGGTGAACGCCCTGGCAGGTACCAAGTTCGAATGCCCGGTCCCTACGTTCGGCGGTGCCGAAGACTTCGATATTGGCAAAAAGGGGCTGGTGTTCTTATCGAAGGATCCGGAACTGAATCCGGCGTTATGGACAAAGACGGACTTGTACTACGTACCACTGGAAAGCTTCACCGAAGAGAAACCGCCGTTGCCCCAAGTCGTGAAAACGGGCCAACTCCAGGGGTACACGGGAAACCCGGTGTTTTCGCACGACGGCACCAAAGTGGCGTTCAAGCGAATGAGACACAGACAGTACGAGTCGGACAAATGGCGGCTGCTGCTTCTACCCAACGTCGAGGACCTGAGTAATGTACAAGAGTTCTACAAGACGGACGACGGCGAGGGTGCCTGGGATCTTCGGCCAGAATCGATCGTCTGGAGCAATGACGACAAGGAACTCTACGTAACGGCCGAAAAGGAGGGGCGGCAACTCCTGTTCAAACTCCCTTCGACGCCATTAGAGGCCAAGGAACTTCCCCGGCCGTTGACAAAAAGCGGCACGGCAAGCAACTTCTTTAACCTGGCAGATGACGATTCTCGCCTCTTCCTGACATCCAGCTCGCTAGTCGACAGCTCGTCCTACTCCATCGTCGACCCGGCCTCCGAGACAGTAACGTTGGTATCCTCCCCCTCGAGGGAAGGCAAGTCCTTCGGCCTGTCGCGGAGCCAGGTCGACGAGTTCTGGTTCAAGGGGGCCGGGGACTACCGGTGCCACGCGCTCGTGGTGAAGCCGTCGGGCTTCGACCCGCAGAAGACGTATCCGCTGGCGCTGCTCATCCACGGCGGGCCCCAGGGGGCGTGGAACGACGGCTGGAGCACGCGGTGGAACCCGGCCGTGTTCGCCGAGCAAGGGTACGTCGCCGTGATGCCCAACCCGACGGGCAGCACGGGGTACAGCCAGGCGTTCACCGACGCCATCACGGGCGAGTGGGGCGGGCGCCCGTACAACGACCTCGTCAACTGCTTCGAGCACATCGAGGACAACTTCCCGTATATCGACACCAAGAACGCCGTTGCCCTGGGCGCCTCGTACGGGGGTTACATGATCAGTACGTCTCCTCGCTCTTCTTTCTTTCTTCTCATTCCATTCCCCTCCCTCTGCCTTCTCATACACCCCCCTACACACGCTAAACATCAACACCAACCCACTAACCACCAATTCCTTTTTTATCAAAAACAGATTGGATCCAGGGCCACCCGCTCGGCCGGCGATTCAAGGCGCTCGTCTGCCACGACGGCATCTTCAGCACCATGAGCGACTGGTCGACGGAGGAGCTCTTCTTCACCGTGCACGACATGGGCGGCGCGCCCTGGGAGAACCGCGAGGGCTACGAGCGCTGGGACCCGGCCGCCGCCGTCGCCGACTGGCAGACGCCCCAGCTCGTCGTCCACAGCGAGCTCGACTACCGCCTGCCAATCTCTGAGGGCCTCGCCGCCTTCAACGCCCTCCAGACCCGCGGCGTGCCCAGCCGCTTCCTCATGTTCCCCGATGAGAACCACGTAAGTCCCATGATCATTATTTATGATTTCTTGTCCCCCCCCCCTTGGATCTGGACAAGTAGCTGACATTGGTTTTTTTAAATTCACGTATAGTGGGTATTAAAACCCGAGAATTCGCTGGTCTGGCACAAGGAGGTCCTAGGCTGGATCAACAAATGGACGGGACTGGACACGACGGGACTAGCGGTCGATACGGAAGATCTGAGCCTGAGGTGAAAGGAAAGAGAAATTTGATCTGTTCGATATCGTTTCATTTGGTTCCTTCTAATTAAGTTTTTGACGAAAAAAGACGAAAAAAGGATCAGTACATGAAACTCCCCAGAGACGAGATATATGAGCAAAGTTAGATCGGTGATCTGCTAGTATTCCGTTTTTCTTTCTTCTTAATTTCCCTCTCTACCCACTGTTCGTCCCCAAAACTTGAATCGTATGTAGCATCCAGGATCCATAGCATAGGAACGTAAAGCTTTCGGTTTATTCGAACGAGTTAGATTCTTCCGGTCCTCAGCGAAATCGAAAGATGGCAAGTCGGGGGGAGGGGGGAGGGGATGGTTGTGAAATTTGTTCATGTGAGCTTTTCGCGCCAGGCTGCCCTGTTTTTACGTATCCTCGATACCTACTCCTTACTCGACTTCCGCATTTTTCTATCCTCCCTTTCGTCGTTTACTTTCCCTCTGGGCAGGATCCAGATCCGGATCCTTCGCGGCGTCTGGGGAAAGTGGCGACGACGACGTCTTGGCAACAGCGTCCTGCAGCTCGCGCATGTCCAAGTTGTGCACCGTCTGCTCGACGTGGTGCCACGCTAGGCCGTCGGAGACGAACACCTCGCCTTCGTCCGAGATCGAGAAGACGTCCCGCGACCCCCGCCCCGGCGGACGCACGACGTCCGGGTGCTCGCGCCCTAGTCGGCCTCGCATGAACGCCGCCGCCCGCGGGTCCAAGTTCTTGAGGAAATACCAGACGAAGCTCTCGTCGCTGCGGGGCGCGCGCGCGCGGTACGACTTGCGGTACCGGCAGAACGTCTTCCAGAACCGCACGACCTCGGCGGATACGGGCTGTGCGGTGTTCGTGGGCGCGGGGGCAGATGTGGATGTGGACGCGGAAGGGGTGATGGTTGTGGGTGGTGTGCTAGTGGTAGTTGGAGTGGTAGTGGCCGGTTTGTCCGTGCCGCCTCCTCCTGCTGCGGAGTCGAGGAGATCTGGGGGGCCGACGGGTAGTTTCTCGAGGAAGTCCAGAAAGACACCCTGTTTCGACGCGAGCTGCTCGAAGAACTGGCTCGACTGCTCCTGCTGGCGCACGATATCGTCTAGGGCCTCCTGCTGCTTCTGCGAGCTTGTTGGTTCCCGGCTGAGCTCCTGGCGCAGCCGGTCCGTCTCTGTTCTCATGTCCTCGATGGCGGCCCTCAGTTTCTCGACCTCTTCCCTCTGGGCGGCGACACGTGCGAGCTCGTGCTCCTCGATCGTCTTGCGCGCCCTGTCAAAGTCCTGCTGGCAGCTGTCGATCGTCTGGGCCATGAACTGGATGTCCCTACTCAGCTTGGCGGTATGTGTGGTCTGCTCGGAGCAGAGGCTGTTGACCTTCTCGGTGAGCGCTCCCAGGTCATCCCCGTGAGTCTGAGCTATCCCCCCTGCCTCCGAGACTAGAAGACGTAAGCCGTCTACGTCCCTACGGATTTCCTCCTGCTTCTCGGCAAATTCGCGGCGATGGTCACCTTGAGCGGCACAGACGTCTCGAATCCTCTGGATCTCGCCATCGATGCGTTCCAATTCTTTCTGGGTGTTGCAGACATTATAGACCAGGAGTGCCTGGACGATGGATGATGCCTTGGTTCGATTGTCTGGTTCTTGGAGCATCAGGTTGAGCTTGGCGGCCCTGGCAAGTCTCTGTCCCTCTTCGGTGGAACCCATGGTCTTTATTTAGGTGGATGTGGATGTTTTACATAGTGAAGCGGGCTGGAGGATAAATTAGGATAGTTGGGGATTTTCGAGAGATTGTGAATCAATGGAGTTAGGTAAATAAATTAATCGTACACAAATCGAATTGTGAAGTCGCGCCAAATGCTCTTTCCTTCGTCTAGCTACGTGTACATCAGTTTCCTGTAGGAAGGTACCTCCTACCTAGGCTAACCTCAGGTACCATAGGTAAGTACATGTACCTATGGAAGGTGGAAAATTAGATGGATGGACTTAATTAGGTATAGGGGAATAAGGGAATGGCGTAGCGGGCCTTCATTAGTTCTATATCAACAAGAGGCACTCAAGTAGATCACAGTCGATACGATGCTTTTGGGTCAAACGAATTTACTTAAGAAAAGGTCTGGCGGCTTAGGTACAAACAATGTGGAAAGAAGCAAGCGAGAAACCTGACCAACAACTCCCGCCGTCAGGAAACGCGCATAAACACCCGTGAGATTAGGTGCTAATACCTAGCCGCAAATGCCCAGATGCATCAAATACTTTTCACCGGCCGCCAAAAGCTGTAGATTCCCCGTGCCAGCGAGCACGCGGCCCGCCACTCAGGCAAACACGTCCCCCTGTCTATCTAACCCCGAAAGCCCCCGGACAAATCTGTCGAAAGACGCGTGATGTATGCAAAGGATAGACAGGTCTTGTGTAGTACGAGTGCTTATCCGTGCTTTAGATGAGGTCGGCCACGTTCATCGGCATCTCCTCGATCTGGGTGCTGTAGAACTGCTCGATTTCTCGCATCATTCTAACATCCTCCGCCGTGACAAAGTTGATAGCCACACCCTTTCGGCCGAATCGACCACCACGACCAATACGGTGGATGTAGTTCTCGCGGTTAGCGGGGAGGTCGTAGTTGATGACCAGCGAGACCTGCTGGACGTCGATACCACGAGCGAGAAGATCAGTGGCGATCAGCACACGAGAAGATCCCGATCGGAACTCCTTCATAATCAGGTCACGCTGGGCCTGGTCCATATCACCGTGCATGGCAGAGACGGTGAAGTCGCGAGCTGTCAGCTTGTCCGTGAGCCAGTCGACCTTTCTGCGGGTGTTGCAGAAGATGACGGCCTGGGTGATGGTAACGGTCTCGTACAGGTCGGAAAGGGTGTCGAGTTTCCACTCCTCCTTCTCCACAGCAATGTAGAACTGCTTGATACCTTCGAGGGTGAGCTCATCCTTCTTGACGAGGATACGAACAGGGTCTCGCATGAACTTGGTGGTAACCTCGAGGACATCCTGGGGCATAGTGGCGGACAGAAGGACGACTTGGGTAGACTGGGGGAGCAGCTGGAAGATGTCGTAGATCTGCTCGGTGAAACCACGCTGGATAAGAAAGTGGAGTTAGTACCGCTGACCGCATTGAATTTGATAGCGCAAGCACTTACCGAAAGCATTTCATCGGCCTCGTCGAGGACAAACATCTTCATGCCATCAGTCTTAAGGAAGCGTCGCTGAATCATGTCCTGCACGCGACCGGGGGTGCCGACAACGACCTGGGGGCCGTCTTGCAGAGCCTTCATGTCATCACGGACACTGGTGCCACCAATGCAAGCATGGCACTCGATGCTCATGAAGTCACCAATGGCGACAACGACCTTCTGGATTTGCTGGGCAAGTTCACGGGTAGGAGCTAGGATTAGTGCCTGGCACTGCTTGACATTCGGGTCGATCTTCTGGAGAACAGAGATGGAGAAAGTGGCGGTCTTGCCAGTACCGGACTGGGCCTGCGCAATAACATCGTGGCCTATCGCAAATGAGTATTTAAGGGTGGGCGCGGTAGAGAAGACAGGGAGAGTGCTTACCCTTAATAACGGGCATGATCGCACGCTGCTGAATAGCAGAGGGGCGCTCGAAGCCATAAGCGTAGACACCTGTGTGAAATATCGCCGTCAGTCTTCAGATCCACCTAATTGTTTTTTTTTCCCTTTGTGGTTTTTTTTCTCATCGCGTCTTACCTCGAAGAAGCTCCGATCGCAGGTTCATCTCATCGAAGGAATCGACGGTCTCGTCATAGTTGGACTCGATCTGGGATTGCTCGATATCCTCAAGCCCCTTGTCGGTAGCCATGATTGCGGTTGAGAATCGATGCGAGGTCTTGAATTCCAAGCTCTGCTTAGAATTCAAGAGGTGGCGGCGATCTTGGTGGGGTTAGATTGAAAATATAAGGCGCAGACTTCTTTGCTCAAAGGCAAGCAAGTGCTGCGTGGAATTGACGTACGGATAGAGGATGGACACAGATGCTCTCGACAATCGTGAGAGCGGTACGGTCCAAGTGGTGTGAATTATTGCGTGTTGTTCGTTGTGGTAGATAAAAAATCTGTGACTTGGGAAGATCGAGGGGAGGGAAGAGCCCAAGATCAAAAGACGGCGGGACCTTGTAGTAAAAAAATTTGAGTGGGGGGTATCGGAAAAACCTTGAGGCGGTGCACAGCAACCAAACTCTACGGCCTTATTGTCCTAAGCTTTGTCTTATTCCTAGATTTCTATTGGACTTTTCAATTTTCTCCCCCCTAAAGAGTCCCATACCTACCTACCTAAAGTTTTGTTCCTATTGAGAGGCCCACACAACCACCATCCATTTCCTATCGCCAATCGCCCATTCCCTATCTTCCGGCTGAAATTTTAACATTTGGAGTCTTCGTCGAGTGGCAAAGCATGGCACATTATCATAGCATTCTCTCGTGAATCGCCCCCCCTGGAACGGCAGTAATCTGCAGTCAATGACCCCGTCACCATGCTGCTTTCAAAGGATATCGGCCGTGGAGGAGTCAGTGGAGGAGTCAGTGCGGGCATAGAGACCGCAACGACGGTAGACTCTATCCCAATTCACCCAAACGGGGTTAAACCTCTTGGAAATCAGTACTTTTCATCTGGCAGCACTGCTCGACAGTTCCTAGGCCCCATGGGTCGGCTGCCAGATGAAATGATTTTACACATGCTCGAGTACCTGGACACAGATTCACTAAGACACATTGGATTCACCTGCCGTTTTCTATATGCCTTTAGCCAATTAGATGATTTGTGGAAAACACTATTCCTCGAGTGAGTCAATTTGCTTGCTGTTCTACCTGCTTGCTTATCATTGCTGTTGGAGTGCAACATACGGCACGGAGAATAGACAATCACTCAGATAGTCTTTTGACTCTGCTCGAGGCGTGAGTCATACTTTATCGATCAGAAGCCTTGATCCATTCCCTTGCTGACAGGAAGGGTCTATATAAGCTCTAGAACAGGGACTGACTCACCTATAGATCACAGGACGCAAGTTGTCAAATTCCCTGTTGGAAGGGTTCATGGAGAAGCACGCATCTGAAGATCCCCCCTAGCCTACACACCAGAATTGACTGCAGCAATGTCTTTTCGGATGTGGTACACCGGCCGTTTGTCTGCGCTCATGTCGCTCTCGGGAAGTACTCGACTAGCATACCAGAGGGAAACGAAATCAGTCGCGTAGAGTCGCTCACATATGATGAGTTTGCTCAGGGCTGGAGCAATAAGCCCTTTATACTCACTAAATGCATACAGTCGTGGCCAGCATGTCGTGATTGGAGCATCCAGGAGTTGGGTAGAAAATACTCCGACGTCCGATTCCGGGCTGAAGCGGTAGATTGGCCATTCTCGACGTATCGCGATTACATGTCCAATAGTGATGACGAGAACCCCCTCTATCTCTTTGACCGAGGTTTCGCAGAGAAGATGAACATCGAAGTTGGGCGAAGCGAGGGATCTGTTTACTGGCCACCCGAGTGTTTCGGCCTTGACTTGTTCGAAATACTCCACAGTGAGGTAGGTTACGAAGCTGTTCAACTAAGCAATTAATATTCATTGCTTGCTAGAGACCTGCCCACCGGTGGCTTATCGTTGGGCCGGAACGCAGCGGCTCGACATTCCATAAAGACCCAAACGCAACGAGTGCCTGGAACGCTGTCATCCAAGGGTCGAAATACTGGATCATGTTTCCTTCGGCGGCACAGGTCCCTGGAGTTTACGTCTCAAAGGATAGCAGCGAGGTCACCAGTCCCCTCAGCATAGCCGAATGGCTTCTTGAGTTCCATGCCGAGGCTCGAGCCATGCCTGGATGTGTTGAAGGTGTCTGCAAAGCAGGTGAGATTTTGCACGTACCAAGTGGCTGGTGGCACTTAGTGGTCAATCTAGAAGCTGGCATAGCTCTCACGCAGAATTTTGTGCCCAAATCACACCTGGCAGACGTTCTTTCCTTTCTCAAAGACAGGCCAGACCAGGTAACGGGATTCAAGAGGAGCATCGAGTGCCCTTATGACCTTTTCGTAGAACGGCTCAGAGGTAGCTATCCAGATCTGCTCGACGAGGCCCTCGAGGAGATGGAGCGGAAGAGCAGGACCAAGAAACGGAAGTGGGAGGAGGCTGTCGGGGGCAAAGACCAAGGGGAAAACGGAGGTGGTGGTTTCAGTTTTGGTTTTGGGTTTGCAGATGAGGATGGGGAGATACCTTAAACCATTACAAACATATTCCTACTGTAAGAAGGTGATGACAAGGCCACATTCAGGCTGGGCTCGGGATATGTTGACTTTACTCGGAAACGTTCGGGCCGGCTGACACGGCTTCCATGTCACCCTTGTGCGTAGACCTTACGTATGTACTATGTGAGCTTGTGATTGTGCTGGATTGATTGCGTTATGTCCGCTTCCGGAATAGGCACAGCTGACCTGTGCTGATATTCTGTGCTTTCTGGTCGGTAGAGTTTTGGGACAGGCTTTTTTTTTCGGTGTAAAAGTGCGCATAGGCACGGAAGAGCAAGTTCACATGCGGCTTGTCGAGGCTTCGAGGCTTTCCGACTGCATATGCTTACCTACTTACATTGTACGTAGGTAACCCTACCTGAGACCTTCAGCAGACTTGGAGTCTAAGTCAAGCTAAGGTACAGGGTACGTAGGACGTATCGGGCGCGACCCCACTTGGCGGGCGCAGATGAGTGGTGCGTTTGAGAATTGCGTGTGGCCCCTAACAGTCCCGGTAGAGGCAGCCGGTCTTAATATTAGCTGGGTGGTCGGCCCCCACCTCGCTGCATCGATTCTCCCACTCTCCCTACCACTAACTAAACTACATCTTTTACTTGCCCTCGACGTGAGGCATCGTATCCCACGGTAGTACGGGCGTACAGGAGCTGAACCCCCGACGAGGCTTCTGATTCACCCTCTCGCGCTGCAACGGCACCACACTTCCCGCCTCTTCTGCCTCGCATTTTCCCTTCTCACCACAACAATTCCCGTCTCACAGCATTTGCATCATGCAAGTAGTCGCCTATTACCTGTGGCACGTATCCTTTAGTTAACACGCCGCCCTTTTCGCGCTCTCCGCGCCCATCTTCCCTATTGTTCTTCTTCTCTTCTCTATCTTGTTGTTTACTCTACCATAGATGCTTCGTTGACGTCAGCTCGCCCTGTAAGCCCTCCCTTGCGAGGTATGAATACTAGAACGTCTCCCCCCAGCGTTTCGCGTCTCATCTTTTTTCTTTCTCTTCTAGAACTAGCTGTCGATCCCGCTCCCTCCACTCATAACAGTTCGTCGAAGCCGCGTAATCATGGTCTCCGACGAGACGTACGAGCTCTGCCTGCCCGTCCTGCAGGACCCAGACCTCGAAGATGAGGACAAAACGGACAAGCTGGAGGAGGTGTTGAAGAAGGAGACCACCTTGAACGGCACCGCCCTCGAAAATTCAATACTGGACGCTCTATGGCGATATCGTGAGAGCGGCGGTAGTGCTTCCTCGCCTCCTGCGATACGACAGACGATCCTTCGCCGGCCATCTCCAGCCTCTTGGCGGGGTTCTGCAACGCCAATATCGGGCTCGCCTCGCCTCGGAGTAAGCCCTCTGGCGCCACCCGGTTTTGTCCCGACCACCCTCGGCAGGACCAAATCCTCGACCGTCTCGCCCTTTTCATCGCCACGTCCCTCTCCCCGCTTGGCCTTTGCCGCGCCCGCCATCCCGCACAGTCCAAACCTAAATGCCTACGAGTTCGCAAACGATACGAGTCCGGCGCAAGAAATCTTCGGCGAGTTCCAGACGGAGAACGTTGACTGGCTCGTGAGCGACGATGCGCTCAGCGTCGCTTCTTCTGTGGGGACCTCGAGTGGCCTGAATGCCGCTGCGCCCGAGTATGTCTCTACTCAGCAGGCAGATATGACACCCTATGACATGCTCCGTTCCATACTTGGTCCGTCCAAGACGGACGAGGAGATCGAGGCCGCCCTCTCCAGCCATGGCTACGATCTGAGTGCGACTATCGCATCTATAATGGAGTCTCAGGGGCAGGATTCGACCAATGCTTCAGGGCTCACGCCCGAGGCCAAGAGCGTGCTCATCGGGAAGTCCATGACGCCTGATGTGAAACCCAACACGCCATCGGCCCAGCAGAAGGCAGGTATTATCTGCAAATTTTACCTGTCCACTGGACAATGTCTCCGGGCAGATTGCCGGTTCAGCCATGACCTTAGTAATCATATATGCAAGTAAGTGCTACGCTATCTTCCTAAGCCCACAATGCTCGTTGATCCTAACGCTCGTCAGGTATTGGGTTATGGGTAATTGCTTGGCTGGTGACACGTGCATTTTCTCCCATGATCCAGCCCATCTGATGAACCGCCTCAACGTGGATGGGAGCAGCACACCGCCACAGAAAAGCTCAACCCTCCAGGTCCAAGATACAACCTCGTTCCCGGCGTTACGACCTGGGACGCCGGAGCTTAATCCCTTTGCCGCGAGTTTCAGCTACTCGGGCTCTACTCTAACTCCACCTCCAGGCCTGAAACCTATGCATGCATATGCAGGGAGCGACAGATCTCAGCCTCGTTCCCGCCCAGGGAGCCGGCATCAGGCAAAAGATGGCCTGAGCGCACCGTCGATTGACGATAATGATGCCTTCCCTTCTCTGGGATCAGCCTCCGCTAAGCCTAACAAGAAACATCATGGCAAACGTGGGGGTCACGGGCATGGCCACAAGGAGAACATGATTCCAAGTTCTTTAGCTGACATTGTCAGGATGTCCCCATCTCCCACGCCAGGATCTAGTAGACCGGATTCGAAGAAAATTGGCCGAAATGGAAGTGCCACCAGCATTAGAAATGGAGAGAACAGTGCCGCAGCGCAGGCTATTCCCATGCCCAAACATATCCCATGGCTAGAGACTGGGGACAGGGCCAACAAGGGCTATCTCAAGGCTCGTCAGGAGGCTATCAAACACGGTGGCCTCCGCAACAAGTTTCTCCAAAGGTAAGTTCGTCCCAGCGCACAATTATCAGTGTCCAAGCATTAATAAGAGCATAGCGCTGCACAAGCATGGAACCGGAACGATGCTCGGGCAGCTAAGGCTCTGAGCCTTCGAGGTCAAAGTGAGAACGATCTCATGCGGAAGGCCCACCGCGAGGCGGCGCGCGAACTATATGAAGAGCGAAACAAGCAAAACGGGTCCAGTTTGGAAATCTACGTAGACCTTCACGGGCTACACCCAGAAGAAGCAGTCGAATACCTCGAGAGAGTGCTGTTGGACAACAGCAAAGAAAGCAAGCCTGTGTATGCTATTACGGGAACCGGCCACCACAGCAAAAATGGCAAGGACAAGGTGGGCAAGGCAATCCGGAATTTCCTGAACGAGTGGAGGTATGCGTACCGGGAGTTCTCCGTCCCCGGAGACCGCAATAGCATGGGCGGGATACTCGGAATCGATGCTAGAAGCTGGGACAAGTCGCTGGCAAAAGACAGCTCAAGGGACAAAGAAGAGGACAAGGAGGACGTGGATATCCTCAGTCAGGGTGTCGAGATTGGTGATGGCAAGGTTAGATTGCTTGTCCGAGATCCCCCCAAGGGGCCAAGTGGAAATAGAAGCCGGTGACAACTAGGTAGAAGCTAAGCCAATAAATAAAGTAAAGTATATTATTAATTAGTTCACGTTCCGCCCCCGGATTGGTGCGGGCGAGGTCTTGATATATGAGCTTGGAAATGAGCCTTCGCTTTATAGGAAGAATTCCTCGCGCTATCTTACAATCTAGACATGGGATTGGACAAGGCGGTTTAACAATTAAAGGGTTCTATCCATATGTATATGACACTTGGTTTAAAGAACGAAATCGCTATAATTGTGGTGAGGATTATAGGAGATCATCGGAACGATGATGATGGTGGTGGTGATCAATAGGTGAATAATGAAGCCTCAAGATGTCTATCTATCCACCTACTATGGAGTGATCAAGGAGGACAGCGCGGCAAGAAAGGACATTCCCTCCATCTAGTTGTAATGATATTAAGATTCAGTAGATACGGAAAGATATTAGGGGTGTAAAGGTGCCCCGATTCCTCTTCTTCCTCTTCTTCTCCTTGTTTGTTATATACCTATACGTATATATCATATACGTCTTTTGTACGTTGTCCTCTTGACTTGGGAGACAAGACGTCAGGATAAGCTTTCTTAACTATATATGGTCTTTGGTTTTCAATCTACTTAGTACATAGGCAGTCTAACATATGTACCTAGCTTTTCTAATGGGGTTTCCCGGATCCCCGTGACCGGGTGTTCTACTCTCTCTCTCTCTCTCTCGTTCTTGAGCACCACACCATTTACGGGTTTTTCTCCCGCTGGCGAAGAGCTCCAATGCCGGTTTCCATAGCTAGGGATAGCGTGTCAGTAGGGACGTTAAGAGAGGGTAAGATATATTTCTAGCACATAGCCCCTTCGTAGCTGGAGTATTGAGTACTTTGGGGGGGAGGGGGTAGTCCTGACGGCATTCTCTTAGAGTGTCATTTGTGGAGGCCGGAATTTCGCTCGAGAACTTATTCATCATATTCTCGTGGTCTGGCTAGCTCTAGTTTGCAACAGGATTAGAAGTGAGACTGGAGAATATAGAGATGTGCAATGCAGCCATGCAGGTGAAGAGGTAGCACCGTGAAGTCCAACTCAAATTGCTAAACCCGATATCATTCCCAACTATAGCACTGGGTTCGATCTAGTGGGACTGACACCGATTGATTATGCCTGATTATTCCGCCGTATTTGACGAGTGGTATCTCTATGTTCCCTCCTGAAAAGCTAATGGTCAGGTCCCCTATGCTTCTCACGACTTGCCAAGACTCGATGCCTTTTCCAACCTCTTCGACGGCACGGTCAAAATCTTTAAAATTTGACTATCATATACCTAAGACAGGGGTTTAGTTGCACCGGGGGAAGAGAAAAGGGGATGACGAAAAAAAAAAAAAAAAAAGGGCACATTAACTATAGGAATGGGATAATGCTAAGACCATTATCACCAGTTTGTAATAACAGTGTTTTTAACAGAAGATATAAGCGTGTGTTCTTCGTCATCCCCAAAGATATCAACGGAATCCATGGACTGTGAAGACCTAATAAGTAGGTTCTAGGATGCCGCGAGGAGTCTAGCCGTCGGGCTTGAAAGGGGATCCGATAGGAAATGAGAGTGGAACGCGGAAGATCAAGATGGCGGAGTTACGGGCAAAACCTTCTCATTGAGAAGTAAATATTTCTTTGGGGATTGTACATATTTAGCGACCGTAACGTGCGATAGAGCCCACGCTTTCGTACCATAATGCTGTTATACGTTACAGGTCTCTGGGCTATAAGTATTAAACCACCGTGATAAGGGAGGGCGTTTATGAATTTAGATACTATGCTCAGGATTTGGTTATTATTGTTACCACTTAAGTTGCCGTTTTAAATTTCCCCCAGGTAGCAACTCGGTTAAAGTGATCGTGTTAAGTTTAAAAGGGTGCTTTATAAGTAGTTTTACTTATATTTATACATTATATTAAAAGAGTAACGTGTCTCATAAGCGAGTGGGCCACTTGATTTCTTATATAAAATCGACTTTTTTTTTTTTTTTTTAAATTCATAACTTTGCACGTAAAAATCGTAAAAATCTCGGACCTTTTTTTTAGTTATATAATTATAAGGTTTATTTAAAAGTAAAATCGAAAAAATCAAAAATGAAATATATAAAGAAATACGTAAAAAGGTCCGTGTGTTTTGTTTTAATTTTAGTTTTTACGCGTTTTCTTTTCGCGTTTTTCGGAATTAATTTTTTCGATTTTACTTTTAGTTAAAATTAATAATTATATAGCTAATAAAAAAGGTCCGAGATTTTTACGATTTTTACGTGCAAAGTTATGAATTTTTGAAAAAGTCGATTTTATATGGGAAATCAAGTGGCCCATTTACTTATAAGATATGTTAAGTAATATTTTTAATATTTAATTAATATTTATAAAAAGTTTATATTAATTAATTATTAGTATAATTAAATAAAAAAAGGTAAATTTATATAAAATGAAATTATTAAGTATAATTTATTATTATATAAACGGGAATTGTTTATTAGATAATGTTTTAATACGAGGTAGTTATACGACACATTGTTCTCTCTCTATACCGACTTCCGCGTCTCTTAGAGCATCGAAACCTCAATAACCAACGTTATGGTCTTCTTTCCGATGTTTATCTTGAAGGTAGTTTAATAACTTGCAGTACCAACGCTGCCAAGATGATAAAATGGCACGGATATGCCTAGACGATTGTGATCCCTGCACGATGCATTAGCGTGATCGGTTTAGCAACACTTGAAACTTGTAAAGATTCGATTTGCAATGTTACGGTACTGCATACATAGGTACCTATGTACTTATACGATTATTAATAACAACTTTATTACGTATATTAATAATACTTAAATGCAATTTATAGCATCTTTATATCTTATATGTAAGTAGTCGAGCATATATTCAAACTACATAGTATATATATCTTATGTGTATATGTGTATATAAGTACCAGGTAGGTAAGGTATGTAGGTAGTATTGTGGCTGAGATCATCATACTGCTCCTATTTATACGGCGGGGTCACAGCTGTCCCTGCTTATCCATGTAGGTACTGTGCCGTGCCTGTAGCCCTAGCGTAGTAGCGTATGTAAGCAGCCCTTCAGCCGCTCCCTGCGTCATCGTCAGCTCCTACCCTACTAAAGCAACATCGCCTTAAAAAAGAATCACCATCCCACCAACTTCGGTCAAGCTTACTCTAGAGCCCTAATTTCTCAAAACGGCGACACTCAATCATCTCCGTGCGTCGTCGCCAGCAGATATGGACGGATAGTGGCCATTCGACATCGAAACACATGAGCCCCTGGAAAGTAACAGCAATCCGATCCAACCCGACACTGACCGATCCCCGCGCATAACGAGGATAACCACATCAGCACGTCTCGTCCGGTGTTCTTCCTTAAGCCCGGATTTTTCTATTCGGCGTAGACACATCTCTCACCTCGGGCCCAGCTGCGAGACGACGATCTGCGTTCCCCCTATATCGAGAGATCTGAGCTTTCCCTGCCTATCCGGCGACCGTAAAGACACACACACACACACACACACACAGACGCACACACATACGTCCATACATACATACATACATACATACATACATACATACATACATACATACATACATACCTACGTAGTTTGAGTTGGCAACGGCAGAGCCGTAGATTATACACTCTAAACCTTATCCTTCATCCAAAAGGACAAAGAAAAAACCAGAAACAAAACAAACATGCCGGCAGACTACTCCTCGGCCGCCCAAGCGCTCTCCATCTCGACGTCCCCCGCACGCTCGCCCTCTCCCGCACGCTCCCCAAGCACACCCCAGACCGACGACGACAAAGACGACAACGGCCCGGTACCCCCCTGGGTGCGGTCGTCGGGCCATCCGCCGCGCGGCGGCTCCGGCTCCGGCTCCGGCCTCGGCCTAGGCAGTATAAACCTCGGGGGTAGGACGAGCGGCCAGAACGCCCGGCGGCTATCGACGCCGTATTCGCGGTCGCAGCACCACCACGACGGCGGCGGCGGCGGCGCTCTTTCCTTCGGGCAGCGCGTGTCGCGCGCGAGCCTCTCGGCCGCGAACCGCCTGCTGAAGCTGAGCTACAGCCTGACGCCGGCGCAGCGGGCGCTCGCGGCCCTGGCCGGGGCGGCGTCGCTCGCCCTGGCCGTCGTCTTCCTCGTCTTCTCGCACCGCATCTTCGCGTCGCTGGCGCCCGTCGCGGCCGGGTGGCGCGCGCTGCCGGCCGGCTGGGCCCTCGTCTTCCTGCTGACGTCGCTGGCGGCCTTCCCGCCCATGATCGGCTACAGCACCTGCATCACCATATCCGGCTTCGTGTACGGCTTCCCAGGCGGCTGGCCCGTCGTGGCTGCCGCCACGGTGGTCGGCTCGACGGCCGCGTTCGCTGCGAGCCGGACCGTGCTGAGCGCCTACGTGCAGCGGCTCGTCGGCTCGGACCGGCGCTTCGTGGCCCTCGGCCAGGTGCTCCGGCACGACGGCCTGCTCATGCTCGCCGCCATCCGACTGTGCCCCCTGCCCTTCAGCCTCAGCAACGGCTTCCTCGCCACCATCCCGAGCGTCAGCCCGCTCGGCTTCGCCCTCGCCACCGCCCTCGCCACCCCCAAGCTCCTCGTCCACGTCTTCATCGGCAGCCGCCTCGCCCGCCTCGCCGAGAGCGGCGACGACATGTCCCTCGCCGACAAGGTCGTCAACTACCTCAGCATGCTGATCGGCCTCGCCCTCGGCATCGCCGTCAGCCTCGTCATCTACCGCCGCACCATGGCCCGCGCCGCCGCCATCGCCCGCGAGGACGCCGCCGCCCAGGGTCTCGTCGTCTCCGACGCCGATATCGACGACGACGACCTGAACTACGAGGACCTCGAGGAGGGCGTGCTCGGCGTCGGGCGGCGGCAGCAGCGGCGGCCCGAGGACGTGGACGTGGACGAGGACGCCGCGGCCCTGATGGACGCCGATGACATCTCGCTGTGGGAGAACGACGTGAGCGGCGGCGGCGGCGGCATCGGGGGCGCGTATAGGGACGAGGAAGACGGAGAAGATGGCGACGAGACGATAAAAACGAAAGGGCCCGGCTCTCGTGAGCATCCAAGGTAAAATGAATAAATAAATAAAGAGCAAAGAAGAAAAAAACCCCCAGTCTAGATATGGTTAACTGGATGATACAAAAACAAACCAGGGTTGAGGGGGGTTGGCGTCTGGTGGTGGCCTAGGGAGTATATATATTTTAGAAAGGGAGGGCTTTATTATATTTATTATCAGAAGCAATATCGAACTTATGATCTATCCTGTTTCAACAACACGGGGTGACTCGACAGACTTGTTGACTAACATCGCAGTGGTAAACGAGCAATCGTATTGATGTATAGGTATTGCTTGTATGTTATTCTCTTCAGAGATATTCCAACGACGTCACTAGCGTTCAAGGGGTAGGTAAGGTGGGTATCATGCTTGCTTTGCGCTCTCTCTCTTTCTCTCTCTCCCCCCAATAACCTTTAATCATCGTCATTCCTCAAACGCCGAAACTAATGCAGAGAATTTCAAAAGAAAGAGGGCAAGCCAATCCATCATCGCAAGTAACGTCCAAGTAAGTTCATAAGAAAAAAAAGGCAAAACTATTTTCGTACAGTGTTCGTTCATCCATCATTTCCCTTAACTCCGGTTCTAAGCCAATCAATCGTTAAAAAAAAAACAGCCCATTCGGGATAAAACTATCGACGTTACCACAACAATATCTACGGTTATTGTGAAGGGATTCCGTAGTTTAGCTAGTTAGCTTCCCCCTCCCCGGTCGTGATCGTATATAGAAACTTCAGACGCCGTGCGGACATACTATGCTTCACTGTTGCGCCTGGAAATGCTGCATGATCTGTATGGCCTGCTCGACAGGATACCCAATGAATACTGGACCAGTGAAGACCATTTGTGGGCTGCCCGGGCTCGGGCGGGCCGAGTCCATCGTGTTTACGAAAGTAGGCTGGAGCGGTACACTCGATGCTGGAGGAGTACCGTGGTGGGCAGCCGGGGTGAAGGGTAGGCTGCCCGCCGGATGATCGCCAAGTCTAATGGAGCTCTTGTTGTCTTCGGGTTTCACGGGTGTTGAACCATTCATCATCTGGGCCATTTTAGTGTGATCGAACGGACATTTCCCCGTCTTCTTTGCTGGCGTTCCAGCCTCCTGCATTGATGATGGCATCTGGACAGGTGCCGGTGGCGGAGATTCAGGTCGTTCGTGAGGGTCACCTCTACTCGAAGGCGCGCCCGACATGATCGGAACTGATATGCCCCATGGCCTACTAGGAGACTCGCCAACTCGCACCTCCTTGAGCGGGCGGTCGAAATGACCCTGCCGATCTTGGTCGGCATCATAGTGCTCCATCGTCGTGCGGTCAGGATCGTCCGTGATGGTGGCGCTAACTGTCTGGGCCCAGGTCTCAACTCTATCGTTTGAGGCCTTTTCAACTTCACTCTGAGGCCGCGTATCCTGCTCAGGCAACATGGGCTGGTGGATCTTGCTCAAACCTTCAACCATGCTGGCCAGGTTACCATACTTCGCATCTAGCTTCCTGATGTGGTCTTCGTTCTTTTGATACCGCCTGACACAAACCTCATGACTCCTTGGCAGCTCGTGCTTGTGCTTCTCTAGATACTGGGCAATCTCCTCGGGAGAGTGCTGATCCAAGTAGCGGATGGGGCATTTTGCAGCTGCGGGATGCGAGCCCGTCTCATCGTACATGGCTGCACATAGCGGGTCGGAGGACTCGTGTGGTGGCACGTCCTGCTGGCTCTTTCGGTTGTCCTCATGTTGCCCCTGGCCCCCGTTGGGCTGCGAGAAAGGGCAATGCAGATCGCCCTTCTTCCCCTCGACGGTAAAATCCTGCTCTAAAATGGTAGACATGGTGGTCATAGTAGTAGGGGGGAGGCTGTCCCGGCTCCTGCTAGACCGGCTGCTCTTGCTAAAGTCGGTCAAAGAAGAAGCAACGCGTCTACCTTCGCGGATAATCACGGCAATTTGATGTTTGGAGTCGGAGGCTTTCCGCTTGGGCAAGGGAACAAAATTTGTATTTGCTAAGGATTGATTATGCAGTTCAGGTGGAATCTGCAGGTTCACTATGGTGTCTGATATTTCCGGTGCAGCCGGCGCATATTTATCGGCCAGATACTGGAACTACAAGAGCGAGGACAATAGTTAGCAGGATGCTGGGTGAGAGGATGCGAGTCATTTTCGAAAGCAGCCCGAATCGCCTCTGGTTCAGTAGCTTGTATTGAAGAATATTGTCGGTCAACACTACCAGGCAAGGGTAGCTCTTGATCTAGAGCTAATAGTAACTCATCATGATAGGTGGCGGCGGGCCGAGATGCGACAGAGAGGAGTAGAAATTCTTACCTGCTCATGTGCGTAACGGAGCTTGTGCTCCAGCACGGTCTGGCGGTCACTCAGATTTTGCACCTCATCAGCAAGCGCATGAAAGGACTCAACTAGGGTCTGTGTGAGCTGCTGAGTGTTATTCATTCCTGCTACAAAGTTTTGTTTGGTTGTAGATGGAAGTGAGAGCGGAGGGAGGGAAGAAGAGAACATGATGTGCAAATAATGGAAATGAGGAATCTGGGATTTTTCTTAGATCCGGAGAGATCCGTAGTTATGCCAAGTCCAACCTTGCTGTATTACCTAAAGTAACCACGCTAGTGTACGACTAGCGCTACTCGACCCACTCTTCATAAGGTTCTTGACCCGATCACTGATCTATCATTTATCTGCCTTGTTGCATATTACTCTAACAATATACCTATTCATTACATATTACCTATCTCTACCTATCTCTACCTATCTTTATTTCATACCTTCTCAATGCATTGACGTCAATAATAAATATATATATATATAGGTATATATACAATTTTATACTAAAGATGTATTGAACGATACAACATGCATCGTGATCAAAGTAGGAACGAAACGACTTGAATCATTTTCAGCATGTGGACTTGAAGTCAAGTTGCGACACCATTGTGCTGGGACGAAAAAGCAATAGAAGACCATTTGATAGGCTCGTAAGCTAATCGACTTACTACGGGACATGGACCTCGTCTCGACCGTTCATCGTTCGATAGTCCCTCCCCCGAACTCGCCGCTCCTATATTTCGTTCCACAACCGACTACACAACTAACTACCTGTAGCTTCGTAGCATTTCCTCTTCCGGATCTCCTCTTGATATTCCCTGCTATAGAAGTCAAAAAGAACCTTGGGATCCATTGCTGCGGCTTAGTTTATAACCACTCACAATACTCCTCCAGTCGTCTCTTTTCCCCGCTCCAAGTATCCGAGCTCGGTTATCTTAGTATCCATTGTAATACAAAAACCACACGCATACCTATGTAGCGACGAAAGTCAAGTTTCACCTTTGATAAGACAACAAACAACCAAAACGGCCATGGCTCCAGTCATCGCCCGTCTTGTTTCCGAAAGCAAGCCCTATATCGTACCTGGTAGGGGAGCCCTTCTTCCCCCCCCCCCCAAATCACCCCCGCGCCATGAACGCGCTCGCGACAGGAAGAAAAGAGAGAGAAGCAGAAAGAAAGAAGAAGAAGAAGAAAAACTGAAGTCCATCCATCTCACTAGGCAAGCTGCGCGTGAAAGAGCTCTGGTTCGAGGTGCCCCTGGACCACACCAAGCCGTCCGGGAAGCAGATCGCCCTCTTCGCCCGGACGGCCGTCAAGCACGAGAGGCCCATCGTCGAGCCCTCGCCGGCCGACGCGGCGCAGCGGCCGTACCTGCTCTTCCTCCAGGGCGGGCCGGGGGTGGGCACGCCGGCGCCCCAGAACAGCCCCCTGTCGCACCACATGCTCGACCGCGGCTACGAGCTGCTGCTGCTCGACCAGCGCGGGACCGGGCTCAGCAGCCCCGTGTCGGCGGGCACGCTCGCGCCCCTCGGCGGGCCGCGGGCGCAGGCCGACTACCTCAAGCACTTCCGCGCGGACGCGCTGGTCCGCGACAGCGAGGCCGTGCGCCGCCGCCTCACGCGCGACTACCCGCCCGAGAGGCAGAAGTGGTCCATCTTCGGGCAGTCGTTCGGCGGCATGGCGAGCCTGACGTACCTCTCGTTCGCGCCCGAGGGCCTGCGCGAGAGCTTCATCACGGGCGGCCTCGCCGCGCTGGACAAGACGCCCGAGGAGGTCTACGCGGCCACGTACCGCAGGTGCATCGCCCGCAACCAGGCGTACTACCGGAAGTTCCCCGGGGACGTGGCCACGGTCAAGTGGCTCGCGCAGAAGATCCGGGACCTGGGCGGCGAGGGGGGGATTCCGCTGCCGGCTGGCGGGCGATTGACCGTCCAGCGGCTAATGACGCTCGGCCTGAACCTCGGGATGGACGGGGGCATCGACCTTGTGCATAACTACATCCTGAGGATGAAGGCCGACCTCGACCAGTTCGGCCTCTTTACCCGTTTCACCCTCAACGCCATAGAGCAGGAAGGCATATGGGACACCTGCCCTATCTACTCGCTGCTCCACGAGCCGTGTTGGAGCTATGGCCCAGGGGTGGCTGGGAACTGGGCCGCCGAGCGGGTGGGCAAGACTCTCGAGGAGTACCAGTGGCTCCGGAAGGACTGGGCTGGACCAGCAAGCCTCGGTGACAAGCCCCTATACTTCTCCGGCGAGATGATCTATCCCTTCCTTTTCGAGACCTGCCCCGAGCTCGTCAAGCTGAAGGAGACGGCGCAGATACTCGCCGAGTTCGACCAGTGGGAACCCCTATACAGCATCGAGCAGCTAGCTCGAAACGAGGTCCCAGTTTATGCTGCGTGCTATGATGATATGTATGTCGACTCCGATATGGCGCGAGTCACGGCCTCCAGAATCCAAGGGATCAAAGTATTCGAGACGAACGTGTTGTTTCACAATGCGCTTAGGTCTAAGCCCGAAGATGTGTTTCGTGAACTACTTAACCTGAGGGACAACACTATTGACTAATAAATTTGGATAAAGGAAGAAGATCATTGTGATACAGAAGTTGCAACACAGTACTCTTTTTTATGTATTGTAATGTTTCATGGAAACGCTATATCTGGACCTTCAGAGCTATCTCTCTTTAGAGACCCACGTTTCAGCTCGAAATGTGTCAACTTCACCTTCGTGGTCCCCCTGATATTCATTCCGTTCTCAACTTGAACATAGCGGATACATTTCTTTTGCCAACCTTTTAGACAGTAACGTTGCTGGCCATGTAGAATGGAGCCATCTCCCTCTGAATGAGGGTAACCCCTTTAACACCACAAGCAGCGGTATAGAGTGTCTGTTGGGGTTTGAAGTTTGAGAATTCTGGGGCTAGACCAACATGAATCAAAGTATATGTATGTAGGTGGCTCACCAGATGAACCTTCCTTTCGAGGTACCTTAAGTATGCTGCACCGATGGGATCGCGTATTCCCCAACCCAACCTCTATCTAGCTTAATGCCGGACTGACCCCTAGATGAAGCTAGCAGCCTTTGTCCAAAGTGATAAACACGGGATATAGCCATCCCGGGGCGACTAGGACTGCATGTGTTTTCTGGAACACCACGTACGTATCCAAATATTCCCCGGAGGTACATGTCGAACGGTTCATCATGATTTGCACATCCTATTGGTGAAGTGATCGTCGTGTGGGTTTGAGGTGCTCGAAATGTTGTGACGAAGCGCAACTAGCCAGTCGACGCAATAGAACTCGTCTTTCCTCGACAATCTGAACAAGCTAGAGGGTCGGTCCACTTGTTCTGGTCTACGATTGGCGTAGCGAAGAGTATCTTTTACTGGTATGAAGAGGAATGGATATATTGCGTCATGGATATGAAAAGGGGGGGAGTGACTAGATCGGCACGTAGAAGCTACTCTTCGTCAAGGTCCTGTTGCATCTCGATTTCTATGCAGATGTTAGCCATTACGTAGCAGTCAGCAAGGGGGTATGGGTTTAGAATCATACGCCATAATCGGTTCGCCGAGTCTGTAATTATCTGGGCTTTGGCTAAAAGTTTCTCTTCGTATTTCTGTTCATCTTTGGACTTGAGCCTCACTTTCGTAGGTTGCGCCTAGAAAAAGCGTCAGCTATCTTCTAATTACAGGGGCGAACACCGAATCGGTTGGTACATACCTGCTGGAGGATCGGCACTAGTTCCTTAGGATCAGCATTCGCAATTGACGCGATAGTCTTGAACCCGTTTTCATAGAAGACCCGCGCCGTGCGACTCTTGATGAAGGTGATTTTTGCTAGTGCCAGCAGGTCCGCTTTCGCCCCCGCCTTCAACCTATCCGAGAAGTGATCAAGTATGGCAGCCATGGCACTAATGAGAAGTAAGAAGTTGCGAAACAGTAGATAGTCATGGGTATTTGTAATGGGCTTACCCCCAACCCATATGCTCACAGAACTTTATCACACCTGCAGCGAATCCCTGGCAGGTTTGTTCTAGAGTTTGCACAGTACCCCGTGGCATATCGTATTTGCGAGCAACCACATGGACCGGCATCTCGTTGCATAAATCTCTTAGTTGAAGGGCCAAGTAGAATCTATGATAGATGCGCGCGGTTTCTTTCTCTTGGGGAGTCGAATCTTTGAGCTTTCCACCCTGTGCCCTATGATAATCGTCAGCTTGTCGATTCTGCACTAGAAATACTAGCAGCATACATTCTGTTGACCACTGTTGGTTTCAGGCCGAGGAAGGTCATGACGCGGAGTCCACTATCATCAAGAGCTTCCATCTCCGACCTGAAAACTTGCCAATTGATGGAAATAGAAAAGTCTTGTACTGGAGTGAACGTATAAAGGACGTGCATCTCTCCGTCGAGCACGAAAGCACGTAATGCTCGTTCCATCTCTCGGTAGACGAATGCTCCATCCTCGGGTTCTAGGGATGAGCCGACGACTGCTTTACCCAGCTGTGTTGCGGTGTATAAGTCGGAAGTATCGCGTAATACGAATCCCATCTTAGCCAAGTTTTCAAGGCTAGAATCAACGTGCTCTTGTATTATATGGGCCTCGCTTGATAGGTTCAATAATGTCTTCTGAATGTAGTCATGCACAGAGTCTCTCGAATTTGCCAGCCTGATGGCAATTATCTCAAGTAGAGCCCGTTGAATACGGTGCTTGTCAGTCGTAAGACCGCTTGAAACCTGGGGTAGCTCAGCACCGAGTAGCTCAATAACGTCTTCCAGGTCAGAATTACGACAGCAGAGATAAGTCTCACCGATCTCATCTTTTCCTTTCCTCCCTGCTCGCCCACGCATCTGCCGAAGCATAGACGGGCCGACTAGGTCTCGGCCCATCCGAGCATTATGGAGGATTACCCGTCGGGCTGGGAGATTGATCCCGGCTGCAAGACTACACGTCGCAACCACCACCTTAAGCACTCCAGCATCGTAAGCATTAGCGATGAGATCACGTTCTTCAGTTGTCAAGCCAGCGTGATGAAAGGCAACTCCCGTAGGGATTGTGACCGCTAAAGTGGAATCGAGACCAGTCGTAAGGCTGCGCAAGTCACCTAGAAGATCTAACCGTTTCTCCAGGACGGTAGCATCTAGCTGATGGGGCTGAGGTAGAACACGGCTAATAAGACGGGCGTCGGATTCACATCCTGGTCTGCTACTGCAGAATATTAGAACACCGTAACCAGACCTGGCAGTCTCGTCTGCTAATGCAACAACGGCATTTAAGACAGGATCCTGAAATTCTTTATGGACGCTAGGCTGGATCATCCTAATCGGCTGGCTATCTGGTCGGCTAAAATTCGAATTCGGTCCTGCTTTGCCTGCAGTGCGGATGACGCTGGTGGTTTGTGCAGCTAGGTATATGTTCCCCTCATGGACAAGATGCTCCTCAATCGGAACAGGACGGTAAAATGTTTTGTAGGTATGCGCGTCAAGCCATCGCGATAATATGTCAATATTCTATAATTATTAGTGGATCTGAACGAGAATGATCGGAGTTGAAGTTCACACACAGCTAATGTAGCGCTCATTCCTACTATCTGCACGTTATGCTCAAGGCTCATGAGCTTTGTAGCCATTAGTTCCATTAGATAGCCTCGGCGATCGTCGTCGATCATATGGAGCTCGTCGAGGACGACAGCCTTGAGATTTGCGATGGTACAGTCATCTATAGCAGCATTTATAAGCATGTTCGCCTGACTTCGGATTAGAACTGCGACTACGAGCAAGGAACATACGAACCTTTTCGAAAGTGCAGACGCCAATGTCGAAATCTGACCAGGTAGCCCTGATTTTTCCGCCGCCAAAGAAACCCACAACTCGGATATTATCTTCATCTGAACGTTTCTGCCAAAGTCGTTGCTCGTTCTCTTTTCTATCATGATCGGGTGCCTCCCGTTTGACTACAGTGACTAGAGTAAGTAATGACTGGGAACAAAGCAAGGGGTGATCGAGAGTTGAATAGAAAAGAGTAGGTAATTTCGAGGATATCTCACTTTCTTGAACAACGTTCCGTAGCCATCGAACCTTTTCCTGAACCAGGGCAACGTACGGAAGGATAAGTAAAGCTTTGGCATCCCTGTCTTGCAGGACTCTCTTCAGCATAAGAATATCAGCGACGAGTGACTTTCCACCACCCGTCGGCGCGCTATAGACAAGGTTTTTTGTCCCATCGAGGAGGCCAGGGCCTAGAAGGCATTGCTTCTGCCATGGATATATCTCGTTGATACCAAGTGACTTCAAGTTGTTCACTAAGCAGTCCGGCAGAGCATACCTCGGAAAAGATAACAGTAGTGAGCGGTCGACGGTAGATCTAGGAGTTGCTGATACAGTTCTGCGTTGGGAATATTCACTCGTCTGTGGGACAGCAGAAGAATCAACAAGTGTGATGGCACTCGCAGTCAGCCCCGGAGCTTCCTTGCCGATGACGGAAGCTCTCTCAAATTGCGCCTGTCCGTTTGATACGGCAGGATGTTGCGGCCGGGGTCGCGGAGGATCAGCAGTCTCAGCGGGCGCCCTTTTTGTCCCTGCAAGAGTAGTCGTATGAAACGTATTCTGTTGCACAGTGACGGAATCGATGGTAGTTTTGTGAAAGATACCCTGCCGCGATTCCATAGTGACCTAGGGCTATCATAGTCTCGAGGAGAGTTAGAGGAGCAGGGTATATGCTCGCAAGCTCGCGTCCCGTTCAAGCAAATAACTCTCCGCTCTTGTTGGCCATAGGATGCGAGAGGCAAAAGCGCGCCTGAGTTTTCGCAGCAGAAGCTGCAAGTGCTACAGGGAAGAGCAAGAAATATAGCTATTGACTCTGGGTACCTGAAGGTGAAAGTGGGGGATCGCGAAAGAAACACGACGTCACGTGCAATCTGATTTAATACCTGGTCAGGAAACTGCCCGATCCCGGCTGCTAAAATGGCTCCAACGCGTGCACGGGTATCTGTCAGGCGCTATTTTTAGCCTACCCTTAACCAGCAAACCGCACCCCATTACCTAGATGGTAGTTTTCATGCACTATAGCTGCCAACTAAAGGGATTACATTGCCACTATAACTTATAATTTACAGGTATAGAATACATTGTTTTCAATCTAGTATCCACAGAGTCAATCTATTCCACAAGACTTGCCACCACAAAGCATCGCGGCCTAGGTATGCAAAGGAACCTGGGCGTCTCGCCTATATTCATTTCCTTTTTATCTATAGCATTACATGAATAAATCCCCCGTGTCCGTCTATCTGTAACGCCAACCCCTCCCCTGCTACCTTTGCGTAGAGCAGGAGACAGTGAACTACTTTGACATCCCAACGGGCTACTGTACAATGCTATAGAACTGCGCAACACGACTTCTCCTGGCCGGCTGCTGAAAACGCCTTGATGAATCCCAACATTTTGGGTATATGCCTATAGTTATACAACCTGTCCATAACGCCAAAATCGTAAAACCGGTCTTGCCGACGAACGATGGGCCCCAGCAACTTTGGTTTCTGGGTCTCGTGATTATGAAAGGAGATTACGGAGCGATGGACTGGCACTAGCACCGCTTACAGGACGACCATCATTGGATCGTGAAGGGTTATTGTTCGTGAGACTCGATTCACGGCTCATCGCGATACCATCCCTCGAGACTGGCGGACTTCCATGCGGAGTCGAGAATGGGGAACGCTGCGATAGTAGTCCCTGGGAGAACGAATGTTCTGAGGTGCGAGGTGGAGGACCTCCATTTGTGAGGTTATGGAGTGGGTTGTGCGCCGGAGGGTGATAAGAGGGCATATATGGAGAGTTGCTGTTGTGGAGTGCAGTATGGCCACGTCGAGGTGGAGATGGTGGGATCCCGTTGACCATAGGTTGGCCGAGCCCATGCTGTATCGGCGCTGCCTGGTGATGTGATATGGGAGCTATTGGTGGTGGCCGAAGATCCCGCAGGTGGTTATGATGGATAGAGCTGGGTCCACTAGAAGAACCGTTCATCTGATGAACAGCCGCTGGAGGCTGCGAAGTGTTGCGCGGCCAGTCGCCATAAGCGGAGACCGGAGATGTGTAGTGATGAGCAGATACTGGTGGAGGACCTGGTGCCACCATGGGACTCGGCCCTGCGTGAGAAGGTGTACTCAATGGTAAAGGCGGAGGACCACCGGGCGGTGCATGTAGCGGAGGTGGAACCGAAGGCGTAGAGACTTGTATCGTAGAGGCTTGTACCGCCGAAGGTCGAGATGCCCAGGAACCTCCAAGGTCTTCAAGCCTGTTAACGGCATGCGATGCATGAGGCGACGAATTTGTAGTAAGAGCAGCCGTAATAGACGGAGGGGCCCGTGATGCCTCGACTGCAGGTGGCACATCCGCAGCTGGTTCATGCGCGGTCGGTTTCCGCTTCGCTTTCCTACACTTATGGCATTGAACGGATCGTTGAGCAACAAATTTCTGCGCCTCGCTACCAAGACTACCATGATGTCCGTTTGTAAGGATTTTCTCCTGGCTCTTGTCAATTGGCCACCATTTGGGACTGACATCAACCCCACATGTGATGCAAACTTTATCGCCACTTGGAGCAATTATCGAGGTCGACTCGGCTTGATGCTCGGCTGAAGATGCTCTCTGCCCTGCAGAGGTTGAGCTCAGAACCGTCGTGGTTGATTGCCTCCGGTTTTGGTTGGTTGGGGGCGTAGCCGCCGGAGTCTTCGTGGCTAGGTTAGCCAAGTTTGCTTTGCGAACGGTTCCCGTGAGTGCAAGATCGGCCTGCTTGAAGTTTCGCACATAAAGTTGTAGAGCATTAGGATCCTTGATTTGACCGTCCGGCTGGTTGACTATATCGTGCATCCTGTGGACAACAGTCTTCTGAGGGATGTGCTCCTTGCACCAGATAGCTGCAGACATCGCTCCGGTCTCCCCGCCAATGGTGACTATGTTGTGTTGGTCCCTCCGAGAACCTTTGACCGGCGTGATTTCAAATCCCAGAAGGAAGCCATTCTTGTGCGCACACTCCACATGAACTTTGCAAGTTTGGTATTAGCGATGAACCGACATCGGTTACGAGAATGGAAGACTTACCTGGAGCACGGCAATGGTGGCAATTTACACAAGCGCCGCCTTTCTGTTTGCATGCCTTGCATACCTCATCGTATCTGGCACGAGGGATAGACGGTATACCTTCTGAAGGTCCCAGAGCTTTGGCATTACCAAACTTGACCTCAGGCGTCCATACAGCGCAGGTAACATGGACCCAATTGTTGTCCGCGGTCCTCTTTAGAGGCTCCCTGGGATTTACTGGACGATGTAGATCTTCTTGTCTCTTACGGTAGTAATCTGCGGCTTTCTGTGCAAGCTCACGCTCCTGCCGCTCCTTCTCCCTCTCTTTCTCGGTCTTCTTCTTATGCGTGTTCTTCGGAGGTTCGACAAAGTCATACTCCGTGAATTCAACAGGGCATAAGACACATTTGTACTCCTATCAAGAAAATTAGTCCTAGCACCAAGAGGGAAAAATGAAAAGCAGGTAAACTGACGATAGAGACTTGAGGGTTCTTGTCATTGAGACACATGTCACACGTCCATTTGCCGGGATGACGATTATCGACAACGCCATAACATGCACGATGCACACTAAGCCGACATTCCTTGCAGGAGAGATGAGCCTGTTCTCCCGTAGGATTCATCTGATTACAGATGGCACAAGGGAGCACACGAGGCTTAGGGAGCTCCGGAGCTGGAGGAGGAGGTGGCTTTTCAACTGCTTTCTCCTTCTCTTTTTCCTTCTCCTTTTCCTTTTCTTTCTCCTTTTCTTTCTCCTTCTCCTTTTTCTTCGGGGGCGCAGTAGTCGGCGGTGCAGCCGAGTCTGAGCTGTTGTTGAGTTCAGCCTCTCTATCAGCGATAGTTTTCAGCTTTTTCCGGGGCGGTTGTTCGGGGGCGCTCGGTGGGAGGACGGAAGCTGAAGATGAGGCCTGCGGTGGTGTCCCGTTCAGCGGCTTGTATACCGTCCGGTTCATCATCTCATTTGCTGCCGCGATTTCCTTTAACAACTCTTCATCAACTCTCTTTTTCCACGATCGGCCTCCCGCAGTTGCGACTTTCTTGGCAAGGTCCTCCAAGTCTTCCCACTGGATGGCATATCGTCGCCACAACTCCGCGCAGCGTCGACATAAGGCCACAATATATTGGGATCCTTTATCCTTGTTCGCGCTCTTGCCTGTAGCCTCGTGTACCCCAGCAGGTGCGATAGTGGGGGCTCGTCGCCATTGCCTGGAAGACTTGGTAGAGCAAAACTTGCATATAAAACTCTTCTTTTGTTCCAGTGCCTTATCTGTATCAAATGCAGAGTCGTCGTTGTTATCGGCAACATTATCTTGCAGTTTAGTCGCGTCTGCCTCGGCTTTCTTGGCCTCTTTCTTGCCCTTCCTACCGGAGAAATTGCCCCAAATTTGCTTGCCTCGATCGGTCTTCTTCCAGGTGTAGTAGAAACGAACAATGCGCGCGTGCTTAACCGTCTTGACATGCCTTGTCACTAGGTAGAGCTCTGAGCCGTACTTCGAAACCCCCTCTTCAAATTTCTTAATCTCCGCAGGGCTAAGCTCTGGCTCCTTGAATGCCTGCTTTTCGATCTTGGAGAGGGCCTTCATCGCCTTTTCGGGAATGTAGTCATTCTTGAAGAGCGTGTTCGTGGCTACATCGAGCAGGTTTGTGGATTCCTTAGGCAAGCTAAGCGCGGGGACAAGCTTTGCTTTTGCGGTTGCGACGTAGGCGTCTACATCCGAGCTAGCTATAGGCGCATCCGGGATATCAGTTGGCTTCCACAATAACTGGGCTGTGTTGTTCGGATCATCATTGTCCAAGTCTTCCCCTCGGGCAACATATCCTGGGGGCTCATCCTGGACCCATTTCGGTCGATTCTCCCGGGCGAGCTTGTTCGCCTCCTGGGCCGCATGGGATTCCTTTGACGCCTTGCTATCCTTTTTATTGCCCTTCTTGACCTCGCGGGGCTTCACTAGCTCCACGGGACGTCCCGGCCATGGAAGAACGGTCGCTTGGTGCTTCGTGCCCTGTCGGGAGCCTGCACGGGGATAGATGCGATCGTCATAATCAAGCGCGTCTTCGGGCTTGCAATGTTGGCCCAGGTAACGATAAGGCCAGAGGCTAGCGTGGTAAATCTGTTCAGCAGTAGCAGGTTGGTGCGAGTCATCAATGCCGTCGGTGGGGCTAGTGCGACTGGTGTCGGCAACCTCGTCCTCTTCATCCCAGTATTCTTCCTCCTCCGCCTCTGGGTGCGGGTCTAGGAGGCCTGGGGTGTGTCGGGCTTCCAACTTCCTTTCTTGCGCTCGACTGCACGCAGCACAGGCCCAAGCAAAACCACGTGACGGCTTTTTAAGCAGTGGCGGGCGAACGCAGTTCATGTGATACGTCTGCTGGCAAACAGCGCAGTCGACGGAATCGTTACTGTTTCGCGTTAGAGCCAAGAACTCCTGCCATCGGATGTCGGGGCAATGCAAGTGGGACGGTGAACATACATGGCACAATACCCGCTACACCTCTTACATAATTTGACGGCGCTGGTAAATTCCTTAGCCCGGCCCTGCTCGACAAGGATGTATTTCCATCGCTCGTCCAAAACCTTCTTGACCCTCTCGGGCACGTTGACAATCTGAAAACACGGGATGACGTCGTAGTTCTTCTGGATATAGCGATCGTACAGCTTCTCATAGAAAAAACAGTCGGGCGTTTTTCGGTAGCTGTCTATGTCCTCGATCTCGGCTTTGTGGCGGATCTGGCACTTGCCGCGCAGCGCAGTCACCGGGCTAATGTCTGAATGCATGGTGGCGAATACCATTCTCGTGGCATTGACCTTTTTGCCAATGTCCTTCGGTCTATAGTACCAATTGATTCGCAATGCCTCCACTGGCTTTTTAGGGTCATTCTGCACGTGGAGGAATTCCATGATGCGGCCTAGGTAGTATGGCTCTCCCGGCGGCTCGCACACCAGGTACACATGGTCTGCGTAAGAGTCTCAGGTCAGCACAGATAGGTGTAGGATCGGTAATTGCTGCTTCTCGCACGCCTTACCATTTGCCTCGAGCACAGTTCCATCATCGGCCACCAGCTTCCCATCCTTTAGTGTCGTATTGCAGTTTCCAAAGCTGAGCATGTTGGTCTCCCTGTAGCCCCCAGTAGTATTTTGCGCTGTTGTCTGAGCAGTGGTGCGCCTGGTTCCTGTAGTTGCAGAGGGGGCTGTTGTTGTAGGAGTGCTGGCGTGGTTGTGCACACTATTTGGATTTAATTGTGTGGGGGCCTTGCGCTTCTTGGATGAGCTTGACGAAGTCGTGGCGCCGACAGCACTAGGAGTCCCAGGACCTACGGGGTGCTGATCTTTGGCCGTCGCGTGAGAATTGCTGCTAGCCTTGACATCGTCCGGTGCAGTGCTCTTGCGCGAAGCAGAATTTGCAGATCTGGGCGCATCGCCCGTGCCATTTGTCGCGGCCGCGTGGGCTTGCCGCAAAGATTTCTTGTGGTCGTCATCTTTCTTCTCCGGATATGCATCCTCCATGTCGATGTCCATATCTTTGTCCTCGGCGTAATTGGGCCGCGCCTGGCCACGGTTCCGAGAACGCGTGCCATAAGGAGATGGGCCGGCCATAGCGTCTTTGGATGCAACTTGAGAAGCTGCCAGAGTAGATTTGGTCACGGGTTGGGCGTCGCCTGCATTTTCGCTAGGCTCCTTAGAGTCGATAGACTTTGGGTTGTCAGTTGCAGGTGCAGGGCTGGATGTGTGCGAAGACGGCTGCTTGTGGGCGGCAGCAGAAGCTGGTGAGGTCCTAGTCGTGGATGACGAAGGATTGGGCTGATCATCGGAGTCGCTCGTCTTCTGCGCCATGGTGGGCGATCAGAAGCGGCGCATTCAATGTAACACAGGTGAACGCCGAAAAGTTACGGCGTGACGAGGGCAACAAATAGTGGGATGCTACATCCATAGGTTGCCAATCCAGATGCAAGTCGCGTGCAGACTAGTTGGTCCAGGCAGGGCATGGATTAGGCGACCGGCTGGTCTACAGAGAGCGTTTCGCCCGTGGCACGACGGCTAGCTAGGAAACCAGGATTCGTGAAAGCTTGCCGAAGTATGTCCTACGCCGGCGGAGGTTGAGGGTGGAAGAAATGAAGGGATGGGGGAGCGAAGGAGGCAAACGGGATTTGGAGGGGCAGGTGGAATTACAAAATGGATAGGAAAGCCTCAGATATCTCGAAAGATGCAGGACGAGATTTAGGAAGAAAAAAGAAGGTGAAAGGCGTGTGATGTGATGTGGGACGGGAAGATGTAGGAGGGAGGTTGTGTGGGAAGATGGGATGTAAAGGTTAAAGCAGGCAGGCCAAGCATGGAAGAGGACCGGGGAGTTTTTGAGGCGGCGGGACGTCCGTCAAATCGGTGCCCACCATCCACACGCGGCAAGCAGCCTGTAAGGATGGGGAAGCTCAAGTCGAGTCAAAAAGGCGTAGGAGAGTGTGCGTATGTGCGTATGTACGGAATGTGTGTAGGTACCAAGCAGCCTAGGTCACGGTAGACACGATAGACCGGTGGATACTCATGTAACTACAGGCCTACAAGGACGGACCCAAGAACAGCCTGAGTTAATTACCTGTCTAGTAGGCTGGATGCAGGCGTAGACGTCAATGCAGGCAACATTTACGCGTGCACACGCACATGGCATACAAATGTCAAATGCACCGGGATGCAGCCTGGGCAGATTGAACACATCAAAGAGGGTTGAATGTTGGAAGAAATATGAGGTACGGAAATAGTGGAGAGCTGGTCAGAAAATGGGAAAATGAGGTGGTGGACGATTGAGAGAGGTCATGTAGGTAGGCAGGTACCTACCTCAGAGATACATGCACGTAGGTACCGGACCAGCGAGATACAGACGAGCAAAGTACCGAGGACAGAGCGAGGGCCGATGATATCAGTCGATCTGGTCAAGTTCCATGAGATCAAAAAGTGTGCTGATGAGCAGACATGGGGATAGCAATGTACATGTGTACCCTGGTACACTTGTAAGCATGTATTGGGGTCTGGAAAAGATAGACTGGAGTACATGTAAGTAATGGCAAAACTGCGTGATGAAGCGATGGTTTGCCGCGTAGAGCTACGGGATGTGTTGTACATGCATGGTACAGTCTGTACAGAGGTACATGCCTCCCGGTAGTGCCAGTCTCGCCTCTGGAGCCCGCATCCACCACACTTTTTCCCCTCCCCCCCTGTCGAGACCAACCAACTTGCGTCTCCTGCTAGAAGCTGCATGTTCTTTTCGACTTCACCTCATCATTTCACAATTGAAATATTCCCACAAGCCCTGTCTAACCATCCGCCCGCCTGCCCACTTGTTCGCTCCCTTTTAAAGTTTATAGTTGCCATCAGCCAGTCCTATGTAAAATCATAAATTGGGTGCTCTTTTACATTCTGATTATTTGCTTCTTTTCTTTTTGCTCGCTCGTGTTTGCTTTACCTTGCCTTCAAGCTGTCTACCACGCATCGCATCAATAGTGCCTCCCATTTAGGATCGGCATTTGTTTCGCCTTTGAGTTGACACCACCAATTTTTTGTCTCTCTTCAATACACATAGACTGTTATTATCCTGCTAGGGAGCAGACGTCCCTGTCGCATATTCTGATCTCGCCCGCTTTAGGTCTTACAGTCTGCCTTGGCCCCCTAGTGCGTGTGTGCTGCTGATTCAGTTTCTTTGTCTTTCGAGGGCAGCAAAGCCTTCACACCAAAATGATCGACGCTTGCCTCGTCATAGGCCGGCCATCCGTCCTATAGTGCACATTTACCGCATGCCCGAGAGTTCCAATTGCCCTCACTAATACTCAGCTAGATAACACTTACACCTTATTTACTAGTGGGGTCTCGAAAGGTATCTCGGCAAACCCAAGCTGACTATAGCCAAGCAAAGGATATAGAAAAATCTCGAATCATCGCGCAAGTGTTTGATGATGTAACATATCCTTTCCGTCCATGCCAAACATGTTTACACATCCACCTCGCGTGGTCGAAGGGTGGCCCATTACGATCGATAACGATCCTTCCAGCCGTCTAGGTTAGGTGCATAAAAAGGGTGCTCAGGTCTGGCGCTTCAATCGGATATTGAGATAAATCAAGGCTCGGTGACGAGTCGAAACTCGAGTTCTGGGACACGGCAAAGGCGAGATTGCGCGTGGGTTTTCTCAAGTTCAATCGTCAGGGACCACATGCAGTCGCCAAACCGACCAGTAGGTATAGCCCATCTGGGATTGGCATGCCCCCACTTTTATGCTTCAGATGCTACTTTGTACATACACAGTAGGTCGCATGGGCGGCCAGGATCCCCCCTAAGCATCCCCATTACATATCAACATAAGGACAACCGGCACTACACCTCTTTAGAAAGATTTCCACGCGAAACGCCGCGCGGCAGAACCTGCATCAGACGAGGCCCGAAGCTCCTTGTTGCTACCCAGCTGCTGGCAGTCTTTTTTCAGCGAAACCCCAACCATCCAAAAGATGCATCGTCGCTGTCAGGCCATGTTCCCACGTGCAAATGAGAAAGAATACATACACACAACCTGCTAGCCGATCGACCCTAATGCCGGAGAGATTTTTCGAGCTTCCTTAACCTTAGGCCGATTAGACTATTCCCAATGAAGCAATAAGCACTACATCTATCATTTCGAATTTGATAGATTGTATGGTCATCTGAGTTCCCAGATATAGCTGGAGCGCTGGCATGTGTTGTGTCTGAGGAGTAGTACTCTAGAATACTTGTAGTAGAGGAAACGGGTAGAAGCCTCCTAAAATCTACTACTGGCAGGGATAAGTTGGCATCTTCACCGAACGCAAATACTTCGCCCCAGCCCCGACGTTCCCACGTCTCGTTAAAAAATTCTATTCACCACTTGTCGCGAAAATACTTGTTTGCGGGGTTTTCCCTGCGAACTGTCGATCGGTAGGTAGTCTCATGAATGGCTTAGAGAACATGTCACTGGGTCATCACGCAACACTGCTTCCAACCGGAGAAGAAGAAGAAGAAGAAGAAGAAAAAGAAAAGAGAGAAAAAGAAAAAAGAAAAGTACAAGTATATATTTCTATTTTCGCCACGGCTACTCGCTTCAGTGATAATCAGCCTCAAGCCGGCTACAGGATATACATAGACATAACCTGGAAAGATATCTTGCAGACTAGGTAGTACCCAGTACCTAGTACCTACGGACTAGGAAAAGCTGCCCGGGATGTGCATGGCGGTATGGCAGACTACCTAGATAAGGTATATCAGGTAATGGCTGCGTGTCAACAGATATGTGGCTTTTTTTCATTTTTTTCCTTTTCTTTTTCGTTAGACGTTTGACGTTGACAGGAATTCCAGCAGACCAAAAGCAGGACACAGCAGGGTTCGTTAGCGGCACGGGCCAGTCCCAAACTTGGAGAACAATCGGACCCACTCCCATCGGCCCTCGTCCAATTATACAGCCTCGGTGGAGTCCAACCGGCGCCGGGCGCCTTTCCCGACGTCTTCTCCTTCACCACCTGGGAGGCGAAAAATGATTGACGTTGAACGAACTAGACATTACCGAGTTTATCCCATTCGGAACCTGAGTTTTTTTGGGGGGTGTCCTTTTTTGTGTCCTTAATAGGAATATGAAAAGGGGATTAAATACTAAAAAGAAACCGATTAAATGAGCACGTACTGCCCAAGGGTTTTCAGCGACTGATTACGGAATACCGTAGAGAAGCCGTTATCACAAAGTCTCTCGCTATCGTTGGAGACATACGCTAGGTTTAGCATCGGTGGGTAATTCCTACTCTGTGACGCACGCCGCTCAGTAGCATGTAATGTACGGGGTTATGTAGGTACATACATATGTACCTACAATATGTACCTACATATGATAATACCTATATAGGTAGAGGGAGGCCCGGGGAGGGGAATCGAAATTTGGTTACATTTATTATTCATACCGTAACCCCCCATATTACTGATAAGTGACGACACCGAGCTGCCCCCAAGGCCCGACCGATTCACAACGAAAATAAATATTATAAGGTAAGTAGTTCGTAACCTACAGCGCGACCGATCCGGAAGCCCGCCCGCGCCTACGGGCCATCTATTTATTCCCTGCCTAACTTAGATAGGTAGCTAGGTACCTACACAGAAGAGCGCCGTAGATGGACGACGCCAAGGGCCTCGCGCTGGCCCTCGACGAAGCCAAGATAGGATATCAAGAGGGTGGCGTTCCCGTAAGATGTCTCTCCAAGACGACACAGGTCGTGATGGAACCGAAAATTTAAAAAGAATTTTTTTTTTGGTTCGAGGAGGGCTAATTGGGGGCCATCATCGTACCACCGCCTATATAGATCGGCGCCGCCCTCGTCGCCGCCGATGGTCGGGTCCTCGGCCGCGGCCACAATATGAGGGTTCAGAAGGCCAATCCCATCTTGCACGTGAGCTGCCCTGCTGCCATCCCCGTTTGCGATATTTAATTTCCTATTTCGCGCACAATTATATATATATATATATATATATGTATATGTATCGTGTGACTAAGGGGGGTAAAAAAAGGGCGAAACTTCCTGTCTCCAGAACGCGGGCCGTCTGTCGTCCTCGGCCTACAAGGGCAGCACCATGTACACGACCCTGTCGCCGTGCGATATGTGTAGGTCTCCCTCCCTTCCTGTCCTCTCACCCCCCCTGATTTGGCAAGCCCAAGCTAAACGGATAAACGAACCTCCCAAGGCACCGGTGCGTGTCTCCTCTACGGCATCGCGCGCGTCGTCATCGGCGAGAACAAGAACTACCTCGGCGGCGAGGCGTACCTGAAGCGGCGCGGCGTCGAGGTCGTCGTCCTCGACTCGGCCGAGTGCAAGGACTTGATGGACAAGTTCATCGCGGAAAAGCCGGATATCTGGTTAGTATTTTTTTTTTCTTCTCTCTTCCTTTTCTTCTTCTTTCTTCCTTTTCCCTTTTCTTCTTCTGTTAGTCTGCCCTATCAAGGGAGTTGTTGGTTCCGCAGCCCCTTCTTGTGGAGCTTTAGCTCCCCCTGTGTTCCGGTAGATGTCATGTTGACTATGAATTTTTTAAACAGGAATGAGGATATCGGTGTTGAGGAGAGGGTCTACTCGAAAGGGAGCACCGAAGAGTCATCGTGACAGTTTTTGAGGATTTTTTATTCGATACATCAAGATGGATATCCGGAGGCGGCTGCAGTATTCAGATACATTCAATGTGAACATTATAACGAAACCTATACGGCTTCGTACCATTGACTAAAACCGGTGATGCATTAGAAGTAGGCTAATCATGTTCTTCTTCTGTCAACCCAGGACAGCCGTCCATGGCGGTATCTGGGTATGTAAATTTGCACCAAAAGCAATAATTGTACTCCTTCCTGAGGTATTCTACGAGCCGTCGCAATCGCTCGTCGACCTCGAGCGCGTCAAACTCGTCCAGCTCTGGATCCTCCTCGTCGAGGTCTTCCACGGTCGCGTAGGCCGTGTGTGTCTTCCCCATCGCCTCCCTGTCGTCCGCGTCTTCCAGATCGTCTTCGTAAGTGGGCAGACGGGTGGAGCTCTGTTCTAGGTCATACTTCATCCTGCGGTCTCTCTCCGCTTCCTCCCGGCGGCGGACCAGGCCTCTCCACACCACCGGGATGGACTTGAGCGGCCTCGTAGACAACGTTCTCTTCTTTGCCGTGTCATCCGTTTCGTCATCGCCACGTGGCCCGCCCGTCGGCTTCTCCTCGTCCATCCGCTCGCACACTTTCATGGCACCGTACACCTGTCGTTCTAGCCTCGCCTGCTCTCGCTCCCTGCGCACTCGGTCGCGGAACTCGTCCTCATCGACCTTTAGCTTCTTCTGTTGGTCTTTGGTGGTCTCGTTAAGTTTGCGCTTCCGGTCCGAGTCTAGACCGATGCCGCCGCGGTCATCCTTCACTTCTGGGCGGATGGGCTCTAGCAGCGCATCTGTGTTGTCCTTGCTCCCGAGCGCACCGCCCTTGAATCCCATCTTGGCCATCATGCTGAAGCCCTTGCTTTTTTTAGCCTGCGCCTCTTCTAGCAAGGACTTCGAAAGCGCCGCCTCCCTAGCCTCTCGCTCTTCGGCGGCAAGTTCCGCCTTAGATTTGACGCGGCCCTTGATCTCGCCTTCGCGCCTGAGTCGTTGGCGCCGCTGCAGCGAAGTCTCTATCGCCGGCTTAGGCTCTTCTCCAAACGCCATGTTCATGTAGTCATCTTCCCCATCCGACGCCATGGTATAGACCTCTTTTTCTTTTTTCTTTTTTTGCACCGATATGTCAGAGAGTCCGGGTAAATAGGTTAGCGTGAGTTTAGTTTGCGCAAGGGCGTGGACGAAATTCACTGAAAATGAGAATAATCAACATTTAGACTATCTACGCCAGTGTCAACTCGAATAACGGAGATTATTCGTCTAGTCGAACATGTAGTACAGGAAATTGTGGGAATGAAAGCGCTTAGGTATAGAGTTGTCCACTGTTGCGAAATATGGCTGGAGCTGGAAAGTGGGGCGCGCCTTATAGAAATCCGGTCTGGTACGGAATACCGAGCATCAACAGTCACAGGTCAGATTCAGGCCCTTGCCTGCAACCAGAAATGATTGCATAGACACAGCATATACGTTAAGTAAAAAACACAGGCCGGAAAACTCCTCCGTTCATTACCCCCCTCCGATTTCTATGGTACAAGCAAACAAAGCCTAGAACAATTGTTGTTGACCAGACAACCCAAGCAGAGGTCATTCGCCTCGCCACGAAAGCTATTGGAAGTTAGACAAGTCCTCATGTAGCAGCGAAATCATCGAACAACACACAAGGCCATGATCCATAATAGTACAAATTAGCCACCATCTTGGAAGCACCTCTTATGCCTCGTCCTCGGGTAACTCATCAATAACCTGTTCCACAATGTCTATTAACTCGTCGATATCCGGTCGTTCGCTTGGCTCCACGTGCAAGCATCTCCTGACTACGTCCTTGATCGGCTCACTGATCACTCCCTCATGGACACCTGCGGATGCACCAACTGTGTTCTTTCCCTTCTTTTGCCCCTTCGGTCCTTCGTCTGGGAACCTCCAATCTCCACCTAGTACACACATGCTCAGACTACCACCAGTCTCGTCGCTGCGCATCTCAAAAGGCGACTTGCCCACCAGACATGCGTACAAGGTGCAACCGAGCGACCAGATGTCGACCTTGGTATCAATAACTGTCCCGGTCTTCACGTCGAATAGCTCGGGTGCTCGGTAAGGCATGGTGCTATGCTCCGCCGCCGTATCCTGTGTGGCGATGGCCAAAGACCGTGATGTGATGGGTATTGGCGAGACTGCGAGAGAGCCTAGATCCATGATGATAGGTTGCGATCCAGAATCGTCAATCATGATGTTCCCTTCAACGCGGCCACAATTAGTACTGGGGACCTCGTCGCAAACAAGCTTCGTGAAAAAAAAGAGATAATATCTTACCCGGTTTTATGTCTCTATGCGCATACGATCGCCGTTCACCAGGCGCCGCGACGTCCTCGTCTACCATCAACGGTCTTGCCTGCTCTGTCTCGTCGTCCGCGTCGGCAGCCGCCACGGCTTTGTTTCTTCTTCCCTTGCCCTTAGCTCTGCGCCCTCCCTCATCCTCCTCGCCGGCCTCTGCGTTACCCATCTCCATGCGCTCCCCTCCAGGCGGAGCACGGTACTGGTGCATAGACTTGAGGGCCTTGCAGACACCTAGAAACAAGCGCATGAGCTCCTTCTCGGGAAAAGACGTGTGGTTGACCAGATTGGCGTTTATGATGTCTTGTAGGTTCCCCCTTCTGTAGTATGGCAAGAGAATGTAGACCGTCTTCGCATCTGCGTCGTTCCGTTCGCTAGCAATGGAGTAATCGACGCTGTGGATGACGGCAGGAGCGTGCGCAAATGTCTTGTAGGCCTCGACCTCTCGCATGGCCTGCTGGACCGACTCGGCGCCGAACGGGCATCGGATCTTCTTCAAGGCAAATAGTTCTGCGGTCGCCGTGTCTTGTACGAGGTATACATAACTGAAGCCACCCTCGCCGAGCAGGCGCAGGATCTTGAACGATCGGGAGTTGATCTTCAGGGTCGGCGATCCGGGAAAGCAGTTGAGGCAATTGCCAAACGAGTAGACGAGATCTAGTAGAAGCTGCGCCATGCTGGCTGGATCGGAAGGTGATCGTCTCTCGCGAGAGCAACCACCAATTGTTCTGTTCTGCGCAACTTAATCAGGTCCGGGATGGAAGCCGGCTACCAGTTCGGGTGATGATGGGGCCGACGCCGTCGTTCGATCGCTGTGCTAAGTGGGATCACCAGCAGAACAACCCAGTTGGCGGCAATGGACGCAGGCGAAACTCGGGAGACCCGGAAAATGGCGACTAGGTTAACGGTATCAGAAAAGTCGTGATAACGGGAGCTGTTGAATTTCAGTGCAACAGTAAGACTGTCCTTCGAGATACGATTTTTAATTAATTCCCATTAATATGCAGGTATGGAAGAGCACAGTTGGAACTGCGGAGGCTGCGCCACACAGCATCTCGGGCAAAGCGGCTGAAACGCGCGTAGGGAGCAGGGATCTCCATTCCATGCTGCGATACATTCAAAACCAAAACTACCATTGATTATTTCCTAGGTAGTACGTTGTTCTATAGCAGCCATTTCCCCACCTCACCTCATTTGGCCTAGCGCTAATGCTTCTGCTCAGGCTCGGCTTGGGCCGCCTGAGGAACAAGGCTTTATGAAATTTATGAACACTTATGCATTATACCAGTGTATCTCTCTAAGGATGATGTTACTACCTAATAGCCACTCACAAGCTTTCCAACCTAGTAACATAAGGGCGGCCCTGGCTAGCATTTGGTGATAGGGACTGGGTGTCGGCAGAGTCATCCCCTATGCTAGATGACCTGTGCATCATACTGAAGGTGTGATAGATGGGAGAAGGGTGCTTAAATGTGGCAACCAAGATCGAAGTCCGAAATACTTGGCGGGAATCGTTTCTACAAGCGTGAGCACCTGCTCACCCGGGGATATGATAATGCCTCGGGAAGTAGGTAGTTGCATGGACGTTTAGAAGTCGTCATAGGGCGTCATCATATGGCATCGTTTGAGTTGTGTTGTAGACTACCTACTAGGGGTTGTTCTTGACATCAATACATGTTTTTTTGGCATGATCCTTCTATAGATTTTAATACACGATATACTTACATGTTAAGACTACCTTTTAATATTAGGAAATTACCTAGCACCCCTACTGCCACAATGCCTTTTGTTTTCTCTATATTTTCCGACTGTCTTTCCTGCTCTGACGAGGCGCTTGCCCGTAGACCTTTTCTCAAATGTATCCATACACAGCAAGGGGAACCGTGAGCTGCAACACGAGGATCATATAAATACCCGAGCATCACCTTTCCAATCCTTCATCTTCTATTTCCATCTTCTCATCTCTATCCCCCCTTGAGCCATTACACGACCAGTTCTGCTTTTCATTTATCATCACCACACACCCAGCCTACATCTCCCACTACCCCCTCTCTGCCTTGCCAACTTCCTTCTCTACCCTGTCTACCTCCTCTTCTCTTATCTTTAATACCGACTTCAGTTGGGCATGACGTGTGGCTTATCTGTTTCCAGAAACTTAGCCTCTTAGCAGTCCTGCTGCATCCATCATCATTAGTCGGTCCTCGATCCTCACCCAGGACTGTCTTCGCCATTGAACGAGCCGGAACCACCCTAGACGTCGCCCAATAGCACGGGATGATATCCCCACCGCGGACAGTCCAAGGTAGGCCGAGGAAGAAAGTAACCCAATAGTATTATGAGCTGCGGCGGGGATTAAATATATGTTACGATCAGAGGTCTGTGGTTGACGCAGCAAAGAATTATTTTTTTGCAGGAACGCACTCCTTATATACCATTTCGGCAATCCGACTCAGGGCAGCCACCCACCCCCTATTTCCGCCTCCGATCGATTGATCCGCCGCACACACAAACCTTCCTTCAACCTTTCTAGCCTCCCCTCAGCTGATCACTTAAACACGGCCCAAACCTTGTTTTCGGATCTCTGTCTCAACAACTTTCTGAGTACAGGAGCCTCTTCCGGTGTCTCGAATCGTCCAGTTTTCTCGTCGTCGAGTAGGTACCTGCTCATTCGACGGCTTTGGAACGGGACATAACGTGAGGAGTATACACGGGTTGAATAGGTACATTTCTTGTTAGGGGCTTGGGCTACATGCGCGGATTTCAGGGGACCTGTACATTACACAAACTTTTAATCTATAGAACCATTGGGGCCTATGGAATTATTTGGTTCTTGGTAGATGTGCACCTTTTTGGCCTTGTCTAGGTCCCGCTATCCTTATTAGAAAGGCAAATGCAGTTTGCCCTTCATTCTATTTTCTTTTTGGCTTAAGGTTCATTGGTCTCTCGTGACGAAACAATAAACTGAAGGATCGTGTAATCAACCAGTCACAAGTCACAGGATGAGTAATACCAAAACCTACCTACTTACCTTATAGGTGTACCTACCTGGTAATCGAAACAGTCATGTAGTCGTTGGGTGAGAGACTAGAAGTACAATTACGACCAGGTACCTACTGATTCGGTGTTATTCAAAATGGTTCAATTAGGAGTTGTAATAATGTTGGAGAGCAAACCTAGTCTCCCACGCTGTTAAAACTTAACTCAAATAACAAGCGGACGCTTGGACCACCCCAGCACCTGGATGGACCATGGACCCTAGGTACTTTTGAGGTAGCTACGTAGCTTTCAATCTACACCAGACCTTCTATGTGTTGATCTCACGGGTTTTCAGGCTTAGACTGTTAGATAAGCAAAAAACACATGGCTAGTTAATCGAGGGATATTATATTACTAACGCAAGTACATTTATATTATAATTTATATATGAGGTTTATTTATTTATTTATATAAGTTATATTTTTAATTTTTAATTTTAAATAATTGTAGCTTATAATGTATAAAGTTAAATAAGAATGAATAAGTGTGACTTGATAATTATAAATAATGGATTAATGCATAGCTGTATAAAGCTATCTAGTTTTAGTGATAATTACATGTCTGAACTCACCAATTTCTTCAAGCTTCACAACATCGTCCTACAAGAATTACAACACAACAATGGGAAGGACATGACATTTGTGCTTGACAGAAAAAAACTAAAGTCTGTCAGTTGAAAACCGCCTTTATATTCTCAGCAAGTTCAACGATGAATTTACTAGATTAAGCCGCACCATCACTTCACCTTGGGATATATCGAAATTTTCCACTCGTTGCATCCTCGAGGAATATCAGCTCGGTGCTAAGGCACAGCCTTGAGAGCCCAGCACGATGGCACTCCCGTACCAATGCCTCACTACTCTGGGGAGAAGCTCCCTGATTTGTGCTGCACGGGGAACCAGCATTTACACATTTGATCTTGACGCGGATTCTCCAGTCCTCTCGTCGTGGAGTCACCCCTCGTCGAGGCAGCCCCAAGACGGCAAGGCCAAGGGGATTGCTCATGAAGATGAGAACTCCGAGGGGGCAGGAAGCGATCAACCGCCATCCAAAAAACGTAAATTGGATTCGGACGACAGGCCCAACGCTGACATTCAAACCGGGGCCGGCCAGGGCGGTGGCGGAACAACACCAGCCAACGGCCAAAAGGGACAAAAGCCCAAGCCGGCCGCTCCTCGGCCAGAAGTGCCGTTTGTCAATCTGCTCACAGCAACCAATGACGGGGCTTACGTTATTGCGGCGACAGGGGATAAGATAATCTGGGTGTTGGAGCACAGCGGCGAGGGTGCGCTGAAGGAACTAAGCCAGAGGCACGAAATCCCACTCTGCATTGCCAAACAACCTGAGCAAAAAAAAAATCTTACATAACTAACTGATGGTATAGGTCCATGCCCAAACGGCCCAGCTCAATTGCGCTCACAGACGACGGAAAGACCATCCTCTGCGCGGACAAGTTCGGGGATGTCTACGCACTACCCTTGATACTTTCTCCTACCGCAGCAGATGCAGATGCAGGTGCCGTGGCCGCCTCCTCGGCCACGCCGCCGCCTCCGGCTCCGGCCCCAGCAGCCGCTCCCTTGCGACCGGCCCCCAAGGGCGCCAACCCGCTTACCGTGCACTCGAAGAGCAACCTGCGCGCCCTCGAGGAGCAGCGCAAGGACCGCGAGCGACGCAAGAAGGACGCCTCGGAACCCTCCTCCTCCCGGGACGCGCCGGCAGCAGTGGCGTCCTCGCAGAAGCAGCAGCAACAGCAGCAGTACGACCTCCTCCTAGGCCACGTGTCGATGCTCACGGCCGTGGCGGCGGCGACCCTCGACGGGCGGGCCTACATCCTGACCGCGGACCGTGACGAGCACATCCGGGTCTCGCGCGGGATCCCGCAGGCCCACGTGGTCGAGGCCTACTGCCTCGGGCACTCGGCCTTCGTCAGCGCGCTCTGCGTGCCCCCCTCGCGGCCCGCCGCCCTGGTCTCGGGCGGCGGCGACGGCGCGCTGTTCCTCTGGGACTGGCGCGCCGGGCGGCTGCTCGGAGAGGCCGACCTCCTGCGCCGCGTCGCCGACGCTGTGTCCCCCGCCGCGAGCAAGCTCGCGCTGTCGCGGCTGCGTGCCTATGACACGGGGCGGGGCTGCTACGTAGTAGCCATCTGTGAACGGTGAGGCTGACCATTTCCCGTTCCTCCCCCTTCCCCTCCCCCTAGGTTCGGGCGAGAAGCTAACTAGGCACGTGCCACACACACAGCGTACCGGCAGTATTCATCTACCAACTGCAACCGGACACCCTCGAGTACGTCCAGACCCTAAGCCTCGCCGGCAATCCCCTAGACGTCGCTGTAATAGGAACCACCGCTGCCGATAAGCCCCCGAGGCTCGTCATATCCATCGATCCTCCGGCGCAGTCTACCGACGACACCGAAAAGCAGGCCGGCTCGGCGGGGGAGTCCCTTCTAGTATTCGCGCTAGACGACGACCAGAGCAGCTGGGCTCACCAGGGGTTCGTCCGCGGAGCCCCCATGGCCGGACCCTCGAATCTCTCGCGCGAGGAGCTAGATAAGCTGCTCTACACCGTCGAGAACCTACGCAAGACCAGCTACGACGACGACCCCGAGGGAGGAGAGGAAGGCCGGTCCGTCAAGGACGCTAGTAACGCCCCGACTCCGACTCGAGAATAGGGCGGCGGCTACCGTCCACCTGTGTATGCTATTATGCCATTACGCGGATAAGTCAGGATTCCGCGTGGGCCTCGTGAGGGGCTACCTACCTAGCGTAAATAACAAGTCCTCTTCTCCTGAGGGATATTGAGAACCTGTATCTTATCTAGCTGCTTGATAACTGCTATATAAAGGACTGCCGTGCATAGAGGTAGATAGCATTTGTTCCCTCTTTAAGGGATATATATAGCTCATAAGCAACAGCATGGGGATTCCTTTGAGTGAAACTATAAGGCTAGATTCTTCACGTCATATCACAAGTACCTCATTCAAGCGTGGAACAAAACTGTGAAAGCAAAACAGTATCAATTGCAAACGCATATCTGCCCCTTAGCCCTCTATGTCCCATCTGAACGCCAGCTTGCATAAGCACTACGGTGTAAAAAACAATTGAAGCATGTGTGAGTGACGTCATATCGGAGAGCTGCAAAGGAGAATGTCCACCCTCCTAGTATTAGATAGGGAGGTAAGTAGCAGACCATCCGAACCCAGTACGTCGCCAGTCCTTCCCTCCCAGTCGTGATTCCTACCTAAATATGCATGTCTTGATCAAAGCCAAACATCCAGTTCTTCCTTCCACCAAAACGTCACGCCGTAAATGCTTGTGGCCACCCATGATCGGTTGGGCATGTTCATGCCGTCTCTTAATACTACTATACGAGCCGTGAAAACGGTGTGGGTACCTCGGCCGACAACGTAGACTTGAGTGATTAGCCCATTTATTGAGAGGCGCATTGCACACGCTCGGCATGAGGATGATCCTCATCATCATCGTCCATTCCTCCCGCGCCGCCAAATGCCCGAGCTTGGCCTTGTGTGTCTACCTCTTCCAGTTCTACACTATCAGTCATTGCATCACTGGGAGGGACAGCCTGTAGAGCAGGTGCGGGAAGGATCTTTCGAAGCGACTCGAAAGCTGCTGCATCATCGGTCCAGCCCCGCTCCGGGAACTTAACGGAGAACTGGATAAACATGTTGCCGAAGTCGTGGTGTCGGGGTGTAGGCATGCCCTGGCCGCGCAGCATCTTCACAGCATCTATAGAGAAAGGATTAGTAATGTACTAGGAGGATAGCAAAATGTTGGGGGGGGGGCGGGGGGGGGGGCTCGATATATACATACCAGGGGCAATAGCTTCACCAGGTAGGATCTCAACACTTAACCATCTCTCATCCAGATGCTCGATGAAGATTGTTCCTCCAGCCAAGGCTGTGACGAGCTCAATTTCGCAACGGTAGAGCAGGTCATCATCTTTTCGGGTGAATTTGGGATGGGGCTTCTGCTCGATTTCAAAAACCACATCACCAGCCTGTACACCCGGAGCTTGATCACCTTCACCTCTGAACTCGACCTTGGTTCCGCTTCTGACGCCGCGATCGACATGGACGTGAAGAACTTTCCGGTCCACAACGGTCTTCTTGCCATTGCAGCCCTTACATCGGTCCTTCTCCTTGATGATCTCACCCTCGCCATTGCAGTCAGGACAGACGGTCTGGAATCGCTGGATCATAGGGCCCATCTGTCGCATCATGGTCTTCATACCGTGGCCATCACAGCCGGGGCAGCGTCGAACAGCTCCCTCCTTGCCACCGCGACCCTCACACTTGGGGCAGATGACGGAGCGCTGCAAAGCCAGCTTCGAAATCTTACCGCGGTAAATGTCTTCAAGGGATACCTTGTGGGTGTGGTGGATAGTGCGTGCCTTGGGTGGGCCACGAGGTTGTCCGCCCATACCACCGAACATGCCGCCCAGACCGCCGCCAAAGGAACCGGAGCCAAAGAATTGGGCGAATAGGTCTTCGGCAGCCATGCCACCACCTCCGGCAGCACCCTCTAGGCCAGCCTCGCCATATTGATCGTAGACGGAACGCTTCTGAGGGTCGGAGAGGATTTCGTAGGCATGCGAGATCTCCTTGAACTTTTCCTCGGCAGCAGGGTTGTGGGCATTCTTGTCTATTGCACAAGCGTTAGCAGGATGGATTGGATTGCGTAGGCAGGGCTCGGTCGGGAAACAAACCAGGATGGTACTTCAGGGCATTCATCTTGTAGGCCTTCTTGAGCTCTGCATCGGTGGCCGTTGGCGAAACCTGATACAAGAAGGGTAAGCCATATGCACTTCGGTAATTTACGATTGCAAGCGTGGATGGGCAGGTTTACATACGCTAAGAACATCGTAGAGCTTTGTTTCCTTGGCCATCTCGTCGAGATATCAGGCAAGGCTGGGTGAGAAGAGGGTGTAAGGTAAAAGATGAGGGATGGAGCTGGGATGGTAAGCACCACGTGTAGCAGGGCCTAGAGTAAGAACAAAATTATCAGCATACGATTCCATGAGAAGACGGGATTTGGTGTGCGCAACCAAGGCAAGATGTAAAATGGAGGAGGTGCAGTATGTGGGAAATGTTAAAGAAAAAGTTGACCGGAGCCCCCGCGGATGCGCGAATCAGTCAATCAAGTCAAGTGTCATTTAACTGACTGCCTGCCTGCCTGCCAGCCTGCCTTACTACCCCCTCCTCGGCGCGCCTGATGGATTGATAGGCTGGGACGAATGAAAACTCAGACTCGGGCAGATCGAACGTACCAGGAACTGATAATCAGTAGATTCTTGCCTTGAGGGAGGAGTGACGTGCGTTGTATTACCGGCGCAAAATGTGCTAATGGTGGTGCTAAAGCGTATTCCGTGCAAGGCGCCGAGTTGAGAATTCCTAGGAAATAGAAATATGTCACTCTTATACTACAAGATTCCAGAAGGATCTTGGTTGGTCTAGGCGCCGGTGGCAGAATTGGGGGAAAACAGGAAGAGAACAATAACAGGTCTACCGGTTCTAGGTAGTTTATTGTCAAGCAAGCATCCACTGTGGTAGGTTTACAGAGAAGTTAAGAACTTGTACCAACCTCACTGTGCACTTTGCGTCAAGGAGGCTGAGATTTTTTTTAGATACGCCACCGCTCCCTCATCGAATCTGATGGAATCGTGGCTTTACTTCGAAGTACCTGCAGGTCGCCGTGGGGCTTTGGCCCTCATATTTACTAGCAAACACCCGCAAATCAGCCTCACTGTACCTGTCGCTACTTTCAGTTTGTTCGGCAAGCTAATGCAATGGAATTGTCCATGCGCCAAGCTAGCAAAATGACAGGGTTCCCTGCATCTGGGGCAGTCCTGATTCGTGTTAGGCCGGACCTGACCTAGGCCGAGCCTGGTGCAGACCTAAAGTTGGATGTGCCGGTGCGGAATATTGGGTAGTGCCGGTGACGAAAAAGAAAGAGAAAGAGAACCTTAGAAGAAAAACTTGACCCTACCTGATCCCTGGAATTCAACCAAGCTTCTCATTAGCTGATCACGCCGGTTTGAGAACGAGACTGCATAATGGCCACGGCTTTCCTAAAACATATCCGCATTCGCCGAGGAAAGCTACACTACCTACATCTACACTACCTAATATTCTCCACACCGGATGCAGATGATATCGTTCGCGTATGATCATTGCTAGGTAACTATCATAAACTTATCATATGATGTCTTTTCTCTAGACACAATGAGACATAAATGGGCACCAAATCACAAAAGATATTTGTTTAATCCGCAAAATTCTAAGTAACTAAGATTACTAAGATTACTACATATCGCACCTATGGATTGCTTTTCACTTTTTCTTTCAAGCCATTTTAGTCACTTTAGCTACCAACAGGTATGGACCAGGCCCGAGGTCCAAATGAAGGTTCCTAGTTTGGGTGCCGATTAGATATTTCCATTGCTTCAGCCACAGCGGATACAATACCAAGCAGAAGTATTCATAAGTGCGTGAGGCATAAATGTGGCTCACTGGCTTTTAGGGGATACGGAGGCGTGAACCTATTTATATAGAAAATACCTAACCTTCATTACCCCTGCGTAGTGTACATGCACTGGCCGTATTTTATATTTGGGTGTATAGACCTGCTCGAGGATTCACGGGAATCGATGGAAAAAATGATGGTGACCAGGTACGTGCGAACGACAGAAGGCTCCATGCGAGGCGGAAAGATAACAAGGGCTATCTTGTGCGAATGCGGTCTTACAAGAAAACCACATGCAATTGAGACATGACATGTTCATCAGTCCTCCTTCAACCAGCATTGTTATCCCCCAATTCATATTGCGCTCATCTAAATCTGTTACATCATCCATTATGTTGCAACTACCTCTCCTTAGGTATATAGCCATTTAAATCGGGTGGATATGCAACATACCTGTCTCCCTTGCGACAGTACATACTGTTAGCGAGACCGAATAATAAGACATTTGGTGGGCCTACAACTCGAGCTTCTCGAGGATGTATATGTAAATACAAGGGATATGTGCTAGAGACATGAGAAATAAAAATAATGCTTAAAAAGAAAAGGGCATTGAAAGGTTAGTTTAGAGAACGGCAATGCTACCTAAGTAAGTAGGTACCTAGGTATTATTAAGTTCTAGGAAGAGGTTCATCATACGCAATGCATGTGTAAGTACCTAAATAGATCTGACAACTCGTTGAATTACCTGGGGTGTGCTGTTCTTTAAATCTTCTTTGATAAGTATGATCGATCTTTTCCCCTCTCCTCCCTCCCTCTATCAATTGCCCTTCCCTCAGCGGTTAGACTGGATGGCTATGATGCTGTTTCGCGATGACGTTGTTTGAATAATGGTATTGTCTTGATGTCAACCAGTACGTTCGTCCCATTACCCTTCACTATGATGAATTAATATCCAGTATTGCGGAGGCTCGATAATTGGCTCCGTGGTTGGCTTGGCTTGGCTAGGAATGTATTGGATGGTAGTAATTAGATGTAAATATTCGACTGCCGCTTCTACCTCAAGTGTTGTAAGGAACTCTGATCCTATCTTGTGGTCCTTCAAATATTTGATGTTAGTTGGGTAAATCTTGTTGTCTCCAAGCAGCGTTAAGAGACAGTGACGATGTATTCCGTAGAAAACTGCAGCTCGTAGAACGTAGGTATTAGTGATTATATATAGAAGCTCTGCCTGGTGGATATATTTACCTGCCAAGACGCTATATAGACTGATATTTTCTATTTTGAGCAGCCCACAATTCTCGGAGGGATCCTCCCACGCAAGACGGAACGAAGGTTCTGACGCGAGCCGGGATTCAGCTGTAGTATACCAGTTAGATGGGATGCGATCTAGTTTAGATGCACGGTATGTAGTGTTGATTTTATTGCATGTCGAGGTGTAACAGGTATATGTAATCTTTTTTTGTAAATAGATCCCGCGGCCGGTAGACTCGTACCAGATGAACCAATAAGATGCGGCCATGACCTTATGTCAGCACCTGACCCTAGCTGAGGTAATTGTTCCTGCAGGGCTTAGCGTGGAAGCAGAGAGACTTAAACCACTTGGACCTCAGCTCTGGGAATCCATTGATTGGTGAGTATTTGCAGTTTTTACGACGAACCTCGTCTTCGACCACTGGCGATGGAGCCCGACTTTTACCACCTTATTCCGCACGTGTACAGTTTTCAGTGGAACCTCCGATCTCCAGGCCTCTTCACCGCACCCTACTTGGACGGAACCTACACCCTTTAGGTCATGTCTGATTACAAACGACTACCTAGTATGGTGGTGCTAGACTGGGCTTCTATCGGAATTATGCCGCTGCTACGACGAGGGAGGACGCTCTATCTTACAAGATCAAGCGTGTATGCTTCTGTCAGCTCTACCCAGGGTCACGTCTCACCTGCCCGGGCTGCTTAGCAGAATGTGCTAAGCTTGGTTGCTTGACTTGCAAGCTTCGGGGCGGAAGGGCCCGAGTGCTTAGATAGAGAGTCAAGGTGCGGCCTCCTACGCTTATACTCTATGCCGTAGGGCTTCAGCTCCAAGCCTCACGAGCCTTGTAGGGCTCTGAAGCCTAGTTATGTATATGTTCCCCAGAGCAGATCCAAGTGGGCAACCCCTGTAATAAGGAGGCTATTTTCCAAATATGCTTATATGTTGCTATCTCGCCGATGCTGACGCCAGCAACTCCGAGTAAGTCCCCAACCTTAAGGCAGCATATCACTTCTCCCTACCTTGTCCCTTAATGATATTACTATGCAAGTACAAGGATTGCATTTATGGCCCCCTGTCTCGGAAAGCAATGACAAACATTTCTATTTCTACTCTTCCAGATCCCCTCTAAATACTAATCAAGTGGAGAGCAGTACTCGTTAGTTACTTGCCAATCGGGTTGCGCGCTACGTGGATGTGAAAACCTGGAAGAGATCGGCCAAACCATACATAGACAGCATCGAGACCTTAGGATCGCAGCTGAGAGCTCTAAGTTAAGACGATCTCGCACTTGGAATTATTGACGTTCCATTTTTAAAGCTACTATTTACAAAAGCCCACTGTGATCCTAAAAAAGAAATCGCCTAACGTGGTGATCTGGGGCCTTGCGCACTATTTAGAATCGGCTTGGAGATATCCATAATTATAGGGCTGCTCGCATCTTGACGCTTAACAGCTACGAGTCCTCCCATCATACTTATAGCAGCTCAGCCCTCCCCTCGGCACACCTCTGGAAGATCGGCTAGTCTCGTGCACCAACTCTCAACTTCGACATAGGAAACCTGCATATTTGCCGTAGGGCTGCATACGGCCGCCATCATGGATCGATCGAGGAGTAATGATACATCAGCCACTAAGGGCGGCCGAACCCAAGCACCGAAGAGCCGAAACAGTGATGTACGCAAAGAACAAAACCGAGTGGCATCTCGTGCCTATCGTACGTCACCTACCTCGTCTATGTTACATTGGCTACCGCCGCGGATCTTGCTGACGCCAGCTGCTAGGAGAGAAACGCAAGAAGAAGTTGGCCCTTCTGGACGAACTTCTGAAATCTGATCACACTGACTCTATGAGTTCGGTTTCAGATGAGACGGATGGACATTACACACCGCTGTCTATAGCTCACAGCAGGCATGCATCGAATAGTCCTGCCCCAGTCGTCCCATCCGCGCACATTACAACAGCGCAGTGGACAGCCACGACTCAGGCGATGGCCTCGAATGACGCAAGTTACAGTCAGGAGGCGTATGCCGATTGCTGGATGGATAGTTTTGATCGCCCACAGGACATGTTCATCCCGGGAACTGATTACTTGCAATCGTTCGTCCCTACCGATGTGGCCAGCGGTAATCTAGGAACTTCTCCTCAGTATGTCTCGAGAATTCCATCGCTAGCGCCGATGCCATCGGCGCCGTCGGTTGTTCTCGATCCTGCGCTCTCGGATGGCCATCTTGCTACCTATCACACATATACCACGCAAAACGGGAGCATTAACAATTCGCCTTACATACCAGCGTATGATGACGGTGAGGTATCAGGGCTAGAGGGTGATATGATCAATGCTCTTGAGAGCTTGTCGAAACTGAGTCACGCCCAACAACAGCAAGTAATCGATCTGGTACAGAAGAGGAGGAGCCTATCGTATTCTACCACTAGCGATCAGAGCCTGGACTTCAAATACGCAGAATATCAAGTCACGATGCCATCTACAAATCGAGCTAAACAACAGAAACACTCTAGATCATGAACCAAAGCAACTTATACATATAGTACAATCTTCGGCGTATATGCGGCAGCGTTTCTCAGCACCGGACGTGTGTACTAGACCTCAGATCGCTTGTCCCATGAAGACTAATTATACTCCAGGTGCCTCGATACCATTTCTCTGATACGAAGTCGACGCAGCTCGCGAAGAGGATCAATCGACAACCAAGAGCCTTAGGACATAGTTATTAGCTCACCATTGTCTCGCTGGACTGTACATTTTTCGCGCGGACTTTGGAGACTTCTAGTCTCTAGCTCCCTCGCAAAGGACACAGATGAAGTACGACGACTCCGACTGCAACGAAATTATCTGTGCCCCCATGTATAGCGCTGGATTTGCAAGAGTACCTAATTATTTCGTGGACTGGGACAAATAGAGGAGCACATCGGCTTTGCAAGCCACGCTACCCCCCACCATGAACGACGAAGGTGTCTATAACCGGAAAAGGGGAGCATAAAGAGGGGCATATGCGTATACCTACGCATATGCCACCAAGCGTTGAAGATCACATCGAAGTTCGATGTGACCGCCGACGTATCTGTGCTGGACCATCCTTCGAGAGTTGCCTACTCCCGCGAGGACAAGACCAATGGACAAATGGTAGAAATCAATGCAGGTAACTTCTCCGCCTGGGTACCAACGCATGCATATGTGTATATGTTTATCGAGGTTGGTTACCTAATTCCGCGCCCATCCCCCCCCCGTTCCACCCAGAATACCGGGTCCTGAAGGAACGCTAGGCGATTACTCCGGATGCATATGGGGACCTTAGTTACACGCATATAAATAGATATGTATATAGCGAAGACTCACTGACTTGGCAAACTTGGGAATGGACTAGGTGGATAGATACATGTCATCTCCCATCCTACGCTACGGCATGTATATATAGTTGAATTGACAGATGTATATATATATATATATATCTTGCGTAGTTCGGAATACCCCAACCAACAAAAATGACAATGGCGATTCCTCGAGATCCATCAACCAACCACCCAACCTAGAAAAAAAAAATAAAAAAACCAAGCCCTGTAGACTTATTTATCGTCGCTGCTTCCGTTTGCCGTGATCCCGACTTGTGCCTTTCACATACTACCACCACACAGATCAACATAGAGGACAGGGGGTAAGAAAAGGAAACGTCCTCGTTTCGTAAATTTCTTTATGCAAGTGGGAGTCTAAACCGGGACCCATCGTGAATCGTCGACACCACCCGACTACATTGAACTGCAGAGAAAACTTACGTGGCTAGATCACAGCCAACTTCTACTACCAATCGAGGCTGGTTCACAACCACACCGGTGAGTTTTGCACAATGCTGGCCAGAAACAAAAACGAAAGGGGAAGTCGTCATATCGCTTCTCACTCGCGAAGTGTAACTACCCAATAGCGTTTGTACTAACAACAACCACCCCCCCGGGCTCTCTCTCCCATTACCTCTTCGCCGCGCGTTTCCTCATCTGCTTCTCGCGCTCGTACGAGTTGGCCTCCCTGCCCTCCTCGCCCTGGATCTCGGCCACGAGCCTCTTGAACTTCTTCTCGTAGGTGGCGTCCTTCTGCTTCTTCATCTTCAGCTTCTCGCGGGCCATGAAGTTGGCGTCCCTCCGCAGGTCCCGCATGGCCCCCTTGCGCTCCTTCTTGTGCTCCGCCCTCAGCTTGGCGAGCTCGGCCCGCTCGCGGTCGGGGTCGTAGTGCCGGCGGGGATCGAACGTGTCCTCGAACTTGGGCACGGATTGCTTGATCGCGAGGGGGCGGTGGTGATGGAGCTCGAGGGGACGGCGGGCTAGTAGCGCTACCTGTAGCATTGTTTCTAGCTTTGCTTGTAGCTTCCCTATGCGCTCATTCAAGGCAGTAGGGAGCTTGGTTTTACAATTCTCGCTACTCAAGTGCGCCAGAGTTTTGGAGACAGGTTGGAAAGACTCGGAGAATGATGGCTTGCCGCTGAATAGGTCCGCTGCTGTGTCCAGTAGCTGAACTGTGATATCGATGGTAGCAACTTTTGTTGATAATGCTTCTTTGCTAGATATTTTATCGTGTACGCAGTCTAGGGGTGTGAGCTTTCTCAATTTTATCGAGCTAGCATCAGAAACGCGGATCTCTGGAGCGACTTCGTGCACCGGAAAGTATCCCAGAGCCTTGGAGTTTGCAGGTATCGGGGCCAGAGAGACTAGAGTTAACAGACAGAAGTTGATCAGCTCCGGAATATATCGTTTCGCGAGAAATTGCCATTGAAGGGCTAAGGTGGACAAATAAGCCCCTCGGCAGAAATCCGCGGTGCTCTGAGGGATCTTCTGGCCAAGATAGCGTGCTAAAACAATCATGGCAGGGGTTAAAACCTGATGATAGTTATCAGATGCTGGGAAAATCGCCCCCACTGCTGTCAGAGTTACAAGGTCACCTAGGTTAGGGCAAAGGGACCTTGTTCGACCGAAGTCGTCGATGAGTGATCGAAAAGCATTCGCGATCTCGATAGGGAATGTCTTTGCTAGGGAGTGAATATGCCGTCTACTATGTGTTAGCATCATATTTATATATGCAGTCATATCTTGTGGCTCCGTCTATCGAAGTCAAAAGGGGATCGACGAGGTGGAGAGATCAAAAAAAAAGTAGCTAATCCACATACTAGAAAATCAGTTAGCATTTGTTGGTCCTGATATTAGACCTTTGTTCGGCAAACGAAGGTCTACTGCTTAGGGAGCAAGCGTTTCGACTAACCATTATACTCTCAAGAGCAGAGAAAACCGGCTTCTGTGAAAGACTGGATGAATATAAATATTGTGGTAGAAGTCCTGCGAAGCTGGCAAGCTTTGTTTTGTTGCTGCTTGCTAATTTGGGGTGGTATAAGATTCGTATTTTTTGTATGGCACCTGGAATCTCTTGCATGGCCACATCCCGTGTGATTTCGACGAGCTCTTCCAACGTTTCTGGGCAGGTATATGAAGATCCGCCTAAAATATCCTTGTCACTAGGGCGGTTGAACTTTGCATCATTGGTTTCATTCTCGTTCAATAATCCCTGGGTAAATTCGTCGTCATCGTCGTCGTCATTAATATCAACAGCATCGGATTCGTCATCGTCATCAGCTTCACTCTCCACCTCAAGGTCGGAACCGCTGAATAGAAGGCCATCCTCAATTATGAAGTCGTCCTCATCCTCGAAACCAAGATCTGTTGCTGTCGGTCGTGTTCGGATCCCAGCACCAAGCCCGAAATTGTCGTCGCCGCCAGTCTCTTCAACCATGAACCTGTTATCGGCGAGTTCTTCCTTGGATTGAGCTTGATCATCCTGGCTCTCTTCCTCACTGTCCTCCGCATTCTCTCCGCGCATCCTACGGAGCTTTCTTTCCTCCAACTCCCTCAACTTCTCCACCTCTTCTCGGGCCCTTTCTTCGTCGGTTTTAGTTCTTTCTGCAGCTTGTCCCCTCCTGTCTTGAGCTAGTTGCCTGAGTCGTAGGTCGTAATCACGTTCCATCTTGTCTTTCCCTGTCAATTCAGGTTTTGATATCGTGTCATTGTCCTGATTGTTGCTCGTCTCCTTTGAATTGTTGAATAGTAGGCCACGCAGCTCTGAAAGTTCCTGGTCGATTTCTTCACGTAGCTTCAAGAGGAATCAGCAATTCTTCAGACAGAATCCTAAAGTATCTTCCACTCCTCGGAAAACACTACTATGCTTAAAGGGAAACACTCACGATATCATCATCTTCCTTAGTTTGTTGCCGTTGAGCTTTGTAGAACTTGGATTTTGCAATTAGTTCACTCATCACCTCCTGGCGAGATTTCTTCCTCTCGGGCTGGTCCTCATCTTGATCCTCGGCATCATTAGGGCGAAACCGCTTAAGAGGGCGCTGTTCATCATCGGAAGCCTCCTCAGATCCAGCAGAAAGGTCTTCCTCGTCGAAATCATCCTTCATCTCAGGGCCGTCAAACAAAGATTTCCCCATATGTGTTAGTCCCTCACTAGGCTCGTCTTCTAGGTCGAACAACGAATTCCTCTTGTGGCTCTTCTTCTCGTGTACGAAACGCTGCAGCATCTTCTCCTGAGGATCCATAGTAGGGTCGTTCTCGCCAAATCTTCGATCCAGTATCCCGCCTACTTTGTTACGGTTCATTTCAGCCAGAAGGGCTTGCCGCCGCTATAGAGAAACGGTCAGCCCAATGTACCTAGCACTTGCGCTTGGAAAACTCTACCCTCTCTTCAGCAATAGCCTTCGCGTCGCCTGGTCGGCCGTCGATTCCTCTGGCTGCATTTCCCGTCGGTGGTCGATTGGTGGTAACCTGGAACTTAGGCCCGCGCACATTGTGCTTGAAGTCGAAAGGGTTGAATTCCTCTTGGATCTTGTTCAATGTCGCGGCCTTTTGCAGTCTCGTTTTGTTACTGGCGTTCCCATCTTGGGCGTTTCTTCGCTTTTGCTTTTTACTCTGTTGCGGACCGATGACGCCTTGCTGGCGTAAAGAGGCCTTGAGCCTCTTCAACTGCGACCCTGCCATGGTGAGAGTGAGACAAGAAAAAACTCTCTGTCCTGGCGTCCGAAGTGGCAGAGACTAATTTGAAGAAGTTGTCTGCGCCAAACGAGCGCCAGGAATTTTTTTCTCTATCAGCGGCATCTGAAAGCTCTTATCTTATCACATATACCCACTTTTAATTATTTGCCTGTCTCGTAGGTGGCGGGACCTTTCCGCACCTCTAAAATTTAGCAGCTTCAAATAGTTCGGAACTACTACATCACTCCATTTGTGTTCGCATTGTGGCGTCGTTTGACTGTCTGGTCATCATCTGCAAATACCACTCCGTCCGTCTTACCTTTCCTGCGGCCCGCGAATAAGTCTGCATTATAACCTAAGATTTCGAGAACAATGCCGATATGGGGCTTTTCTCATTCGTACGGGATGACCGCTTCCTCGCTGTCGGCTTCGGTTTAACCACAGTGGGCTGCCTTGCTGCGATGCGCATGCTACTCGAGTTCTACCGAGATGAAGCTGAGATCAAGCCGGCACAACCGAAGACGCAATATATCACCCAAGACACCGAAGACTCTCTTAAGTTGACTACCCTCAACAGTCTCTTAAAGCACTACAATTTCTCCATACGCGACACTGCGCTTAAGATCGTTGCCGGTCGGGCAGTGAATGACAGTTCGGCCATTGAAGACCTCCTGTGGGGCATCACTCGCAAGGACTATGAAGAGCGCATGAAGTGTCTGAGAGCACTCGCCTTTGCTATGGAAGATAGTATGAAGTCACCCAGCCTGTTCTCTTAGCGCCAATAGTTGGCTAATCTATTTTACAGAGGAAACATTTCAAGACCCGTTGATCGTGTTGAACAACCACAAAGCCTACAGCGCGCTTGTGAGGTCGCTTGAACTATGCCTGGACGATAGGGAACACGACAAACTTGACGACCCGCTATACGACGAATATTACCTTCGTGATATTGGTGAACGGCGCTGCCTGCTATTAGTCTCCCAGTTGGTCCATAAGTACGGCGTCGACAAACTCGTCGAAGCCAAGTTTGTTGAAAAGTGGCTTGCCAAGCAGCCATGGGGCGACACGGACGAGGAGAGGCGCAAGAATTTTGGGATGTACATGGACCGCAAGAAGAATCGGATCAGCGATATCTGTCTTCATCTGAGGGCGTCCAAGGCAGGCCGAAAAGCTTTGATAAAGGAAAAGCTAACTACCAAGTCAAAACGGCCGAAGCGCGACAGATCCGACCACATCAAGGTTGTGCTAGAGATCAGTATGGCCAATGATGCTGATGCTGATGCTATGCAACTCGAGGCGTCGCGGAATGAACTGGTCCCCCGCGTCAATGAACAAAGTGCTGCGGAGCAACGCCTACGCAGAAGACATCGAGAAGCGATGGTACTAAACGACGGCACGCATTCGCTGGGGCGAAGCGACATCATCGAGCGAGAGCATGACTCTAACAGTTGATCACGGCTTGCTTGGTGATTGTCAGATTGATTTCCCCCTATCTATGAAAATAGGGGAGAGTGGGCATTGCTCCGTAGCGCGAGCTGGTGAGTGAAACTAGCGACGCGCTCCGTCACTGGTGCTATCGTAGCCCGCGCCTCTCATTCCGTGGCGTCTATCCATACGAGGAAGAGGGGAAGTCCCACTCAGCATTCATGGGCGAGGGGAAAATGGGCATCTTTCGGTGAATGTCACGAATCTACCTTATAATCCTCAACAAACGTCCCAACCATCGTCTGGTCTGACCTACCAAATTCCCAACCACGACCTTAGGGATCACCTTATGGAAGGGGACGCCCGTACCCGACAATTACCTATATATTGTCTTAAAGTGTCTAACTAGTACACGTATTACAGGAAGTTGGCGCCATGCAGAGAACCGAGCTCGTGCGCTGGAAAGCTGTATATGTATCTTGCTAGAAACCTTGTAGAAAAGCAAAGTGGTTTATCTACCTTAGTTAGCTAGGTAGTCTTCCTATAAACAGAGCAATGCTTTCTTGAGTTCTATGGTTAAATATATAGCGAGGTCTGAGACATGAGTTGGATGTTAATCCAATCCACCATATATAATAGTAACTTTATTTATAAAAGTAGCAGATGAACTTAAGGCGTTGTACGAGTAGGATAATTTTAGATTTTTAAATCTCCAGCTAAGTGGTAGACTAGGAACTTCAAAGGCCTAGCTCCACTGGGCTACTCCTACCACTGCAGTGCTGTCAGGGGTAAGACATCCACACATCCCGACCCGTTGACATGGAACGCCGGAACGTTGAAGGGAGGGAAGAAGCTGTGACGCAATTCCATTCTCTATTTCTCTTGACAGGTAGGGGTAGCTAAGAACTTGCTCCCCTTGCACTTCACTTGTGGATATCTGTGATCTATCAATGTACGGGAGCTTCTCACGGGAATTAATTAAATAGTCCTCTTCTCGACGTACACGGCCGTACATGATACCTCCACCTCTGAGTTTTTGAACAGATAGAGAGAGAGATTGGCGAGGATGAGGAGACAATGCCGTTCATGCATGCAGCTGTACGAAGTATGTCTCCGCGCGTTTCCAATGTAAACAAACGATGCCGTCTGCACTGTCGACATATCGGGGAAAGCCAATGATATCCTTCATCCGTCATCAGCTACAGCGGCGGGGAAAATGAGGGGCTAGGATGCACACTGCCCGTCGCTACGATCGGACAAGTCAGCGAACGGCGTTGCGCCAGTAACTCGCCTCCTTGCAGCACCGTACAGGTATGACCTGGCCTGGAACTGATGATCTGTACGGCGTAATAGGTCATTTCAAGGATAGTCTATGGTATCGACGCATGGGACCCCCACGAGCCTGCAGATGCACTACAGATGCACTACAGATGCAGACTTCAGTGTGAGCTCCATTGGAGACGAAACCCACCTTGGGCTTCCTGTGTTTACATGTAAGGAGCTACATAAGGAGAAGACAACAAATACTCTTTGCTCTGCTCTGCTCTGTCGCTATTCTCCTTTGTATCTACTAGATGCGAATGCATACACACGTATGCATTCAGCTCTCCTCGTTGCCACTCCTTCATCTTAACCCCAGCAACGGCATACCGATCCTACCCAACAAGGTATAATCACCTCGCAACAAAACCTCCATTAAGCAAGTCCGAGAGTCGAGAAGTCAAACACCTGTTCATCTTTTCAAGGCGCTCGACTCATTTGGGGCTACTGTGTTCCGACAGTCGACCAGACAGAGATTGCAATACAAAGTTCATGTTATACATTTTACATGTATACTATTTACAAGGTAAGACCTGCAACCCCCCGTTTTCAGTCACGTTAGGTCCATGTCGCTCGGTAGCGTTGTTGCGTTGTTGCGTGGTTGTCTCCAAACTACATGTCTCCGAGAAACCAAACCCAGGACGGAACGGGACTTCTGCGTTGTTTCAATGCTGTTACGAAAGAGGAAGAAAAAAAAGGGAAAGGAACGAAGAAAAGAACTGTTTCTAACCAATTCCCGAAGCACTCCTTCTTTTTCTAGTTTTTTTTAGGCCCGACTTTTGATTGCGAGAACCCGACAGCAGCAAACAAGCTTCTCCCTGCGCCACGCCGTTTTTAGTGGACTTGGTGCTGCTATTAGCAGGATCATTGGACGAAATCAGGGTCTCTCGCCCAATAGACCGTCGAGAAATAAATCAACACACCACTAAAGAAAAACAGTTGCCCACCATGACTCCGACGGCAACCACTCTTTCCTTGCAACAACAACAACATCAACAACAACAACAAAGAAACCGCACATTGTCTCGGAGCCCTAGAAAACTTGGAATGAATGGCAAGGTCACTAGCTCAACCCCCAATCTGAACAGTCTCTATTCCGCGCATTCTAGACTTGGTCTCTCGCGCAAGCCTTCCTACGCAGCGCTTACCCCTGGATCGCTTGCTACAATCCCCGATGACAGCGAAAGTTACGCTATACACAGTGTCTTGAACGAACCCGCGCCCAACATGCCGCCCTTAACCCCGGCAAAAGGCGCCGGTGCTGGTGACGATTTCGCCCTGGGCGAAACCGTCGAGGTTCCTGGTAATATGACTGGAACCGTCCGTTTTATCGGTTCAGTTGCCGGCCGGAAGGGAGCCTTTGCCGGCATCGAGCTTCACTCGGAATTTGCTACGCGCGGGAAGAATAGCGGTGATGTTGATGGGTAAGTTTCATCCTTCCCATCTACCCGCCCGACGGCCCGACGGTGCTCCCTTCGTTGTTCGGTTCCTCGATTGCTAACAGACGACTTGCCTTGTCTAGTGTATCCTATTTTTCAACCTCCACGCCCGGCTCGGGCATCTTCGTGCCGATTCACAAACTTTCCAAGCGCGACTCGCCAACGACATCTGCCGCCAGTTCATTTCCGCTCACGCCGACGGGGTACTCCATAGCGGGCCTAAGGGTTGCGAGTCAGAATACTACAAACTATACTCCCCCGACACCGTCTTTGCCCAAGTTTAGCCAGTCCGTAGGACCAGGCAGAGCCTCGAGTCCTCAAGGCAGACAATCGAGAACGTCCTTGCCGCGTCCGGACTCGCCCGTTCGCAAGCTGCAGTTCCCGCCACCTCCTCGCCCGGCTACCACAACTCCTGGTCCGAAGGCACCTCCTCGCTATGGAAGCCCAAGCATTTCGAAGTTGGGGTCAAGCGTGCGCGGCACTGCCGGGGACCCGAGCAAAATGTTGAGACCGGAAAGGAAGCCAAGCATAGCCCCCAGGAGCGCGTCAGCTCTAGGACCGATAACATCGTCCAATTACGACGAAGAAGAGGCCAGGTCTGTTATCACGCGTACCAAGACTAATGGAAGCATTGGTTCCTTGTCGTCATTGAACATGAAGCGCCCGGCGTCTCGTGCCACCCACACAAATGAGGAGGAGGTTGAACGTCTCAGATCCCAGCTAGAAGACCGAGATCGCCAGCTGAGAGACCAAGCTTCCGCCTTGGCTGAGATGGAGAGCAGCCTTTCGGAGCTGACGGTCTTGATGGAACAATCAGATAATGGGAGAATGCGACAGAACAGCTTCGACGAGAAAGATACTTCGCAACTTCGAGCTATGCTCCGCGAGAAGAATGAGAAAATTGCGATGCTCACGGCAGAGTTCGACGCCCATCGGGCTGATTTCCGTAGTACCATTGATACGCTCGAGATGGCCAGCACCGAGACGCAAAGGGTCTACGACGCCAAGATCCGAGAGCTAGAACAAGAGCTCCATGAAGCTCAGGACCGACATGATGATGTTGATAGTGTAGCGCGACAACTTAAGCAGCTCGAAGAACTTGTTCAAGAGCTCGAGGAAGGCCTAGAAGACGCTCGTCGAGGGGAAGCTGAAGCTCGTGGTGAGAACGAATTCTTGCGAGGCGAGGTCGAGCGAACGCGGACCGAATTGCGAAGAGAACGTGAGAAGGCCGCTGCCGCTCTAAGCGCAAACGATACAGCCGGGGATCGCTTGTCTCTATCAAAGGAGCTGGAACAAAAAGAGGATGAGATTAGAGGTCTCAAGGCCATTATTCATTCACTCAGCCGAGATTCCATTCCTGAGTCGGAGCCGGCAGACAAGACGCCTACTCAGCTGCAGCGCAATAACTCCTTCGTCAAGTCCCCTCGGCCCGACTCGGTGGGTAGCCGCATGGCAAAAGAGAAACTGGAGCGGGAGGTTTTGGAGCTACGGGATCTGATCGATAGCAAGAATGCTCGCGAAGAGGAACTCGAGCGCGAGCTCGAGACCCTTCGACGTGGTAGTGCGTCGACCCACCGTGGTAGTTCTATCACGGTCGGCAGCACAGACCACTCGTCATACCGTGACTCAAAGAGCACTGTTGTTCTTGCACGCGAGACACGATCTCCCGATGCTATACCATCGCACAAGCGTGTAAGGACGTTGGACACGATGCCCGAGAGCGATACCCATTCCTCTGTTACCGAGAACAGCACTCTCTGGTGTGAGATATGCGAGACTGGGGGTCATGATATCCTTACGTGCACCAACATGTTCGGCCCTCAAAATGACCAGGGCAAGAATGGCTCCCACGACCACGGATCGGGTAAGGCCTCCAGGGATGTCGTATTTGAGGGACCAACGAACCAGTCTGTTCCCGCTGATGCTCCCGAGGCGGACAAGCCCCGTCCATTATCCCCTGTGAAGACGAAGACGGTCACAGCACCACCTCGTCCGCCGGCAGCCCAGATATTGCCCAACCCTCAAGACTCGGGGCCGCTGGCCGGTAAAGAAAGCGGAGTGGTCGACATTGCGAAGTGGTGTGCTCTGTGTGAGCGAGACGGCCATGACAGCATCGACTGTCCACTAGAAGATGCATTTTAAGTGAAGCCCTCTTATGACCTGGGCTGGGTGGGTATAACGGGGTGGGCGGTTCGGCAGTTGCAGGTTACGAATAGGATCTCAGGGGTGACCGGGTGTCTGTCTAGCATGGTTTGCAGGGGTTGTAGCATTGAAGCCGGTAGTGACATTCTTGCATTCGTTTGTTTCCTCGTCCCCTTCCGGCGTTGGACATGCTTTCATTTTCAGGTCCAAACATTGTATCAACACTTGTTTCGGAGCGAATGATACCACGGGCTTCTTTTTTATTGTTTGTAATTTCACTGCTCTGCCTGTTTTAGTTTCGTCTTTTATGAACGAGTAGCCAGCCCAGTAGCTTAGCTACGTACGAGGATTAGGGGAGAGAGAGAGAGTGTGTGTGTGTGTGTGTATGTGTGCGAGGGTAGGGGTGAGGGAGGGTTGCAAAAGGTAAATCCTAGAGTTGTAGGTACCTGGTATTCAGAGTTCTGGGTGTCTGGATATATATATATATAAACCAGCATGGGGGAGATATGGTTATCACACTGGCTTTTTGCCGCCCGATCAAGATGAACTTACTTAGCTGTCTAGACTATGCATGACTCGCGCTATACATACCATCTTACTCGTATACGCATCTATGACTAAGGCAAACAGTTTTACTTGCGCATAATCGCTGGCCAACAACATAGACATGCAGCTACATTGCATGCCGTTCTCGGCTAGCAAAGGCTATTGTGGTGCTACATAACCGCCATTAGTTTCCGCTGCGGCGAAACGAAACACGTGTTGTACCTTTCGTTGTCATACATCATGCATATTTCCTCAAGGCATTGCACGGTCTATGGTAGATGGCTGCCCTGTAGTCGTATACAGGTAGTCGGCTGCTACCTATACTTCTCTCCCCCCCGAGTACTATAAAGAAAGGTACGTCCTGTCTGTCTGGTTGACTGATGTCTTTACGACTCGATCGTTGTGACTCGAGAAAAAGCGGCCCTCGTCTACTACTACCTCAAGTATCTACATAGCCGTTTAACCTATCGTTCTCAACTTTGCTACATACCTCCTATTATATGTGCTGTGTTGCCGCTTATACCCCATAAACCTATATTTGCTTAGGTACCCTCGTTTTCGCCATTTACCTAATTTGGCTTACAAGAGTCTCGATCCTAAGGTCCCTAGGAATACGCTTTCTCTTGCTTCTTTATTTTTGCTAAAAGTCGTTGGAAACCGAGCGATACAAAATGGGGCAAGTAGATCTCTTTTTCGTGTTCTCCCTCCTTCTACCTACTAGTGCCGTCTCTCCGTCTCTCCTAGTGGAGTTGCTGTTGCATCCCCCGCAAATAGGGGCTGGATTGGCTTAGGTAGGCGGCCTGTGCTCAATGGGGCAGTTGGCAAGTGCACTAAATTCGCCCTGCCGCGGAATTGGACGCCCCGATTGGTACATGGCGAAAGGCGCGGGGAGCTCCCGCAGCAGAAGCTCAAGCTCCCAGCCTCCGCTGTGCGTCACGAGCTGCCCCGGCGAATACGTTACGTATCTAATCTACAACTACACTACACGTAACATCTGAAATTCTTGGAACTGACCCCCCCTCCTCCTCCTCTCCATCGCTCTCATTCATTTACTATCCCGTCCTAACCTAGCTGTTTCATGCTTACTCTGTTTCCATCCCATCCAGCGACAAGACACCGACAGTCCTCAACGACCTCGTCAAGGAAACCATCATGGGCGGTGAAACCGCGAAGCCCAAGGTGGTCGCCGCCGATTACCCTGCGCAGGCGCCGGGCCCCGTCGGCAAGCGCATCAGCAAGATATACAAGGACCGCATCACACAGTTCTACTCGAGTGGGCAATGGGAGAAGCGCAATCTCCTGGCCATGATGTTTGAGGGTGTCGCATCCGGTCCACCGCACGTCCAGCTCTCAACCTGGCCCGCACCCGGCCTCTCGAGACCGACCTTTGAGGAGGCTCAGGCTGGCGAGTACAAACCCGCCAAGGTTGGCGATGTGTTCGGTCCCTCCTGGTCAACCCATTGGTTCAAAGTTGTTCTAAGCGTGCCCGAGGAGCTCCGTAAGAAACACCACCTCGAATTACAATGGGACTCCAATAGTGAAGGGCTGGTTTGGACCGAGGATGGGAAGCCCTTGCAGGGGTTGACTGGCGGCGGCGAACGTATCGAGTGGATTCTCCCGGACTCGTTCAGGGATGGAAAGGAGCACACCATCTATATCGAGATGGCCTGCAATAGTATGTTTGGCAATCCCGCTGGCGGTGATACTATCCAGCCACCCGATCCCAACAAGTACTTCCAGCTTTCCAAGGCCGATATCTGCGCTGTCAACATGGACGCCCGTCAGCTCTGGATCGATACCTGGATCATTGGCGATGCTGCCCGAGAGTTTCCCGAAGATTCGTGGGAGCAGCACAAGGCCTTGAATGTTGTGACCACCATCATTGATTCCTTCGTCCTAGGCGACAAGGAGTCTCTGAAGAAGTGCCGCAAGATCGCGCAAGAGTACATCGGCGCCAATGTTGACTCATCTAAGGTATACGACAGCGGCACTCAACCGCAGGTTTTCGGCATTGGTCACTGTCACATTGATACCTGTTGGCTGTGGCCGTGGGCCGAGACGAAACGCAAGGTTGCGAGGTCTTGGTCAAACCAATGTGACCTGATTGATCGGTACCCAGAGCACAACTTCGCCTGCTCTCAAGCACAACAATACAAGTGGCTCAAGACCTATTACCCTTATGCGTTCGATCGAGTCAAGGAGAAGGTGAAGGAACGTCGATTTCATCCTATCGGCGGTAGCTGGGTCGAGCATGACACCAACCTACCAAGTGGCGAGTCACTTATCCGACAATTTCTATACGGGCAGAGGTTCTTTGAGAGCAACTTTGGGGAGCGTTGTCAGACATTTTGGCTCCCCGATACCTTTGGATATTCAAGCCAATTGCCCCAGCTTTGTCGCCTGGCAGGCATGAACCGCTTCCTTACACAGAAGCTGAGCTGGAACAACATCAATAACTTCCCGCATACAACCTTCAACTGGGTTTCGCTTGACGGTAGTCAGGTCATCTGTCACATGCCGCCTGCTGAGACTTACACGGCAGAGGCCCATTTCGGTGATGTCAAGCGCAGCGTATCCCAGCATAAATCGATGGACCAGGATCACACTTCTCTCCTAGTCTTTGGCAAGGGAGATGGTGGCGGTGGTCCTACTTGGCAGCACATCGAAAAGCTGCGTCGCTGTCGTGGCATTAGCGACCAGGTTGGCCTTCTGCCTAGAGTGCACATGGGCAACACCGTTGATGACTTCTTTGACAAGCTTCAGGAGAAAGCTGACACTCTGGTGACGTGGTACGGCGAATTGTACTTTGAACTACACCGTGGTACCTATACTACGCAGGCGAAAACCAAGCTCAACAACAGAAGATCTGAGACTATGCTGCGAGACCTTGAACTACTAGCGACCATTGCATCTCTAAAGGACAGCTCTTATAAATACCCGAAAGACAAGTTGGATTATATGTGGGAGGCTGTCCTGCTCTGCCAATTCCATGACTGTTTGCCCGGAAGCTCCATTGAGATATGTTACGATGATTCAGACGAGGTAAGTTTTTCGCCCCAATGCTATGAGGTTAGCTACTAACTGAAAATTCTAGCTCTATGCTGAGGTCTTTAAGACTGGCAGAGAGATCTTCAAGGACATCTATGAACTTTTTGGCATGTCAGAAGTAGAGCCTGCTAAACCTGGGGAATTCGTGGGTTTGAACACTCTTCCATGGCATCGGAAAGAAATTGTCGACCTTCCTGGTGGTGAGATTGGGGTCGCCTGCGGCAGTGGAAACATTGTCAACCTCAAGCCATTCAAGGTTACAAAGACCAAGGCTGTTACTGTCAAGGAAATAAGCAAGGGTACCTTTGTCATGGAAAATGAGCAGCTGACTGTTCGAGTGGAACGCGGTTGCGTGACATCCCTCTACGATCGCAAAACCGGAAGAGAAGTAATCTCCGAGGGAGGCAAAGCCAATCAACTTGTTCTTTTCGACGACAAGCCTCTATACTGGCAAGCCTGGGATGTCGAAGTATATCACTTGGACACCCGCACAGAGGTGCCATATAGCGAGACTACGATCTACGAAGATAAGGAACACCGAGTCAGCGTTGTCACCGAGGCCAAGATTGGGGAAGCGAGCTCGATTAAAACTATTTTGAGCTTGACGGCCGCCTTCGAGGGATATCAGTCTTATGTTGAGTGTACTGCTTATGTCGACTGGCACGAGACAATGAAGTTCCTCAAGGTCGAGTTCCCTGTCGACATCAAGAATACGGAGGCCTCATACGAGACCCAGTACGGCCTTGTCAAGCGACCTACTCACTATAATACCACCTGGGACATGGCCAAGTTTGAAGTCTGCTGCCACAAATATGCCGACCTGTCGGAGCACGGCTATGGTGTTTCGATCCTCAACGACTGTAAGTATGGTTTTGCGACCTGCGGGAGCCTGATGCGTCTTTCGCTCCTGCGATCGCCGAAGGCACCTGATGCCAACGCGGACATGGGCCAACACAAGATTCGATGGGCCATTCTTCCGCACGGGGGAGAACTGAGCGCCACGACCGTCCGGGCTGGATACAACTTTAATAACCCGCTGAAGGTTCTCTCGGCGCCAAAGTCCGCGGACTTATCGGCCCTCTCAACCCACCCTGTCCAGTTGACGGGCGACGAATCGCTGGTTCTAGACTGCATCAAGCGTGGCGAGGACGACGAAGATGTCTCGGTCGACAGCGTGATCCCACGACGGAAGGGGAAAAGCGTCATTATCCGCATCTACGACAGCCTCGGAGGACGTAGCAGGGGCAAGATCACGACAACTTGGGACGTCAAGAAGGTGTTCAAGACCAACGCTCTGGAAGATGACGGAGAGGAGATCAACGCGGATAAGGATGGATCTTTTCCGATTACGCTACGACCTTTCGAGGTTGCCACGTACAGATTGCAGCTGTGAAACCCCTGTCATTTCATACTTTCGAGACACTTGAGAGAGAATATCTAGCGCTAGAAAGACATTCTAACTAGGTAGGTTTTGACGACTCCCATATTTTTGTTCTTCAAAAGGGATTCAGGTAGCGTAAAACAAACTGTTTTGTAAGCAAGGCACAAATTTGTATTTGTAGACCTGCCGGAATAGCGTACAACAAAACAAATGATAACAAACCCAAAAGAACAAGAAAAGGAAAAGGAAAATCCGCCCGCGAACAGAGGGAAAACGGGTTGATTGATTAATCCCGCGTGAATTTCGTTTCATATTCCCCCGTTTGCACCTTTATTCCCCAGCCTTTAACATATATCGATGGAGTATAACAGATAATCTGTCCTACCTACCTGCTTCTATGGTTGCCAGACTGATATATACCTATATATATCAAAATTAACCCAAACCACCGGACATACTCGAGACGAAACATTCCAGGACCAGATTGCTCGCGTCTCCGACGTGGAGGTCCATGCCGAGATCTACGTCTTCGATCTGGCCATCATCATCACTACCTTCTCCTCTCTCACCACCACCACCATCACCACCACCACCGTCAACATCACGACGGCCATGATCATGGTCCATTACTCCCAACAGCGCCGACGATGGTTGCCGGTCCGTGGGATCTGCTTGCTGGTGGTGGTGGTGATTTTGGCTATGATGGTGATGATGATAATAGTCCGAGGACGAGAGCTCCTCGAGTGCGAACTGGACCGCGCTGGCGACGACGAGGGGTCGGGGTCGGGGTCGGGGCCGGGGCTTGGACCTATTACTACCGCTACTGCTGGGCTTGGGGCGGGGCGAAGGTCTCGCGGCAATGCCGGCTGCGCCCCTCCCGTGCTTGTTGCTCGGCGTAATAATGCTGCTGTCGCTGCCGCCGATGACCGGCTTCGGTAGCCCTCCTCCTGCACCCCTCCCCCTCCGGGATATCCGGCTCGGCTTCTGCTGCTGGCGACGGCGATCATGGGGGGTAGTGGTGGAGGCGGTTGTCTCCTCGTTGCTGCGTCCGAACTGGTCCGCGCCCTGGGCCTGGTGGTACTGATCCTGCAGAGGCGAGGTCGTGGTCGTGGCCGTGGTAATAGTAGCAGTAGTAGGAGCGATGGCTTCCGCTTGGGAGACTGCCTCTATTATCGTGGGCTCCGCGGGAGGAGGGAGGTAGAATGAGGACGGGACGTCATATTCGAGATGTTGGTGATGGTGGTGGTGTTGTTGTGGCGGTAGTGAAAACGAGGAGAATAACGTTTCTTCCTGTGGAGATTGGTGCTGTGGTCTTTGGGGCTCCACCGCGGCCCTGATCCTCATCTGCTGGTACGCCAGCATGCTCCGCATGAGGGCCTTGTACCGGGCCTCGATCGTCTCCCGCCCTGTCTCATAGACATCGTGGGCCCGCGACGACGGGGTTAAGGACAATGAGGGCGGTGATGGCTGTGATGCGTAATGGAGATAGGGCATCTCCCCAAGCATGTGCTGTTGAGGCTGATTCACATGGTGGTAGTGGTGACTATCCGGGGGTTCCGGGTTGGTCTTGGAATGTAGGAGGAGGTGGGGATTTATGGCCTCTTGAGAATGCTGCATTATGAAGGCATTTCTATCAATTCCAAGAAAGAGAGCTGGGTAACAACAGCCTACCCCGCCTCGGACGCAGAGGTGGAAGATATGTATGGAGGTTTGTCTTCGTCACTTCTTCTAGGCGTGGTGGCACAGACTTTGTCTCTCGTCCCACTCCCGACATATGAAAGGGACACTAATAGTAATACGAAGGAAGAGACAGGGAGGGAGACGGAAAGACGAGACCCCACGGGTGACGGTCAGACAAGGCGAGAAGGAAGGTAAGTAATAGTAGAAGGAAGAGGCATAAAAAGACTAGCATTAACTAACTAGAGGGATGGGGGGGAGGAAGGGAGAGAGAATCACGATAGGATGGGGAAACCTGCGACCCTATATTAATAGGATAGATAGAGAGTTACAAGTATGTGGTAGGCTCTTCCTGCGACTCTGAGCGTTCCTTTTGTCTCTCTTCTCGGGTACCCTTCAGGCAACCCGAAAAAAGATTTGAATGACCATTAGACAATATGACAACATAGGAGAGGGAGGGGGGATTTGAGATATATCCTCCGGCAGGCATAGCTTATCTATCTATATCGCTCGAAAGCATTGCGGTGGCTAAGTTCATCGACGATGAACGAGTTCAGCTACCGGGTTCAAGGGATTTGGAGTTTTGAATTTCGAATTTCGAATTTCGAATCTTCTCTATTCCCCATGTTGCGACCACATAGGGCGCCTGGGGGCTACCGGTAAGGTGTAGTCGTTAGGTGGAAGATGTTCGGTGTTTGATAGATGGAGGAACGGGCACATGCCAACAAAAAAAAGAAAAGCCAGCCCAATTTGCGCCCCATCTCATTGGGCGTCCAATAACATCCGGGTCGCAGGATTCCAAATGCGGTTCGCCTAGGATGGGAGGGCGCGGTGTGGTTCACGATCGATCGGTAGGTGGTAGTTATAGATATTCCAAATATTCGTTGCGGAGGTCTAAGTCAGCAACAGGGGGGAGCAACCAGGGGAAAGGAACGCAACAAGGGGGGGGAAAGGCTAGTCTTAGTTAGCCTAGCCAAGTTAGGCTAGTGCCCGCCTGCAGATGGTCCATGCGGTGCTTACAGTGCGCTCCATAAATATATACCGTATCCGTCCGGCGGCGACAACGTCTCTCATACAGTGCCCAGTTATCCATGTTACCCTACAGCAAACACCAACAATTGAACGACCTTCCAAATCCTTTTCTTGTGTTATTGCCAATCGTCAGCTCAGCTACCACAAGCGACACTTACACAGAAAACACGTTTCAAATTTCTCGAAACTGACGTGGCCCCTTACCTTCCACCCCCCTCCTCGACCATTCCGTCCCGATGACCAGCTCCTCATCATGTCGTCGGCTAACTTCGTTAATCTCCAGTCGCAACCAATGCCTCGCCTCAACCGTCCCCAGCTACGGTAGAGCGCCACTATGTTTCAGCCACCCACCTGATTATCTACGGCGGAGGCGCGCACTGCCGTCTTTGTGTGCCCTTCCGCTGGCGGTAACTGGCTCGAGCATCCAGGTCCGGGGCAAGAAGACGAAGTCGTCTGTCAGGCTGGATGAGCTGCCCCAAGGTCTCCTCGGGGCGGCTCCCCTGCCCGAGCCCGACGAGGAGGCAGATGGGCCCGCCTATCCGACCGTGGTCTTGCAGGCCCGCCAGAACATGCAGAAGTTCGAGAAGTGCGTGCTCCTGACCCGTGTTGGTGGCTTTTACGAGCTCTACTTCGAGCATGCCGAGGAGTACGCCCCTCTGTTGAATTTAAAGCTGGCACGAAAGAAGACCAATGCTGGCCCCGTTCCAATGGTACTTTTTCGACCCATATACCTTCTTTTGAATGAGTACCATGACAGAGATGATTTCTGATGATGATTTGTTTTATTTTCTGTAGGCTGGCTTCCCGTTCATGCAGCTGGACAAGTATCTAAAGATCCTCGTATTAGATTTCAACTGCTACGTCGCTGTGGCAGAAGAGTTTCCTAATGATCCCGGTGACAAGATCAAATCTGGCGGTCTTATGCATGACCGCCGGGTCACTCGCATCATTACTCCTGGTACTCTCATAGACGAGAACTTCATTGACCCTTACGCTAACAATTTTATAATGGCTGTCCATCTCGACCATCATGAGGAGACTGGCCATACTGGAACCGGGCTAAACAGGGAGACAAGAGATTCTGAAGAATCAGGCGCGATTACTACTCCCATAGGTCTCGCGTGGCTAGATATCTCCACCGGGCAGTTCTATACGCAAACTACGACGATCACGTCGCTGTCTTCTGTCCTATCCCGCGTTGGCCCGAGAGAAATAGTAGTTGACGAAGGTCTTGAGGCACAGAACGATCACAACCTTTTTTCTGTTCTAGCAGAGGATAAGCACTTGATCACATTTGCGCCTCTAGGGGACCATCTCCCAATATCAGAATGGTCGTCTATGCTCGAGTCCCCAGTCCCTACAAAGACAGCCGAAAGCTTTACGCCGAGCGAGGTCCATGCCGGCAGCCTTTTGCTCCAATACGTCAGGAGTCGGCTTCAGGGGTTAAGCATGAAGCTACAACCCCCTCTACGGCATGAGGATATGTCGGTCGTGGCCATCGACAAGAACACCATGCGGTCTTTGGAGATCAAGCAGACTATTAGGGATGGAGTTTTCCGAGGGAGTTTGCTACATGCAGTGCGGAGGACAGTCACCAAGGGTGGTGCGCGCCTGCTTAGTAGCTGGCTGAGTGCGCCCTCCACCTCTCTAGAGACCATCCGAGCCCGACAAGACCTAGTAGAGTATTTCATCCAGCACGAGGATCTCCGTGACCAAATCGTGCTACTCCTTAGGCGGAGTTTTGATTCCCAGCGGCTCGTGCAGAAATTCGCTATTGGACGTGGAGAACCAGACGATCTCATTGCTCTTGCCAATACTATTCATGCCACGCAGGACATTGTCGCGCTTCTGACGAATTCTCCACCGCTTCCCAGCTTCGAATCTGCGCTGGCGGAGAAAGAACCTACAGTAGAACCACCAGCTCCATGCTTCGCACCCCTCATCTCCCGCATTCAACTCGATGGCCCCCTGTCACTAGCATCCCGGATCCGGGCATCCATCGACGAAGAAGGTCTTTCCCAGCAACATGAGGAGGAAGACAGCGAAGCGAGGCAACTTTTGACACTAGTCGAGGACGTCGTCGCGATTGAGGGCACCCGAGGGGACGGGCCAATCCTTCCTAAAAGCATTAACAGGAAGATCAATAAGAAAGCGACCTCTATCCGCGATCACTATGCCGAAGACAACCTCGTCTTCGTGATGAAGCCTAGCGCAAGCCCGGGCCTCCGCGATCTGCACACTGAGTTATCCGAGCTCCTGAAGGAGAAGGACGCCCTCGGCGAAACGCTGCGGGATCGTCTTTCCAGCCCAAGCCTGACACTCCGCTGGACGCCGGGCCTAGGTCACTACTGCCATGTGAAGGGCAAGGACGCGCGCAGCGCAGAAGCAACGACGCTCCTGCACCAACAGGCGGGTGCGAGGGTGGTATCTTCGAGCCGTAGCACGCGCGCCTACCACGTGCCCGAATGGACGCACCTAGGTCAGCGAATCCACCAGGCGCGCTTCCAGATTCAGACCGAGGAACAGCGCATCGCGACAGACCTACGTACCCTCGTGATCTCCAATCTCGTGCGCCTGCGCCGCAACGCCGCCGTGCTTGACGAGCTCGACGTTACCGCGTCCTTCGCCTGTCTGGCCGTCGAACAAGGCTTCACGCGACCCATACTCAACGACTCGACCTCCCACGTCATCATTGGCGGGCGGCACCCGACCGTCGAAGGCGGCCTGCGCGAACAGGGGCGCTCGTTCACGAAAAACGACTGCCTCGTGGGTACCAACGCCGGGGCGGAGGGGCAGGGCCAAGGGCAGGGCCGGCTTTGGCTCATCACGGGCCCCAACATGGGGGGCAAGAGCACGTACCTGCGGCAGAACGCGCTGATCACGATCCTCGCGCAGGCGGGCTGCTACGTGCCCGCGGAGCACGCGTCCCTGGGCCTCGTCGACGCCGTCTTCTCGCGCGTCGGCTCGGCCGACAACCTGTACCGCGACCAGAGCACCTTCATGGTCGAGATGCTCGAGACGGCGCAGATCCTGCGCACCGCGACGCCGCGCTCCTTCGTCATCATGGACGAGGTCGGGCGCGGCACCACCCCCGCCGACGGCACCGCCGTCGCCTTCGCCGCCCTGCACCACCTCGCCACCGTCAACCGCTGCCGCGCCCTCTTCGCCACCCACTTCCACGCCATCGCCGACCTCGCCGACCAGCGCCGCATGCGCGTCGAGGACGGCGGGCCCGTCGACTTTTACACCACCGACCTCGAGGAGGACGGGTCCGGCGAGGGCGGCTTCGTCTACGTCCACAGGCTGCGCAAGGGGGTGAACCGCCAGAGCCACGCCCTCAAGGTCGCGCGCCTCGCTGGCCTGCCCGAGGCCGCCATCGCCGTCGCGAACGATGTCTTGTCTGGTCCTACTGCTGCTGCTGCTCTCAATGGCGGAATTTGAAACTTCTTTTTAATAAAACAAAATACGATCACATTTCAAAATGTATTATTTTCGAGGGATAAGCAAGGGAAAGGACTCGAATAAGAGGGAAAGGGGAAAAAAAAAAGAGGCAGGAAGATGGAAATATCATCCATCATGATGATGATCATAAGGGTCACGAAAGGGAGAAAACGGGAGATTGATACGAAAATACCCAGCCTGCCCCCCGCAAAGCAGCCAGCAGGACAATTTAGTTATTGATGGGCGAGAAAGGACGGGAAAGGACGGAAGGATGGATACGGATAATTCACGAATTAATGGTTTTGTGTTTTTTAAATTTGAGTTTGTATCCTGAGAAGCGCAAGGTCAGCCATTCAACTCCTCTATTGTACTACTAAGGGATGTATGTAACCGAGGGTATAAGCAGAAGTGCTCTCATAGGGTGGTGATGTGTGTCATCAAATAAGATCAGGGTTAAAAAGCTCTTTAGTTGTTTTTTATAATCATCGAACACTTCGCAGGTAGTTGGGACATGTAAAGGAAAAAGGAGACTTGACTAACCTTTATGTTCTTCTCGTACAGGGGATATCCTGAACGCTGGATGGGCTAACGGCATTTCACAATCATTGAGGTCTCTCATTGTAGACTCATTTTCGAGCTTTTCTTCTTTTTTGCCAGATGCAATATGCCTCAATTGACCAGCAAAGACCTATGTATCGTCGCAATTCGTACGTCTAGATCTCGTAAACCCAACCGAAGTCCAGTTCCATACCATTCCGACAACACCGTGATCATGCTATGCGATTTAGTCACTAGAAAGAAAGCCATGGTTAGCAAATCTGAAAGCATCCCTATATTTGGACAGGGGACCACATACAAGAGACCGCCGAAACCTTCATCGCCGGATTCCTCCTCTTCCTCCTCTTTCTTCTCCTCCTCCTTGGCGGCCTCAGCCTTGGTCTCAGTAGCCGCGGCAGGCGCAGCAGCAGCGTAGGCATCGGGGTTGGCGATGCGGTCCTTGAGCTCATCAATCTCGGGCCAGCTGTACTCGGTCTCAACCGCGATAGCCAAGACCTTCTTGAAGCTGTTCACCAGGGAGTGAATGATGGAGGGTAGGGTAGGGAAGTTCAGGGCCAGCGACAGAGCAGCGATGGTGGTAATGGCGCTGCTGAAGGACTTGAGAAGCTGCTCCTCGCCAATGTCCAGGACGCTGGGAGGGAAGGTGTTGCCCTGGTCGTAGACCTGCGAAATACCCAGACCGTAGGTAAACGGAGAGATGTTCAGCATGTTGAGCAGGGTAGCCTCGGAGGGGCCGACACGGCTACCAGACTCGACAAGCTTCAGGTCGGTGGTGATTTCGATGGTACCACGGGCGATCTTGGTGGGGACACCGAGGGCCTGGAAGAACGAAGTCTTGCCGGGTTCCATGCCGGTGTTGCCGGCGGGAATCCACACATCGGCCGGGGCGACAGCACCAGCACGGGCGGGGGCGCGGACCTTGTTCTCCAAGATCCGGTCCCGGATAGACTTGAGGTCGCCGTTGGTGAAGATGAAGCCGACGTTGCCCTTGACGTGGGGAAGCAGTCGTTCGTACTCGGGCACGTCGTTGGTGAAGGTCTTCAGAGCTCGACGAACCTACGAAACAATAGTAGTTAGCGAGACGAGACGATGCTGAGAGGGCGGAAGGCTGCTCACCATGGTGTTCTTGCCCATCAAGACAACGGCCTCCTTACGGAGGGCCTGCCGGACCTCGTGCATCTGCTGCGAGCTGACATTGTCGACGGTGACGATGAAGATGGAGTTGTACTCCTCCAACAAGCCCTTGAGCTTGGGGAACTGCGGTGGTGTTCGGTCAGAAAAAACGGAGATAGCAATTATCGGAGCAGCTCACGTATTCCGCCTTCTTTTGCTTGTTGGCTCCCATATCTTCTTATTTGTGAAGTTAGGATATTTAAAGCCGGGCTCGTTGTGTGATGGGGAGAAGTAGTGGTGAAGATTGAGGATCCAGACGATGAATAAAACTGAGCCGTAAGTGCTTTGGCTACCACCTGACAAAATCTCGGCTAATTAATTATTATTTTACCCCAATGGGCTGGCTAAATGTGCGCCGGACAGCTTGTAACTTCCCCGCTAGGGTTTTCTGTCACCCAAAGCCAAGCTTAGGTAATCTAGACTTAGGTAAGTCTAAAGCTCTAACCTGCTACCAGTCCGCCGAGAATTGTTGCCAGCTGTAACGATAAAATCCTCTTGGCAAATTGTTTCTTCCATTATGTTCGGGTTATCTCATAATATACTCTTGTACATTACCTTATCATAGCGCTGAGGTCCTGACCCGCAAAACAGATATATGTACATGATACGTACTTCATAAAGTAACCACATCGTCTACCTTTTACAGATGGTATATCCTAGCGCTATCGAGGTTTTGTTAGTTGACAGACTGATGGTATGTCAGACAACTGACACAACTCAAATCACTACATAACAAGGGGCTGAGAAAACCTCCTTCAGGCATCCTGAGCTACCTCTTTATCGGGGCCGTCTTCATTGGGACCGTCTTCGTCATACAAACCCATCTCCTGAGCAGCCCGTTTGATAGCTTTTTCAATGTGGTCGGCGTTCTCTTTGGGAGGGGATATTTGTGCCTCGAGACGGAGCTCTAAGAAATTGCTCGTCTCCTCCTTTATCATCTCCGGCGCTAAGCTATCGCCTGCCTTTAGCTCACCAGATTGGACGAGCTCTTGTTGTTTGTGCTTGAGATACCTGTCGGCACGCGCTCTAGCATCGACCAGCCGATTCCAACCCCTACCCTTTGCCGTCCGTTCTAAATCCTCGGATCCAACTAGTATTTCGAAGGCCACTGCCTCGGGGGGCGTGAAACCAAGAATTTGCCGCAATGCCCGTAATGCCAGGAGTAGCCCTATTGTATCATCGACTTTTCTAAACGAATGTAAAATTCGTCTTGCTAAAAAGACGTCGACTCCCTCCTCGAACACGGGGGCAAACTTCATCATTTCGGCAAATAGGGTACGGATATTGGGGATTTCCTTGCCAAACCGACTTGGGAGCACGCGTGATAGACGGTTGATAGGCAGAGCTTGCCAGAGAGCCATGAAAGTTCGAGGATCGGGTTTGATAGAGTACTTCCTAGCCAGACCACGGTAAACAGGTGCGACATGCTCGCCTTGCCCATCTTGGAGGTAGGAGAACAGCAGCTGGTTCATCATCATGACGTCAGGTGCTATCTCCGCCTCCCTAAATGCTTTCCACAGCTCTTCCATTTTCGAGTGTATGCCCCTTATTTTGTAATTCTCCGCAAGAAGACAAAATGTTTCTATCGTGGCGTTTGGCCAACCATCTCCGGATCGTTGCATCAAAACCCGATCTCCGAGGGCTGAATCTCGCCTCCTCATCTGGACAAATTGGATGCGCGAATTTATCATGAGCCATGCCATATCTTCCGCCTTCTGTACATTGCCGGCAAGCCCAGATCTAAACCAAGCGCCGAGTAGGCCATTGACTTGGATTGCCATCGGCACGATGCTTTTAGTTCTCATGAATAGAAAGACCTTATGGGCACCCTCGAGGTCACCGTTCACGAGGAGGCGTTTTACCCACTTGCCAAAGAAGAAGGGGTTAAGAACGCTGTGAGGGTAGTATCTTTTCCTGTAGAGATCAATAGTCCCGGCTTTCATCATATCGACGAAAACATAAAGTGCATAGTCTACTTGGCTTACGATCAGGAAGTAAGAGATGACCTGGTCGTAGTCCTCAATTACCATCGGGTCTCCAAGAGCCGCTTGCAGCCGTCTATACGCCTCAAAAGCCTTTTCTACAGTCTCAGGGGACTGCGCACACGCACGTATGTATGGCATTAGAAACCGGGGGTCCTTTTCTTGAGGAGACTCGAGAATTGTATCAATTATTTGCTCGGCTTGCTCTAGGTCTCCTGTCAGGCAGTACATTCGAAGTCCAAGTTGCCAGAATTCGAGAGAGATCTCTGGATTGGTGCCGAGTTTAGGAATGTTTCGTTTGTAATTTTCAATGGCCTCCTCCTTCCAGCCGTTGACGAACATGGCCTCAATAGCCAGAAGCTGCTGTTCGGGCCTAAGCGTCACGCCGAGTTGGTGCATGTCCTTTGCAAGGTGGAAGATATGTGGCATGCGGTTCGGGTTGAAGTTTTCGTCTACCGAGAGAACATTCCAGAGGAAATCCCAAGCAGCTGGGGGAACCGAAGCCCACCTCCTCAATATGATTTGACGCAATCGAGAATATCCTCCCCAGAGCTTAGTGATAACTCTAGAGGTTACACGCCCATAATCCACCGCGTTACAAGCAACCTGTATGTATTTATTCAACCGAACGAGAGCATCTATTTCGCACTTTTTGAGGGATAGGTCGTTAGCTACGACGCGGAGGCCCGTCGGCGGCTGCAAGTTATTTTCTACTCCAGCGGCCTGGGAACGCGAGTCGGGTTCGAATGCAAATTGTTGTCGCAGCCTGTTGGTCTCTTCCTTTCCTCCAATCTCTTCTATCGCCTTAACAAGCTGGGTGGCTTGTTCCAGCTGCTGCTCCAGCTCTTTTAGGCGAGCTCCCATTTCGCCACCGGGATCCGTGAGGGACTCGCTGAACTCGTCTTGATTGTGTAGGCGTCGAAGCCTGCCACGCTTTCCTTCCTCGAAATAGTTGACTGAGATTTTCGGGCCGTTGTCTAGCAGCCCGAGGGCCTGCAACGTTTTGAGACGCTCATTATCCTGGTCGGGAGTTTCGTGATTTGACTTGGGCGGCGCATGTGCCTGGACGGTTTGCGAGGAATATCGAACGGGCCATTGTGCAGATTTTTGCAGGTTCGACCGACATGACCTGCAGATAAAGTTACGTGTGCCGAAATCGAATAGGGAGGTCCTCGCGGGCATGACACCGAAGCTGCTAGACTGTACTCTCGCATTTGCCAGTTGCGTGGTGGGTTGAAGAATTAAAATTTAAATGCCAGTATCAGAAATTTTAGTCATGATGAGGCGCATACATCATACCTACCATGCTTGTATGCATTTAAGAGTCCCCACATAGCCACACTAGCGTGCCTGATAGGGTATCCACAGCTGGAGAGAGCACCGTACAGTGGCCGTCTACAGGGAAGGCTGCAGGGGAGGCTGCAGGGGGTGTTAAGCATACCTTACGTACATATGGTACAGATGTACTCAGGTACTTAAGGCGACAGGTGCAACACGCGAAGTCGCGTCAAAGTCCCCCAAGTCCCCCCTATTCGGAATTTAAGCACCTACTTAACCTATATACAATGTCCTACATGCATCTCGACCTCTTCACTTGCTAAGGTACTTTACAGATGCTAAGTAAACAATGGCTATCCACGATATCTCCGGTGAAGCCTTTGAAGAAAAGCAACATCAGGTAAACTTTATTTTATCCACACCGGCACACGCGTTGTAGCTGACCTTCTGTAGGGGGCATATATCTTCGACCCTTCAGAAGAGGTCGACGATAGGGCCCGTCCTGCCAAACGAAGAAGGCTTTCCAAAAAGCCGGACAAGTCCGAGCCCCGGAAAGTAGCCGGTGCTCCGGCTTTCCAGCGTCTCTTTGGCGGTTCTGAGAGTGAGCGCTGCTCACATCTGCGCCAAAACCTGTTTGAGCACTCCTGGTCTCAGATCGACCGGCGAATCCAGCGGATACTTCGAGATGCAAATCAGTCCATCCTGCAGCAGGTCACTTTATTCCTGCAAGACGCTCCAGATCATGCATCTGCAAGCAAGATCCCGTCTGCCTTCATCATCACTGGTCCCAGCATTGCCTCTCAGGACCTTCTGTTCGAACAGCTGTCCGACACTCTGCAGCTCCAAGCCAATGCCACCGTCGTGCGCCTGCGGTCTGGCGATGCATCGAACTTGAAGGCTGCCTTGAAAAAGATCATCCGTGACGCCGTTGCCAGAGGTTCCGATGACGAGAATGACTTGGAATTATCTGTGAGCAAAGACGTAAGTTTGCATAGTAGGGCCAGGCGTGTACCATATTTGCTAATGAAGATTTAGGGGCGTAAGTTTCTGAACTATGACCTAGAGGCCCTTCATGCCCACCTCAAATCTATGCCCCGCCGCCATGTCATTGTCGCCTTCCAAGATAGTGAGGCTTTCGAGAGTGGGCTTTTATCAGACTTGATATCGCTTTTCAGGCAAGCCGATGCAGAACGCTTCACGCTCGCTTGGCGACTAACCTGTCTATTAGTTCATGGCTTGATCGTATCCCGTTTGCCCTCTTGTTTGGGGTGGCTACTTCGGTTGAGTTATTTGAGGCGCGACTCTTGAAGTCAACCTGCCAATGTCTATACGGCAATCAGTTCGATGTCGAGCAATCTGCGTCGATTGTCAATAAGATTTTCAAAACCGCTGTTGCACACTCCGACGCGCCGTTGCGATTAGGCCCAACCCACGCGAGAAGTCTCTTGGAGCGCCAACATGATCAAGTAGCGAGCATCCCGCTCTTTATTAGCTCTTTAAAAGTGAGCCCCCCTATTTTCGGCAGGCGACGTCTAAAAACTAACGGCATTCCCCAGTACGCATACATGTGTCACTTCTACGCTAATCCCTTGACAACCCTGTTGTCCGACGACTTGGAGGTCGAAATGCTTCAACAGGAACATATGGAATCTCTACGGTGTTTGCCATCTTTCCGCCGATCGGTAGAGAATGCGGTTACAGATGGTGACATAAAGCGGGCAAGATTGCTTCTCGATGATGATAAGTATCTAATTAAATATATACGGGATTGCCTTCAATGGTCCCGTCAATGGGTAGTCAACCTTCTACGTATCCTGCGAGTGCTGGCTATTGGCACGAGCCCATCTGGAGACTTTGTCGAGCTGTACCTGGACGCCCTTTCTAATGGCATAGACCTGTCAGATCATAATACCGACTTTGGGGAATCAATTAAACGAATGCAACCGTCCGACAGCGTATCATTCTTAACACAAGTGTTAAGCGCTATCAAAGACGGCGACTCGAGTCTGGGGCTAGGTCCTTGCGTGAAGGATCTAGAGAACACCGTCACAATTCTCTCCGGTATATTGGCTGACATCAAACAACTACAGAAGGACTCAGAGGAGCAAGGTCACGTTCTCCGTAGCAAGTATAGCGGTCAGAACAAAATATTGCGTGCGACCGTTGTTGCTCAGAAAGTACAGCTGAGTCACGACGCGGCAACCCTCACTGACGAGGATAAGTCATATACCGCGCTGATAGACCGCCTTCTCGAGCATTTGCAGACTGTCTTGCGCATTGATAGCGCGGGCGATGTGCCTTTCAACGAAATATGGCTTTACGACTCGAAAACGCCATATCGAGATGTCTTTATTCCACGGCCAAGAGCTGTTGTCGAACGAGCACTATCACGGCCCCACGACTACCTCGGCTGCTCTTGTTGCAGGTCACAGGAGTACCGGAATATGCCAACTCTCCCGGCGACGGCTATATTGTATCAACTATACCTCGAGACCGGGTCTCTCATAAACAGTGCTGATCTCTGGTCTGCGTATTACGCAATTGTCGGCGAGGAAAATGACGAGGGACTGGATGAGCGCGCCGCGCTTGTTTTGTTCTATCGCGCATTGGCCGAATTGAGAGCTATGGGCTTTGTCAAGCAGAGTAGGAAAAAGGCCGACCACATAGCTAAGCTTGCTTGGAAGGGCCTTTGAAGATCTATTTACAGGTTAAAGTAAAGTACTTGTACACTAATAACTAGACTGTTGAGTTTGTTCGAGTGCATTCAGGGGCTAGAAAGTCATTGTGACGCGAGAGGATTCTAGTCTGGGTAAAAATAAACATGGCGCCTGACCACGACCTTGATCTCGTCTTTTATCAGATTTCATGTCTTGTAGAAACTCGATGTTCTAGACAAAGCCCCATCTTGTCCCGTGACAACCCTGGTGGATAAAGACCAACTAGACGGGTTAGTATGGACAAAGGCGTCGTGCAGCCAACAAAGGAAGCTGGTCTTAAGCCTGGCATGTATAAGAAGAGTAGGCCCATCACCCGCGAAGTTCGAGGCTCTTCCCCCGTATCTCGTGTATCCCAGCAGCTACGTATAGTTATTATAGATCCCAAGTGCTCATTCTCTCTTAACGGTCTCCGCGCCCTGCTCTCATATAAACTTTACCATTCATTAATATAATAGCTGCTGGCGGCTTGACACGCATCGTCGAAGGCCGACTTTAATAAACAGGAAAGAAAAGAAGAAGAAAACCAAATTATCAGATTATTGACCCAAATTACCTTCTCTTTCTAAAGTTTAGTAGAGCGATTCACGCCTTATCCCTTTTCACTCGATTACATTCACGAAGAGAAAACACGAGGAGAAACTTGCGTGTAGACAGACAAAGATTCATACAGCCAGCCAGCCAGCCAGCCAGTCAGTCATACACACGCCAATTCACCACCGGAAAAGCACTTGAGAGATCACTTTCCATTTTATTTTATTTTATTTTCATTCTGGGGTTCATACCGTACCTCTTCCCGCACTCAATTATCTTTCTTTTTCATCTCGTTCTGCAGCCCACCCACGCAACCAAACAACACACATCTCTTATTCTTCGACACCCACCCGAGAACCACCTCCCGAATGGAGAACCAGGCCCAAAACAACAGCAGCAGCAACCAGCAGCAGCAGCAGCAGCAGCAGCAGCAACCGCCATCGCCATCGCCATCCCGGTCCATGCCCGCGCCCTCGCAGCTCGGCCCGCGCCGCGCCGCCAAGAACGCGGCGTTCCGGGAGAAGCTGCGGCAGATGGCGCTGCCGCTGGCGCCGCTGGCGCAGCTGACGACGGGGGCGGTGCACCCGGCGTTCCCGGGGACGCTGCTGAACTTCTGGCTGCTGACGGACGGCGAGCTCGAGGAGCTGGCGCACTACTACCACCAGCGGACGCCGAGCCGGTACACGCTGCACTACCCGTGCCCGATCGCCTCGTGGTCGTCGGACCTGCCGCTCGAGGAGAAGCGCCGCAAGATCGGCCGCTTCATCGGCCTGCGCGGCTGCCAGACGCCTCCTCCTCCTCCGCCGCCGCCGCAGCAGCAGCAGCAGCAACAGTTGCGCCCCCGGTCCGAGGCCGAGCTTCTCGACGAGGCGCGCCGCGCGCGCATCGCCGCCGAGGAGGAGGAGGACGAGGTCTGGAGGCGGAAGCTGCCGTGGTATTATTAGCATAAAGCGTCGTTCGTAGTCTGCGCCGAGATAACGGGACAAAATATTACGGCGGCAAGGTCATATGTATCATGGATGGGCAGCCCCTGGTGATGGGGAATGAGATGTTGAACTTTTCAGGGGAGTTGCGGGAAAAACAAAAAGACGAGATGAGGAAGAAAAAAAGGGGGGGGGTAGGGGTTAAGTAAAGGATGTTCTCTAACTTCTGTTCTTTACCTTCTTTTGGATATTTTTATAATAAATATGAGCGCTTGAAAAAAAAAACCCGTTTCCTCGTCTTAAAGGGGCAAAGTCTGCGAGTGGATTTAAGATAGAGCATAAATCGTAAATGGGTCTGGAAAGGGGAATAAAATCATCATTATCATCATCATCGTTGTCGTCGTCGTCGTCGTCGGGCGTTGTGTCCCATTGATTTGCCTCTTATGTACCAACTTGGTATATGTGCTTCTCTATATGTAACAATAGCAACAGCAACAGCAACTAGACGTAACCACCCACCCCCCTATCAACCACGAGACTTGGTTTCGCCCCGTCTACTTCTTCTCCTGTACGGTCTTCTTGACGCCCTCGACGAAAGCCTCGACGGCGTCTCCGCCGCCCAGGGGCATCTGGCTACCCCTCATGTAACCACCGTTCTCGACCTTGATCGAGAGCGCGTCGGCGATGCTGGGCAGACCGCCGTCTCTGAGCGCCATGGTCAGGCTGGTGAGGCTCTGGTGGAACTGCGGACTCCGCAGGACCTTCTCCAGGAGCGCTTTCTTCTGGCCGAGACTCATCGCGGCCTTGGCGGCTTCTATCGCGTCCGCAGTGGGCTCCGCCGTGCTGTCCCCCGAGTCGGCCTGCTGGGAAAGCACTACGACCGAAGGTGGTAGGAACTTGAGGAGATGGTCGACCTGTTCTTCGGTCGCGGTCCGGACCACCGGGACCGTGGTGGGCGGCGTGAGAAGATCTGACAGGAGCGGGTAAAGCTTCCCTCCTTGGTTTGCGCCTGCGCCGGCGCCAGCACCACCTTTCAACGAATCTAAGAAGTTTCTCACCGCAGTAGCAGCATCGGGGACGCCAGAGGCAGCACTAACAGTAAGTCAGCGCAAGATCCCAGCCAGAGAGTCTCAGAAATAATATGTGTGTATTGGAAATGCGGCAGTTTCTCATTGAGAACTCATCTCTAGTAGTACACGGCAGCCCAGTGCTGTAATGATTTGAGTGCTGTCCAGTATTCTGCGCCAATAGAAAGCCATGCAGTTTTTTTTCTCTTCTCGGGTCCTTTTCTCGTAACGCCGCGAAGTCATGAATTAAGAGATAACCTACGCTCTAGCCCCGTCAGCTCCGCCTTCGCGAGCGCCCTCGCCTTCTTCTCGTACATCGCCACCGGTAGCCCCCGGACCAGCACCTCCGCTGCCACCGCGGGGATCACTCGAATCACCATGACCTCCAACATCTTCCATGGTCTCGTCGCCATCATTGCCGCGTCGGTCGTCGTTGTCGCTGTTGTTGATCGATGCCAACTCGCGAGCCACATCCACCTCGACACCTTGAAGTAGGTTGTCGACGATTTCTCCGATCTTGCGGTCACGGGTGCTCAGCCAACTAGGATCACCATTCCGACCCTGGGGTTTCGACTGCAGCCAGAATAGGTATCGTTGGGAAGATGAAAGGAACTTCAGGACGAAGATGCGACCGTTCGTCTTGGCGGATTCGGGGTTCTTCAGCTCGTATGGAAGGAAGTGACCGTCGGTGGGCACCATTACAAGGTCAAGCTCCGGCTGGTCTGGGGGCTCGCTGCGCTCGCGCCAGCAGAAGTGAATGAGATCTAGAGAGCATGAGCATGGCAACTATATTTCACGATTGCCGCGACATGCTTACCATCTTCCAAGTACAGGTAGATATACCCGGGCCGCGGTGAAGCCTTGACCTTGTAGGGTTTTGACGAGTTCTGGAAACGGATATCAGCACGGTTTACCTTGTAACAGCTGAGCTGGGACGCACATCAACTTCGCATATACCCGCTTTGAAGGTTATAATTGGCGTTATCGACATGGTAGCTGGGGATTGATCGTTCGTAAGGGGCGGGGAGATGTGGACGTGTTTATTAACGGTTGCTTCGCGTTTGTGTGAAGCCAAGCTGAGAAGGCAACGTCAAGAAGTTGATTGACGCAAGGCTACAATCGAGCTTCGTCAGGACTGGAGCCTCTCCGAGGTACTTACTAAGTAGGTAGTTTATCTGGTAAGGCACTTTAGAGGGGCCCCTGTCTACCAGGTAAGGTACGTACCTAGCGGGCAAAAGCGGATAACAAGGGTGAAGTTTAGTACCGGATACATTATGTACCTAGGTAGTTACATGGAAGTAGGTACGGACTCAGGTAGGCTCTGTGTGTGGCTGGAGACGGGCTCTCCGAAATTCCGCGAGAGCGCACAAGCCACATCCCCGATCTTATCTCTGCACACATGCAATCGATTGTGATTCGCCGTGGCACCAGGGCTTCGCCTAAACCCACAACTAATTGATCTTTTTGCGCAGCAGCGGAATTTCTGACCTCGCAATCATCACCAACCGAGGAACCGTCAACTTTTTTCCCCTTCCACCACCACCACCACTCGCCCGACTACTAACCTTCACCATGTCGCAGCCGAGCACCAAGAAGACGTTCGGAAAGTCGACCCGGGAGGTCCCTCACGCTTCCCAGAAGGCTCAGAAGTGGTATCCGGCTGAGGATGAGCCCAAGCCCAAGACGGTGAGTTCGCAACAGTAAATTCCCAGTGCACCATCACGACCCGATTCCTGTGCGAAAACACGCCGCACCAGATTTCGTGGTCCGCCTACATCGAACAAATATCTGTGCGCCTGGTGTGAATATTGTCTTAGCCTGGAGTAGTGTAGCAGCACTACATCTGTCTCCCACGCTTAACAAGACGATGCAACAGGGGGATGGTCGCAGGGGATTTGATTGGAATCGCTATCCGATCAACATTTAAACAGATCAATTTCAAATCCCAATGCATCAATTTGCTGACGCGTTTCTACATCGCAGACCCGCAAGGCTCTCCGACCCTGGACCCCGAGACCGACCCTCCAGCCCGGCACCGTCCTCATCCTGCTCGCTGGTCGATTCCGAGGCAAGCGAGTGGTCCTCCTCAAGAACCTTGAGCAGGGTGCCCTGCTCGTTACCGGCCCCTTCAAGATCAACGGTGTTCCCCTGAGACGAGTCAACTCCCGATACGTCATCGCCACTTCCTACAAGATCGACCTGGCTGGTTTGGACGAGCAGAAGATCAACGAGATCGCGCAGGCCTCGTACTTCGCCCGGGACAACACCAAGGACAAGGCGAGCGAGGAGGCTTTCTTCAAGCAGGGCGAGAAGCCCCAGGTAAGAGCGAACCGGCAACATTGTGAACACGTGGGCAACGAAACTGACAGTGCCTGTCTTTACAGAAGAAGGAGATCAGCAGCAGCCGGGCGGCGGACCAGAAGACCATCGACAAGGCTCTGATCGCCAACATTAAGAAGGTAGACCTGCTCGCCAGCTACCTCGCAAGCTCTTTCAGCTTGCGTAAGGGCGACAAGCCCCACGAGATGAAGTGGTAATTCCAACAAAACGGGGAAGAAGACTTTGTTTTCGAGGAGGGGGAGATATGTTGCTTTAGAGAAGAACCCACTCAGAATTCACGGACGACGGCGGATCTCGGGAAACTAGGCTTGGCTCTGCCAACTGCATCTGGACGTTGAGGCATCGGTCACATTGATTCAGGCGTCTGTAATTGAGGTTTTAGTCAACAAAAAAAAAAGACTATAAAGACAAGCCGGCAAGGCTGTACATTCCCCCCTTCGTGAGATATGCGCATTCTTCTTATTGGCCAATGGATCCCCGAGTCTACACTTGATGTTTCTGCGAGAGAAGAGGGGATTTGCATACCTGGTAGGCTACAGGTTGGCTTCGGAGGAGGAGGGGGGCCACCCTGGACTTCAACATAAGTACGTATGTAGGTATTCATAAAACGATGGCCTCCCGCGTGATAACGACAACCCCGTGGCCCCGTGTTTTACAGGAGGTAGAATAGATGCGGAACTTTGTGAATGTCTTTTATCATATCACGGAATCCAAATTTGGCGCAAAGTTCAAGTAAATGGGGCTTTTTTTTTATACCCAAATCCATTATTTTATTTTTATTTTTATTTCCTCCCAGCTACTTACTACCCACCCAATAGGGCAGCAGAGAAGGAGATGGTGGAGGCGAGAGAGATCATCTTATATGGTGACGTGTCTAGATTTTTTTCGGCTGACAAGTACTCGCCTGGTCGGTGCCACGACCGTGGTGATTAACGGTCGCGCGGCGGAAGTCAGACCTCGCGTTCCGCCCAGCTCTGGATCATGCCCTGGGGCGTGGCGTCGTAGTGCTTGAGGGAGACCTTGCCGTTGGCCTCGTCGAGGTAGGTGTTGGCCTGGACGAAGACCTTGCGGGGCTGTTTGTTCCTGAGGACCTCGTCGCGGACCTTCCTGCCCCAGAACTCGGCGTCGACGGTGGTCATGTCGCCGAAGAAGCGGGTCCCCGCCTCGACATCCGCCGTCGCCTTGTAGACGTGCAGCTTCTGCAGGTAGTCGCCGACGGCCTTGCGGCCGACCGTGGGGATCTTGGAGCGGTCGAGGCGGATGGTCAGGCCCGCGAGGTCGTCTCCCTCGTAGTCCAGCTTGCAGAAGCCGTCGCCGGCCTGCAGGAAGCACTGCAGGATGGAGAAGCGAGCCTGCGAGTGAGGCTGGCCCCATTTGCGGCTCTTGGGGTCCCACATCTCGAGGGCGACGAGCCCGGCCCGCGCCATGGACAGGTAGGACGCGTAGAGCACGTCGCCGGCCTCGCCGTCTATGTCGGAAGACCCGTCGCCGAAGCCGAAGATCTTCAGGACGGGGAACTCGCAGCTCAGATACATGGCGACAAGTTCTGCGCGGCACTCCTCATATGCGCCGGCTAGGCTGCCAAAGACCGAACCCCATGTTTGACCTGGCTTATACCATGTCGTCACGGGTTTTCCGGTTAGGGGAGAGGTCGGTGGGTTTTCTTTGTCGAAATTGAATACCCCCGGAGATGTCTCTTGGAGCAGCTTGCCACAGCCGTGACCTGTCAGTTCGTGGAGACCGACCTGAACTTCGAAGGCACCGTCACGATACTTGTTGTATACTTCGAGGTCCTTTTCACCGATGAATGGAATCTTCTCGTTCGGCGCCTTCGCACTAAGAACATTACCGAGAGATACATTCTTGAAGCCCTCGGTTTGCCGGATGTCGTCGTAGTTAGGTATATTAATCCCAGCAGGAATTCCAGAGCCAGCGAAAGTCAATACCTCTAGAGAGGTAAAATCAGGAGAAAGGAACTTGTCCTTCTCAAATTCCTTACTCCAGGGCAGCAGTGGGATCAGAGAGGGAGCGGCCTCGACAAGAGCTCCGAAGGCCCTTGTTCGTTCTAGATTGACGACAGCAGCGAAACCTTCCCATTCGCCCCTAATACCAGCAGGGTCACGGTAAGTCTCGATAAAGCCGATGTTGGACTCTACCATGGGACCCTTATCACGGATCCAGAATCTTTGACTATCCTTGAAAGCTAGCAGCGAACCGTCGGCAAAAGACTTGGCATAGGCGTTGTGCATCTTCTGCTGGTTATCATTGTCGCCGTTCTCTCCCGCTTTCTTGATACTCGCTGCTATGGAGGCCATCTCCTTCGCATGGTCGCCGTATACCAACTTGATCGTCTTCCCCGCCAAGATACCGTCATCAACTTTAAATTCAGTCTCCTTTCCAATGTCACCACCTTCACTAGGGACAGAGCGAGTCCCTGAGGCGATCAGAATTTCGAAGGAACCGTCTTTGGTCTTTACGAGTCGGGTGTTCTCCGGAAGTAATCCCTTCTTTTCCATCCACGCCGAGACAGCCTCAATTTCGGTCTGAGTGATGTCAGGAGAACTGGGGTAGTATGTTGTCATATGGCCCTGGTCCGGATATCCCAGGTGCATCAGAGCAGGTTTGTCAGCGGAGAAGATAGCCCCGGATGTGGCTTGATAGAATTTCTGTGCCTCCGGAGAAGTGGCCGCCAGGGCAGCAAATGAAGATTCTGGACATCTAGGGATGAACTTGGCATCACCAAAGCTCTTGTAGTTGCCAGTATTTCCGAGGAACTGGGCAGCATAGTGGAAAAAATGCTCCAAATCCTCGTCTGATATGCCGGCCTTGGCTTGTAGCGCCTTCCAGTCCCCGCCACTAGCCTTATGCAGTGCTATGATGAAGTCGTACTGTTCATATGTGAGTGAGCACCCCCGCCATAGTGGTGGTTATTATAGGTAGTCATCTTACGATTGGTTCGGACTCGGGAGATACTTGTCTAAGTACAATCCTGTTACCCTCGAAGGAAGCCCTGGATTTCCCTAGTCAGTGGTTTTCCCAATCCGATGCATGAGGTGCTGCCAATACCTGCTGATGAAGTGGGAATACCGCTTTTGCTTGTCACTCAGTGCATCGAAGTGCTTCTCAATTTCTAGTCTTACGACGCTAGGGGGTGCATCAGCGAGATAGTGCTTGAGATCCTGAGCATCCATGGTGGAAGCAAATGAGCGTACGGCGCGTGGAGGGAAGTAATTGGCTGAAGAGCGAAGGTTGGGTAAAGTCAAACGTTGAGAAGGGAGAAGAGACGACGGCAGTAGTCTTGAGATTCTTAGCATAGGAAGACGAGCGGTACCTCGAGATAGAGAGGGGAGGAGGTTCATCAGGACTGAAGACGACTGGCCGTTTGTACCCGTCACCTTCCCAAGGTAGGTAAACTCAACTCCAATTCTCGATTCTTGATAGGCTACAGCAGCTTACCTCAAACGGGGTCGCCTAAGACCCGGTGGTTGGGAGAGTTGAGACGCTGGTGGTCAGGCACTTCGACATGCGCCCCGCGTTTTGGGGTTTTAGGTTTTTCGCACATGTCGGTTAGCAGGTCTGCTTCGTTGTCTCGCTGTGCTGCCACGCGCCACAGCCACAGACAGTCCTAGAAAACTGCAGGTGGGGTCCATCCACAGAAGTTGAATTCTACAACGACCTCGAGCACCCTTACATCATTTCTGTGCTAGACATACCTAAGATAGTACCTGTATCCACAGTGCTTCACTAGCGTGGATATTATAGACATACCATACCGGTGCTGCGGTGTTTAGCTTTGTTCTATCGTGGAGGTCAGTAATTGAATTGTTTGGGAAAAGATTGTTGAAAACAGCGAAGCTGACCTCGTCTCATTCGTCGAGCCCAAGCGTTGTCAAGTGATCGAACACCAGCGTCGGCACTAATAGCTGCAACTAGAACTCCCATGGCAAGAGCCTTAGCGAATTCTATCAGTGTGCCGGGTTAGGTATATCTCACTTGATATACATACTACACTACATCTGCATAGACACCCAGCTAGACGGAGAAGTACGTCCAATCATGCCGATCAGCGACTTGGTTCTCCGTCTTCGGGCAGCATAATACCAGCAAGCCTATTCTGCAGCTAATTGCTACGTCTGAGCAGCCATGTGCCGTCCAGGTTCTCACATCCCGCACATACAAGCCCAACTGTATTTTGTGCAGCCCGCTACCTACCTAGATCGTTATGTAGCAATGAGGCCACATGCAACAACCCTTTACATCATAAGCACAAGCAGCCATGCCAATTCGGTCGTGTAAGTCGTAGCGGTAACTTGGGAACCACGAATCAGCAAGCATCTCCACGAACGGATTAGGCTGGCGTCCTTGGGCCTTGCTGAATACCGGAGTGTAAAAACGTAGCCAAGATATTGACACATCGAGAACGGGACAATTAGATGGGCCGACTCTGTATCGAGTTCAGCCAACGGCGCGCAATCCACCCATTCATCTAGTGTACACCAACCTGCGTTTACACAACTGAAGTGGATACCTCTAAACCTCTGGAGCTTTCGACAGTATGTCTGCCAATCCCGCGGCGCCTATACAACACGACTGCCATAGCCGCGCGACAGTTTGAAGTTAGGCCTCACGAATTCCTTGGCCAGACAGGCGTCGGTAGGCGAGACACAAACCGGCGACACAAATAACGGCAGCCACGTGGTGGCACAGCGTTAGCTGCACCCCAAAAGCAGCCAGTCGACCGTTCCGTCAATGCTCGGTAAGGCTTTCATTGTGTTACCCATCAGCCTTGGGCAGTCCAAGAACTTCCCCGGACGACAGCATGCATGACAGTACATCGCCGGCGGTGATCTGTGGTACTCGCTGAAGCTCCACACCGATTGTTGTTTAATCAGTCAAGAGGCTGGAGCAGAGTAGCTAGGTGAAGAAAAGATAGTCGGGTATCCGTGCCTGATACGCTGAGCAGTAGGCGACGAGCACGTGCTCATATACTAGACGTTCTTCACTTTCAAGATCGACGTGAATTTTACCTATAGCCACCTCGAGTGATACTCGGGCCCGTACCATGATTAGAGGGCTCTTGACCGGGCTCGTATTGTTTGCTTGCTTATCTTTGAAGTGTTGTCGCGATAGAGCCCACAGAGCAAGTTCGAGTGTATTTTTTTCTAACTTTGTAAATGCCAAGTCAAGAAACTGCAGCGATATCCAGGCTGCTTTCTGGCACAGTGCAGCAGCCGCTGAGTTATTTGTGACAGGTAAAGAAAATACGGCGGCGTCTGCGGTAAGTACTGCATATGTAAATAATACGAACAGGTCGGTGAGATGATCAGATGATTACAGCGGTGAAACAAAGTTGAGAATACGTAGTCACGCCTCGTCGTTTTCCCTATCTTCCCCGGGTTTAGCACTGAAACCCCCATTTCTGTTGTGCAGACCGAATGTAAGATGGTTCTTGGCCGACGGAAGTGGCTGAGTCGTGCCGGGGCGTGCAGCCGAACCGAGGCCATGATACAACTGTATAGCGTGTGTTGACGAAAAAGAAAAGAAAAGGCGAAACTATGCAGACGACTAAGTAAAATATCCCGCAAAGCAAGCGATTGGTAAACGGACAGGCACTACGTAACACGACCAATATACGGCGAATCTACGTCGGCCCCCGAGCTCCAGCTGCGTAGGTAGGTATGAATAGTTTGCTCAGCATAAAGCGATTGAATTGCACTTTCCGTCGAGGTAGTTAGCTGCATGGCGAGGGACAAGGTTCTAGAGGCAAAAACCTCCTTGCTGCAGCTACAAGACCCAGAAATGCAAGAGGCTTTGCAATAAATGTTGATATAGTAGTAGTCCCCCGGGGTTTTCCTGTAGGTATAGTAGTGCCGATAGATGTCGAGACTCGGCCAATTAAGCATCGAGGGCCGACGACAACGCTGCTGGCTGATTATACCCCGGTCTCCAATGCAGAAGCCTGATAGGGCGCAGTTTTCGTCATTAATTCGTTCCTACGTCGACGGTAAAGCATCGCATTCGAGGAAACTTTGATTGTGTGGCCGCAGGGTAGAGGGTGTATAATAAGTGAACGAATAAGACTGAAGAGCCGAGTTATAGGCATACAACGCATTATCTGATTGACCAATGGTTTTTTTTTTCGGGGTTGTTTTTCTTCTTGTTGGACGAGGGTTGCATGAATTGAAGGTCAGTCTGCGATCAGTCAAGGTTAAAGATGGAGGTTAAAGGCCGAGAATTCCGTCATCGTCAATCATTCGGGATCTCGCGGGGAAAATCTAGCGAATCGCCTGGCGCGAACCCACCTTTAAGATCTCGTTGAGTCGCAGCAGTTTGCCGGTGTCCTTGTAGGTGTATGTATGTATGTATGTAGGTAAGGTAGGTAGGGTTTTCGGTATCTAGGTCGGGAAATTGACTTAGTTTATGTAGAAGTGCCCAGAAAAGGTGAGGTTGATTCTCGGGTACTTGCCATAAGTTGTTATTCCCACGTGTTTCCTCCACAATCTCCTTCTTCTTCTCCTCAAACGCGCTACATCCCACGCAACTGTCTAACCTCAGGTTAGGTATTTTGGCAGGATTTCGCCGATTTAGGCCCTATCCGGCTGTCTCCCCTATCAAACCCACAATTTCGATCTCACTGCACACGGTCCGCACATGATGTATGTAGGCCGAAGGTGTAGGTGGTGTAAGACTCTGGTACGTACACTACATATTCTTCGAGTTCAGCCTGTTTCGTACATACGTACCCAACGGTGCAAATGCGAATGCGAATGCAAATGCAGGTAACGTTAGCTTCGCCAATTAGTCGCAAGGAGAGATGAGTTCGTTGGGCTTCAGCTACCCCCGGCTTTTCAATCCTCCAATTCTCAGCTACCTGCCTTGATGTGTGCGTTTAATAAGAGAAGGTGGAAACAGATATGTTCGTAGTACTTGTGTTTTCCGCCTTGTGGGTCCCCCTCCACCCTTGGGCAGTTTCAGTCTGCAGTCTGCAGTCTGCAGTTTGCAATTTGGGAGGAGGAGCTTATATTAGACTTGATCTGTTATGTGGAAGGTACGGTGCTACGTGCTGCGTGCTGCGTGCTACGTGCTACGTGCCAGTAGCCAACAACCAATCCCGGTAGATCGGGTTTGCTGTATTAGGGCTTGTTCCAATCCCTCATGATGGCATTTCTGCTTTCCTCCCACGCACAATACTGCTGCGAGGACTTGCCGCAACCCAAGGTCGGCTCTCGGCCGGCTTCTCGATACGGTCCCCCACTTACCTACTCCATCCTATAAAAATAAAAAAAAGCGAGGCCATCTTGGAAGAGCGAGAAGACGTGCATAAGGCAAGCTAGGTAGCTGCTTCATTCATTTATCCCTCCATATCGTGCCCAGGTACGTACACGTCCATGCCAGACAGACAGGTAGGTAGGTACTTAGGTTAGGTACATGTATCCTTGGCCAATACATTTCCACACCCCACCCCCTTAACCCCTCGTCCCTGCCTGTCTCCCCCTTTGACGTCGACTAATAAAGCCGGAATCCCCAAGGGCAGAGTGCCAGCTGCCGTCTGATTGGCCCGTTGCCAGCCAGAATTGCCTTCTTTGACGTCCTTCTGAATTCTTCTAGCGTCGGGACCCAGTAAAAAATCCTGCACCGTCTCGAGGCCTTTGAGGTACTAGAACTCGCTGCGATTTCGATTATGTGCTTGACCTGCCGTCGGCACTGTGGCACGGCCGGAAAAAAAAAAGTCACTTCGTCATCCTCTGGCCGTCATGGCCGTTAGACACGAGACTTACTGAGTAAAACAAACGTGCTCGGGCCTGCCCACTTATAAAGGTCAACCATCACCGGCGCTTTCGGGCCCACAGCCGCTCTCCCAGTTTCTCTACTATTGCATTGCTTTAATTACTTGCCCATCTCCTTTCACCCCGGCCCCTTTACTTTTTCTCTCCTATTCTGTCTTTACGATCAGCTCGAACCTTTGAATTTGCCCGAATATTCTAGCTATCAATCTCACCTATTGAGACTTTGTACCATTTTATGTTGCATTGTGATACCAAGTCCTAACTCAAGTTTCTATTCACCGAATTTACCCTCATATATAACCACCCACGCTTGGAGATTTGCCCCTTCCGCATAAAATAAAATAACAAGACAGAAAAAACAAACATTACCGCTCTTCATTCCCAGCAGAAAATCGTCTTGTTATCATGTTATCCTATGACACTCCGGTTCCTGTGAACGGGAATCATTCGACTCAGACCAACGTGGCAGCGACAAGGAATTCCATGGGAACGAACCCCAAGCCAATCAATGCAACCGTTGTTCCGGTAACGTCGAACAACACAATTGCAAAGTTCAATGGACAAAGTGCACCCAAGCATCATCATATCTGGCTAGTTACTGGCCCGGCCGGGTGCGGAAAGTCAACTGTTGCCAAGCACTTGTCGTCCGCGCTTAACTTGCCATATATCGAGGGTGATGAGGTATGGCTTAACATGCATTGTTCATGTCTGTTTGACCCGCTTATTCTGCCGTCTGCTAATCCGAGCCCCTTTAGTTTCACCCTCAAGCGAACATTGACAAGATGACCAATGGGATACCGTTGACCGACGCTGACCGATGGGACTGGCTCACGCTCCTGCGAGAAGAGTCGCTCCGGCAGCTCGCCTCGGGTGCCGAAGGAGTTGTCCTCACGTGCTCGGCTCTCAAGCGCAAGTACCGGGACGTTATCAGGGTGGCTCCCTACTACTCACACGATGTTGTCCTGCACTTTATCTATCTCCATGCACCCGAGGATGTCCTTCTCGAGCGTGTCGGGATGAGGCAGGGCCACTACATGGGGGCCAACATGGTCCACAGCCAATTCTCGATATTAGAACCGCCGACGGCGGAAGAGACCGATGTCATCAGTGTTGACGTGAGCGGTTCGATGGAGGAGGTAAAGAGGGAGGCGTTGGATAAAGTCCTCCAGAAGATCGACGACGTTGCATGATCTAATCTGGCATGTCATTCACATGGCATGGGATACACCCCTGGCACGATGAGGAGAGGAGGGGACACAACCTATCCACATTCTTAGATCGACAATCCGACAGCCCGGTTTGCGTTGCCGTTAAGTGCATACATGGAGAGCGACTGGGCTGTCCCCTACTTTCACTTGCACACGTTCTGGCGTATTCCGGTGGTTGGTATTGGGGAGAAACACGGGTAATGCCTTGGATATCTGAGGTAGTACTCTTGCATATATGGGACTGCATTTGTGAACTACCTTCACAGGAGTTCTTGGAGAAGGGCGTGGGATTTCCTATTATCATTGGTTTTTTGTTTAAGCGATTATGAGCCCAACCTTTTTTTTTTACTCTGCATATGTTCCACTTGGGGCAGGACACGGGCGAACAGTCTTCCTTTTCTCTTTCCTTTTCGTGTATGCAGATCCCGTCCAATACATATAGATCTTGTCCGTTAGAACAAGATGATGCCAACCCATTTTCTAGGGGAAGATGGCACACATTACGTATATACCTACTACCTCGTCTATGTACACTCTAGCCGCTAAGCAAGATCTCGTGGATTAGAAAGGAAGGAAAGAAAGGAATAAATGGGAAGAAAAAAAATAGAAAGAAAAAAAGGGGGGGAAGGGGGGAAGGGGGGGGAGAGATACCGTCTTCCCACTTCCAACTACCTAGAGGTTATTTCAACTTCGAACACCAGAATATATTCTCTTGCAATGCTTTGGTTATCACCATTATGATTTCATTATGCATTAATTCGACCTTTCTATACAGTGCATTCTTAACGTTTGATATCACGTTACCCAGAAACTCATCTACGTACCTAGTACAAAAATAAACGTTCGCCGCGCCACGCTGCGGTAGGTCCCTTTACCCCCCTCCCCTTTACCCCGGATTTCCGGACTGGCCCCATGCATTCTAGTATACACACCTTAGGTACATTCGAATTATACACATATGTGTACATAAACTCACCGCAACGTTGGGGGTCGTTATCCTTCACCGAAGCACACCGAGGGACAATCCTTTGTACTTTTTTTTATCTCCGTTTTTCTTTTTTCTTTTTGGGTCCCCCTCCCCCTCCCCCGCTGATAGTCGGTGAGGAAGCATATATACGTACATACAAGATAAGACTTACACCCAAGCCGCCAGGGGCGCCGAGGGACGGACAGGATTGGGGAGATAGATACAGGGAGTCGATGTATAAAAAAAAGCCCGCCGAACCAAATTCACTTGAACCTTAGGTAGGTAGTCACTACATACCGACGGTATCTAGCGCTAATGTAAGCCCGATTTGCCAATTCTTCCTTCACCTACATACATGTAGCTGCAGGGTATACCTACCTACATGTACAGGTATATATACATTGCAACCTCGCATCAGTTGATAGTTTCCTTTTTGAATCTTTCTTTTCTTTTCTCTTTCGATCCTACTCCATATGTACACATAAGAGCTCAACCCTGTTTCAGGATTTCCTGTCAGAAAAGAAAAAGGAAAAAAAAAGAAAAAGAAAACGAAGGCCAGGTGATCACAAGGCCAGGTCACACTTACATACGCATTCGTGTAACTTGCGCGTCTCATTGGCGCTGTCGATTCCACAATGTAGATGATACCTCACATATCAAAAGGTACCACGAGGGAACCGTCCTCCCGGGGAGCCGGGCGGCTAGTGTATGTAAGAGGCGAGGTCCAGGCCGGGTCGATGATTAATCCCGGGACACTACCCAACTTGGTATTAAATGTGGCCGACCAACTATAAGCCAGGTAGAAGAAATTATAATATAATGCCAATTCTTTTTCTTTTCTTTTTCCTTCTCTCTGATATATCCGAACAAGTATAATGATATGATGTGATCTGTGATATGATATGATAATATGACAGGTATATAGATATGCTCTATACTATTTGATGCTAGCCTCGTGACTACTCTAGGTCTTTTTATGATACGTCAGATCTGACATTGTACTCTTTCTACCAGGTGGCCTCTCATCGCTGCCGCTGCCGCCAAGACTACGGTGAGTACGCGGTGAGCGGTGAATAGCAAAGGTGAACAGCAACAAGAGTTGTGTCTGTGGGTTGGTGACATATGCAACTAACCAGCCTTTATGGTCTATTCGGCGAGGCTCCCCCGTCCTATCCTTTTCTATTTCCACGCTCTACCGGAGATGCAGGACCATCACATCCGGTTCCTCAACAATCTTGCGCACCACCTCGGCCGCTCGCGCCATCGTCGCGCCATCTACCACCCGGTGATCGGCGCACCAACTGAAGTTACAAACCTGCTTCTTGATAACCTCATCCTGCTCGTTGAACGCCGGAATCGTGCGCATGCGTCCGACGCCCAGGATCGCCACCTCCTTCTCCACAATTACCGGCGACACATAGGTGCCGCCCACGTTGCCGATGTTGGAGACGGTGATTGTCCCGCCGCTTAGCTCCTGCAGGGAGAGCTTTCCGGCGAAAGCTTGTGACTGCAGATACGCTAGCTCGTTGGCTATGGAGAGGATGTTCTTAGCTCCCACGTTCTTGAGCACAGGCACCAATAAGCCAGACGGCGTATCCATTGCAACGCCGATGTTGTGCTGGCTCCGGTGCACAAGCACTGGCTTGGATGTCTGGGGGTCGATATCCACTCGCGCATTCAAGATGGGATATTGGTACAGTGCCAACGAGACGGCCTTGATAATGAAGGGTAGATAGGACAATTTGGATATCTCCCCCTCCTTAGCCGACTGGGATAATACCTTGTTCAGCCGTTGACGCAACTCGTACAGCTGCGAGAAGTCGATCTCGTCGGCGTACAAGAAGTGTGGTATGCTCAGTGACCGGGTCATGGCCTTGAACATTTGGTTTTGAGTATTCGTTAACTGAACGGTAGTTTCCGTCTGCTTCTCCGTGTCACTTGGCGCCGGTGTGTAGGAGCTTATCGGGTGGGCAGCTTGGCTGACCGACTTCCTAGCCTCCACGAATTTGTATATGTCCTCTTTCAGCACCCTACCATCTTTTCCGGTCCCTTCAATTTCCGTTATATCCACAGTCAATTCCTTCGAGAGATGCCGTACTGCCGGGGTTGCCAGTGACGCATATCTGCCCTTAGGCCGCTGTGACTGTAGGCTCGGCGCCCCAGACCTTGCCAAATCTGTCGTTGTATCTCCGGTGCTCACTCCTCGCGGTCTTCCTGGAGGTTGACTTGGCGATTCCTTATTCAAAGGTTTGGATCCGCCATCTTTGGTTGGTTCGGGGACGGTCAAAGCATCCAAGTCTTCCTTACTAGCACCCCCTAGTATGTCGATGTCTACGAATGGCTTTCCCACCTTTGCCATTTCGCCGGCCTCGTAGTGTAGCTTCTTCACCACGCCAGAGAAGCGACTCGTAATCTCAACAGAGGCCTTATCGCTCTGTACTTCGCACAATGGCGAGAACTCCTCGACTCGGGCTTCCGGCTCGACGAACCACTGTATGATCTCGCACTCGACAATGCCTACACAGAGGAGTTTTAGCGCAAAATCAGAAGAAGGGGTTTCTTACATACCCTCTCCAATGTCAGCAAGAATTACCGGCTTTACCACTTGCATGTTCCGTGTCGTGTGGAAATTCCTCGGGGCGGCATAGGCACCGCGAGCCTGGAGGACGGCGGCGGTACGACTTAGACCCTGGTAGAAACGCCATTGGCGCCGTACTACACGTGAACTCCGCTGAAGAAACATGGCATGTTGGTAAAAAAACATGTATATTTGTGTAGTTACATCTCCCGAAGCTAAATTAGAAGCAATAAGCCCAAGTAGACGGTGAGAGGAGTGATTGTTTGGAGGGAAAGCAAAGGAATGAGATGACGCTCAGTGTCGGTTGCCCCCCACATTAAACCGCTTCTATCCGGGGGTGTTGGGGCCGACGGTGGCCGGGGGCCGCAAAGACCAAGACTAGCCTTGACCAAATCGGGGAGGGGCCAGCCAATCAAGACCCTGCACCCCACGTTGCGTCCCTGCAGCTCCGAAGCTCCATCACAGAATTTTTGCGACGTAACTGACCAACTGCTCGGGAGCCTTCGTTCAACTCCCACGTCAGCCCTGGGACAAGTCAATCAGTCTAATCAATTGGCACTCCCATGCCGGTTGGTCGACACCAAGATGTCCTTTGCGATAAAACCGAGGCTGCTATGCCTATCATGCCAGTATAGAGCATTTAGCACGTCTTATAGCCGTCCCGCGCAACAAGCTACCAAAGCTACCAAAGCTACAACCACTAAGAAGCCGCTAGCCTCGACGACGACGACGACAAACCCCCCGCAACCGCCGAAACCCATACCACCTTCTCCTTTAAAAGATGCGCCGAGGTCCTACGGAAAAAAAGTCGATGGTTTCACGCCGACGCCGCTAAGCCGGCCTATCGGTCTCCCGTACCCCCCGCAGCCGGGCCAGAACACGGGCGTCGATCGCCGGACGCTGAAGCAACGCCGGGATGACTTTGTCAATTATGAGAAGCATCTGCAGAAGCGAGAGGAGCTGTACGGGCAAACCCCCAACCCCCCTGAATCCCAACCCCCCCCTTCCCTTTCCCTCCCTTAATTCCTATCCGTACCATTAGCATCTGAGAGACAAGAGAACACCGCGGGGCTGATGATGTGAGGGGGAAAACGACGTTTCGTCTTGGCATCGGAACAGGAAGCACAAGTTTTCGCGGCCCTACTTCCGCGACTGGGGGAACCTCAAGCACCACGGCGGCAAGACCTTCGTCGCGCCGCCGCGCCTCTTCAGGGGCGAGTACTCGCTCTTCTTCCCGAACCTGTACGGCCGGACCCTGCTGAAGACGGACCGCGCGCCCCGGGACACGACCCCGGCGCTGCGCGGCAAGGTCTCGGTCGTGACCGTCTTCAGCGGCGCCTGGGCCGAGGGCCAGGCCAAGACGTTCGCGTCCGCGGCGAGCAACCCGGAGCTCGCGAGGGCGCTGGAGGAGGACAAGGACCGCGCGCAGCTGGTCCGGGTCAACATCGAGGAGAACTGGCTGAAGGCCATGCTGATCAGGCTGTTCATGGGCAGCATCCGGAGGCAGGTCGGCGAGCCGAACTGGGGCAGGTACTTCGTCGTGCGGAAGGGCATCTCGGACGAGATCCGCGAGAGGATAGGCCTGCTGAACAGCAAGGTCGGCTACGTCTACCTGCTCGACGGCGACTGCCGGATACGATGGGCTGGCAGCGGGCCGAGCGAGGACCACGAGCGGCAGGGTCTAGTCAAGGGCCTGCGGAAGCTCCTCGACGAACAGAAACTCCTGGAGGGAAAGAAACTCGAGGAAAAGAGGCTTGCCGAGGAAACGAGGCTTCTCGAACGAGAGAAGCCCCTTACGAAACAGAAGATCACGAAGAGTTAATTGCCCCTTCTATAGTGAACGTGTATAATATATGAGCGAAGAAGAAAAAAGATACCCAGATCTCGCATAAACTTAAAAACTCGATTCAATTCTTTCCTTATCATTATTATTCCTCCCATTGAGATGATTCGTCACTAACAAAAAGGGGTGTATTTGGGGGAGGATGAAAATTTCGAAGTAAATGATATCTTCAGATAGGGGGCGGGTCTACAAAGCAATTATGGCCCCGGTTACAACAGATAGGTAGGTAGGTATCTTGCTTTCTTTTCTCCCGATTTGAGCAATGCAGGTTCGACCTGCCAAGTCGTGTTATACAATGTATAGACGCGACACACACGCGCGCGCCCTCCCCCCCCTCCATTTCCCTATATGCCATAACGCCTTACGAAACAGAAACAAACCATGCAATCTTCTACAGAAATCAAAGGTGTATGTATATATATCCCATATTCCAGACGCTCCGGGGGGGAGTAGGTGGGGGAAAAGGGGAATCGTACAAAGCAGGAGAGACAGAGACGGCCCCTCGCGTCCCTTTTCAATATTCGGATTTATTATTCCCCTTCTCACAGGAAGAACCAGAAGATGACGAAGCAGAAGGCGATGAAGGAGCCCATGATGACGCCGTCGCGGCGCTTGCGGGTCGAGATCTTGCCTATCAGGGTGTTGAGGCCGGGGACCTGGCTCGCGGCCAGGGTGATGCGGCGGTTGATGCTGGCGAGGGTCTCGCGCTGCATGGCGAAGCTGTCGTTGGTGGCGTAGGCCTGGCTCAGGACGCTGTCGACCATGTTGTGGCTGTTGTCGATGCGGTTCCGCTCGTCGAGCATGTACTCGGCCTCGGCGGCCTCGGGGTTGTTCGCCCGGTACGTCTGGATGTCGTCCCGCACGTTCGAGAGCAGGTTCACCCGGTTCCGCGCCTCCTGCAGGCCGGACCGCAGCCGGCCGAGGTCGCGCCTGTGCTCGGCTAGCTTCTCGCGTAGGAGCGAGAGGTTGTTCTGCTTGAGGGCCGAGGACGTGAGGCTCGCTTCCGAGTCTAGGAGGCGGGCCAGCTGGCTCACTACATGATCCCTCTTGAAAGAAGCCGTCAGTTCTGAGTGGGGTTTCTTTTCTTTTCTTTTTTGCTCCCTTGTAAAAGCTAGATGTTGTTGCCGGAGCGCATTACCTTTTCGAGTATTTCCTCTAGTTTTGCTTCCGTCTCTCGTTCCTCCTTACTCGGCTTCGGCGGGATATTCGAGACCGTGGAGAACTGCGAATATGTGTGGAATAGCGACTCGGTCTAGAGATGTTGATGTTGTGCGATCAGCTTCGAGGCCCGCTCAGCCGTGTGATTGGGGGCTTCCTGCGTACCTGTGACTCTAGACTTCGAGCCTGTTGGCGTAACTGGGCCCAGCCCTGGTTGCCTGTTGCCGTCGCCATGGCAGGATCCACGTTGTAGGTTGCGTTGAGGAGTATAATTATCGGCAGCGTGCACCTAGCATCCTCGAATCATGTACTGGGAGCTGGCGCAACAGCTGTCGTCAAAGGCAGCCCTTCACGTGGAGGATTGTGACGTAGAGGACGGGGCCAGCGGAATCTGGGAGGCTTGTCGGTGGGCGTATGATGATAAGTGCTAAGGCAGAAAGGGGTCCTAGCAACAATTCTACCCGGCTGACCGTGATGCGGATAGGTAGTGAGTGGTGATAGAGAAGATTAAGCACCTGGACCGGCCAAGGGACCAAGGATGGGAATCGGAAAGTCCCTGGACGGAGGCAACTTGTTAGGAGTGTGGCCGTGCAGGGAAACACCCCACCCCGTTTGCAGCAGGCCCCATTAGACGCATGAAATGCATAAACCGAGGCTCGGTCACCTGACTGGGAATTTTAGCCCACAACCCTAGGTAGCGAGTGAGAATCATCAAATCCTGGGCCTTCTTCTAAAAAAATTCCTGGGCGAAATTCCACGACCACCTCAGTACTGACGATTTACCGGAGATAGCCATCCTTTTTCGCGCCCACAATCATCCAAGATGGTGAGTCAACCAGTTCACGAGCTTTTCGCTTTTCGATTCCCGGTGTTTAGTTTCGTCAATTACGGGAGTTCTTTGCAGCTAATACTCGATGGCATCTCTACAGTCGACAGCTAAGGTTAAGACCGGGCAACTCTGGAGCAAGAACAAGGATGACTTGCTGAAGACGCTCGGCGAGCTCAAGACTGAGCTGGGCCAGCTCCGTATCCAGAAGATTGCCTCCTCCGGTACTAAGCTAAACAAGATGTATGTTTACGCAGATCCGACAGCCCCCCTCGATGCGCCCTTCCGCGAACAGCTACAGCAGTACGCCAGGTCGCATGGAGTGGGAGGTTTAGGCACACAGCAACAATGATGCTAACGTAGTTCTCAACCTTTAGCCACGACCTGCGCAAGTCGATCGCCCGTACCCTCACTGTCGTCAACCTCAAGCAGCGACAGCAGCTCCGCATCTTCTACAAGAACAAGAAGTACCTACCGCTTGACCTCCGACCAAAGCAGACCCGTGCCATCCGACGTCGTCTGTCGCCCAAGGAGAAGTCAAAGACGCTGGAGAAGAGGAAGAAGCGAGCCACACATTTCCCTCAGCGAAAATACGCTGTCAAGGTACGCTGAGCCTGCCCATCACCTCTATGACTACGAATGTGTATAATACGAAAATGGAGAGATGCCAGAGAACATACTGACATGGGATACTCGTGGGTCTAGGCTTAAATGGTTATTTGCGGACTCTAGGGGGGGGGGGGGGGGGTGGTTTGGTTGTAGAGGGCGCGGTTATTCCAAAAGGGAATCCTGACATTTGCATGGCATCACACGGCTTTTTCCGGTTCATAGGTGTTATGAGGTCACACTTGCAGCCAATGTCGCTGCCGAATGCGAAAAGTATTGCCTTCGGGCGCTGAACAACTCCCTCGAGCATTGTCCCCGCTTGCATCTCGGGTGAATTCCCTGTGGAAGTCCTCACTTGTGCCAGCCTACGCAACGGCAGTTTCATCGGCGAATAGCCCAATCCAATGGCGACATTCGAATTCAGCATGTACGCTAGGAGCTTACACTGGTGACCGCGAATTGTCTAGTTTCATCACTTGCTAGTAGAAACTGCTGAGAACATGTAATCAACGATGTTGTCACGACCAGTCGTGATTTGATTCCAGACCGTCACAAAGTATGGCCACGGCTCTACCATGTGATATGATTCCTACCAATATGGACCTACTCCAACCAAAGCATTGCCCGCAACGCTGGGACATTAACCTAGTCTGTTTAGTTCCGTATCTCAAATCCTGATCTTCTTGATAAAACCCCTTCCTCCGCGCGGCTGGGCCGGTAAGTAATAAGATAGATGTGTCGTCTAGATTATAGGGCTTGAGATAAATTCGTGTGAAAACGGTCACTTATGAGTACATAATATCAACTTCTAAATTCCTTAGAAAAGGGGTTTTTGGCGTGTGGAGCCGCCGCTGTAGGTAGTCTGTCTTTAAACCCTTCAAATGGTTAGGTTATTAAGGAATAGAAATGCTAAAGCGTGACCGGTAGGCTGGGTGGTGGGATGGGTAGCTGCATATGTAGGGATCTGACGAAATACTTCAATGAACTATACCTATTGTCTATTTACCTCCTCGTAAGGGATGTAACTTGAAGCCAGGAGGACCTCCTTTTATGGTAATTTGCATCACGTATTGTTCCTGTCATGCTCTGAAATCACCAGAATCATTATATACCAAAACCGGGTGTTATTTATCTGCCAACACAACAAGCGAGGCTTGCGCACGTATTAAATCATCAAGGGGACAGGGTTTATTCTATTAACATAAGTTTCTCGCTTTCAATATCTTGTATTCTTGAGCCTGATTTTATCGATATCCTTTAGTTGTCTACGATAATGAATCGCCATTCATCACCCATCATTACCTAGGTATATAACATGAAGTATCGACCGTCACAACAAAATTGAAAGCCAGACCCTTTATCCGTAACTCCTAATTCGCCATCTACCTGCCAGACCGGTGATTGGGTATCAGCCTCCTAGGCTAGTGCATTAAGATGATCGGTATCCAACATCACAGGGTACTGAGACGCTTCAGGAGAAGCAGATGAATCCGTAGATGTAGTAATGCTGGCAAGAGATCGGGTTCTCTGCTGCTTCTTCTTCTGCCGCGTGCTTTTGCTGCTGTGCCGAGCCATATGCCTCCGCAGTTGATCTATACGTATAAACTGACTATCACAACCAGGCTCTTCGCATTTGTATTTGAAATCAGGATTATGCGTCTTTCGATGCTTGGATAGGTTGGATGATTCGCAGAAACATTTGCCACAATGTTCACACGTTAATGGTTTCTCGCCCGTATGTGTCCTCTTATGCATAGCTGTCTTGGATTAGCTACATGTCTCCAGAACTTGTACTAGAGAAGAACATACTTAAAGCGCTCTTCTGCTTAAAGGACTTATCGCAACCTTCCACGTCACAGAGATACGGTTTTTCTCCCGTATGTGTCCTAATATGTTGGTCGAGAGCTTGTTGTGCAGAAAAGCCTTGGTTGCAATGAGAGCATGTAAACGGTTTGTCTGTAGTCGCTGTTAGTAGAAAACGAGAATGGTCCCCAGTCGGGCTGTTACTCACAAGAAGTGTGGGTTGAAATATGACGTCGTAGCTTATTTCGCGATGCAAAGACTTGGTCTCCCCGCCGGGAGCAGCCTTTCCACAAACACACATATTTTGTCTTGCTAGACATCGAAGCGATATGACCATCGCATACATGCTGCTGTAGTTCCACCGGGTTATTGAAAACAAGGCCACACATTTTATCCTGCGTGTCTGGTACCCCACGCTCAATCATCCATTGACAAACGTGTTCAGTAGGAATAGACGCCTGTGCAGTATCTTCTAAAGAAGATGGGTGGGCGTGGATGTTAGGTATATGTGATAGATCTGAATGAGCTTCGAGGGATAATGATAGCGCTCGGTCGTGATGTACCGAATCATCGGCGCCAAATATGGGACACTCAAATTGTGGAAACCCCGACTGCTGTTGTTGTGTACTAGTAGTCGAAGCACCTGGCGCACTCAAGTCTCGTAACGTAATGGCGACGTCGTGTTCCGTATTGGTATGATTGCAGGGTGCGTTCTGGTCTGGATGAATCATATCTGGTGGCATGGGGGTATTCCAGTCCTGATCTATGTTCCACATTTGCTCAAGGGGCTGTGGTACGCCGTCGAAGCAGTGCATATCATCGCACGGCGTTCCATCCCCGGAACACGACTCATCCTGGCAAACCTGGGTTGAACAGCACTGACTCGAACACGAAAACCGACTGCAGTCGATAGAAGTACAGTCGTCTGGAACCGGACACTGCGACATCATACCGAGATCTGAAGCGCTGAAATGGTTTCCTAGCTGCGACTCATAATTTGGGATACCGTTACTGTGCTTGAGGCCATGGTTTAACCCATACCTAAGGCCCATTTCTTGAAACATATCGGGAGCCACATGATTGAACTGTGGGGGCGGGTGGAAGATGCTGTTGTCCGACATCTGATAAGCGAAAGGAATTGACAGAGATGAAGTAGTGAAGCGCGGTCGTGAGGCCATGAGCGGTGCATATCCTCCGCGGTGTAGTCCCTGGGGATTGTAGGCACCCATACACTTGTCGAGGCAGGTATCATCATGAGAGGTATGGAATAGCTCTAGAGAGGCAGGTGATATGGTATCAAAAGACGAACCGAAAGAGAAAGCGGCGTCGAGGTCAAGGCTGCCGTGGGCAGCGGGATTGTTGAACCGGTCTATCGAGGTGGACGACGTCAAGGAAGTCAACGGGTAACCGGCATCATTGGGGTCGACGGACTCGTCCATCGTTGTTGTTGAGAGCGCAATGCCGTGTTCTCCGCATAGACATGATCCGGAAATAGAGACGGCGTTGGGATCCTCAAGCCTAAGGGCAAGGATACACAGAGAAGATTCCGGGGCCGTTAAGGATGTCAACTCGGAAGCATTAGTGTCGATGGATGGGGGGCCTATGCGCAACCTTCGAGGCCTCTCTGAAGATGAACAGCAACCTGGAAGGGCAAGATCCTAGCCGTTGGATAGGGCGTAGTGGCCTTTTTGAGGCGCTACCCAGGTGGCCCACGAAAATAAGTTTTGGAAAAAAAAAAAATCAAGCTGGTGAGCAGATAGCGCCAGAAGGCAAGGCGGCTTGGGAACCTTGATGGATAGTTCACTGCAGGCTATAGACGGAGCGCCATGGCGTCAGTCGGACAACGATAGGAAGCAAAGTGTGCTTTTTTACTGGATCCGGCGTGAAAGTCTCATGTGTCGCCCCTCAGCCAGATAAAAAATCTACCTGCTCACTGACGGAGTGGGTAGAGGCTCAACATACACCACGTGGTGTAGTTGGTTGTTGATGTGAAGAGGCAGAGACGAGACAAAAGTTATGTGGGGAAGGGGGGTTTTACTTGGCCAGCAAGGGACTCGGAGAACCTTCAAATCAGATTGAGAGCGCACCTTCTGCAACGAACCAGAACTCGCGCAAATTGTACCTGGCACCGCACAGCTGCTGCCAGCCGCAGCGCATCTGATACAAATCAATTCTGGTGTACAATGACGTGAATCTAAGTTAGGCACATGCAAGGTATGCATGGAAGTGGGTATACCTCCTATCTTGAGCTGTGTCATTTAACATGCGCACCCCAAACTGGAAATTGAGACATATAAAACAGTACGTACCTGTTAGTATTGCCTGCCGGTTGTATATATACCTACTCACCTACTTCCGCGTCGTGGGACACAAATAATTCGAATCGTCGCAGTTGGAGATTATCATCGTAGGTATTACAATTTAATTGGGCTAACTACATGTACATACTAATATGGTAAATACCTATACAAATCCGAGTGGATGTGCCCCCCTCCAATCGGCGTTTCCGTGCCGGACCCCTTGTAGCCGGTCATTCGCCCAGACCAGCAGCTTGTCTCAACGTCAGCCAATCTTCGAGCGGGCCAATGTCCAAGACGATAATGCCCACCAGCCTCACCACCATCGCCATGATTCAGATCGCATTGCATCGCCTTACCTCACAAACAATCATCCCGTTTTCCTAGCCCAGCCCAGCCAGACAAACCCCCATCATCCTCCCTCCTCCTTACTGACTTGCAGTGATTATTCATTACATTTACTGCTTTCGCTCTGCCTGACTCGCAATCACCACCACATACTTACATCAAACCTGTCTACGAGTTTGCCTTATCTGCTTGCGTGGCCTCCCCCCCGGCGCGCGGGAAGGAGACGCTACACTCGCCCATTTATTCGCTCAGACCCCCCTTCATCCGGAACAAAGGAAAGAAAGATAAAATATAAGAAAAGATATAACAGATCAATCCTTTACCAGCAGCAGCAGCCCATTAAAAAATAACCAGAAGAGGGAAATAATGGGGAATATATGCGGCAAGTCGGACAGCGAGAACTTCTCGCAGCCGGGCCGGGTCCTCGGGACCGCACCGCCGCAGCCACAGCGCGCCTCCGTTCCGACCAAGGTCGGTGGTCCGCCTCGGACCCTAGGCGGCGGCGACGGCACGTCGTCTTCTTCCCCGGGCAACAACGTCGACAACGCCGAGGCTCGGAGACGAGCAGCAGAAGCCGCAGAGGTAGGGAAACCCACCCCTTCCCCCCTTATCCCCACCGCTAAACAATTTTCAACCCTTTTTGGTCATGATAAGTATCAATTTAAAACTTCTAATGCTCATCAAAAAATGAATATATGAAAAAAAAACAGGCAAGAGCTCAAGCCGCGTCGTCAAGGTCTACGGGTAAGCTGGGCTCTCAGCTAGCCGCCCAAAAGAAGCAGACGAGGAACGAGACCCTCCAAGAGATCAGCAACAACGAGAGAAGGCTGCGCGACGCCGACGAGGCTGCGCAGGCGAGGACACATAACTGAGACTTGGGGCCCGGGGGGGGGGGGCGCAGCTGGACTGAATAGCATAATCTTGTAAAGCTTCATTGTTCTTATCACGCATTTTCTGACACGCGGTGCTCTAGACTTCGGAAGGAAGTAATGCAAATTATATCACCTTACTAATTATAGATTTAGCACTTAAGAGTGCTCTTCTCTTCCAGGGTGCGCCTCTATTGAACGCCGGTTTTACTTTGATTTGATGTACATTCAGAAAACAGAAGGTCCCTAACATCCGTATACGCTCACGTGACTGTATATCTCCCACCAATAGGTGCTCTACTGTCCGCATCGGCAGCTGCCATTGTACCCTCTTTGAGGAGGCGGGTGAGTTCGGCCATGGCATTAGCCACCACCAATTCGGTGTCTCCCTCCACCAGAATGTATAGTTTCGGCTCTCCGCCAGGTTGGACATCCTTGCCGACTGGGTAGAAGTTGCCTTTGGTGGTGATCGAGGTCCCAGTAGCTTCCAGAATCTTGGCCACATTGGTTCGATTCGTGACGGCCCAACGAGCCTTTTGCGGGAAGTCATTGATCTCAAGGGTCGCATGGAAGGCACCGGCATCGGGACCTTTGTTGTCAATGGGCTGACCTGGCCGAAGCTGACCAGCACGACCTAGACGAGCATTAATAGCGTTGATGGCCGATGAGACCTTGTCCAACGGATTGTTACCACTCGAGGATGGTGCTGGGTCCTCCCTTTTGTGAATGGTAAACTTCGGCTCCAGATCCACCTTGGGAGCGGCGTCACGAGACACGATGCCCGAACTAGCGGTTTGGATAGCCACGGCAGCCTTATCCCCCTTTTTGTCTTCACCTCCCTTCTCCTCTTTCTTCTCTTCCTCTTCTTCACCCTCTGTCCTATGTGTTTTCCGTTCCCGGAGGCGGGCAGCTTCTCTTTCCTGGTCAAGTCGCTCCAGACCCTTGCCTCCAAAGCCCGATTGATCCTTGGCCTTGCCAGACTTAACCTTGTCTCTAAAAGCCTTGCGCATTTCATCCAGCTGCGCCGGAACAGGCTGGCCGCTCTGCTCAAGGGCCTTCGATATGCCTGGAGCACAATTTTCCTGGTCTCCTGTTACGAATGTAACAGCTGTACCTTTGTTGCCAGCACGTCCGGTTCGGCCAGCCCGGTGCACATAATCTTCAAGATGGTTTGGCGCGTCATAATTGACAACTAGCTTTAGCTGCTTGACGTCGAGCCCTCGAGCCGCCACTGAAGTCGCAATAAGAATGGGGATCACGCCATGTTTGAAATCTTCAATAGTCGAGTCTCGATCGATTTGATCTTTTCCTCCATGGATAGACATGCAAGGATAGCCCTTTCGCATGAGTTCTTTTAGTAGATCATCCGCCTTTTCCTGGCGTTCCACGAACACTAGAGTGCGGGCATCCTCGTCCTTGTCATAAAGCTCACCGAGAAGTTCTAGCAAGCGGAGAAATTTGGTGTTCTCTTCGCGGATCTCAACGACCTGAGTGATCTCGGGAGCCACAACACTCCTGCCGCCTACGGTAATCTCGACGGGGCTGTTGAGAACTTTCTTAGCTAAAGCATCCATAATCCGAGGCATTGTGGCTGAAAAGAGGATGGTTTGACGGTCTGGTCGCATATTTGCAAAGATTTTCATAACCTGGGGCTCAAACCCCATATCGAACATTCTATCAGCCTCATCAAGAACGACGTAGCTGACCCTTTTGAGATTCGTGACACGTCCTTGATTAGCAGCAAGTAGGTCAATCATGCGACCAGGGGTGCAAACAACAATCTCGGCACCTCTCTTCAACTCAGCAATATGATCTTTGATAGGTGCACCGCCGTAAGCACAAACTGCGCGGAGGTTCATCGACTTCAAGAAGGGCTTGCAATCGCGGTGTATTTGGGTCGCCAGCTCGCGCGTAGGGGTCATTATCAGTCCAATGGGGCCGTCGTTTTCCCTTAGTGGTTTCTGGTCCTTGATGTGCCTGAACATGGGCAATAGAAAAGCAAGTGTCTTTCCCGAGCCAGTCTTAGCCACACCAATGACATCACGGCCAGACATGATTGCCGGAAAAGCCTGCATTTGGATGGGTGTAGGCTTCTCGAATCCTAGACTCTCGATGATATCGAGTGTCTTCCGCGACAAGGCGCACTGGGACCACTTCTGCACCGGTTTTGGCACGTCCTTTCCAGAAACCTTGATGCCGTCAAGTTCGATACGCAAGTCCGCCAATTCAGCCTCAGTCATCTCAGATAACTCAGCAGGCTCAACCCAAAAATTCTTTCGAACCGGTTCGAGGTCTAGCTTACTATAGTCGATGGATGGGATATCCTTCTTTTTGCGTGCTTTCGCAGCAAGTGCCAAGAAAGAGCCAGGGTCGTTGTTCTCTTTATGATAGTCATAATCATCGTCACTGAAGTACGCTTCAGGCTCTTGGGCGCTGTTGGTGTCTTTTGCTCTGGGCTTGACAGGGGCAGCTGCTGTTGGCTTGGTTTCCAGATCGTTCATGAAGGCGTCTAGAGGATCAACTTCGTCATCGACATTCATAGCCTCGGCCGGCAACGCGTTGTCAGCAGCGCTTTCGGTATGTGATGTTGTTTCCTCCCCAATTTGGTCGACTTGCATTTCTGCGTCTTGCTGGGCATTCTCTTGCGCGATGCGTTCTTCACGCCGCTCTTGTGCCGCACGAGCTGCAGCCGCTTCCTCCGCTTCGTCACCAACGAAATTATCAGCATCGTCTTCATCGTCCTCATCTTGATTTTCGTAGGGAGTATCATCGACATCAGCAAGGGGCAAAGATGGCAGCTTAGCAAGTTTTCTATTTGATGTTTCCTCCTCATCAAGTATTAACTTTCGTTTTTGAGGAGCCTTTTCCGTCTCCGTATTTTGTTTATGGAAACCAAAGCCACTGGTCTTGGCTCGCCTTTGTGGGAGAGCAGATGCTTGAAGTAGTAAGTCAGTGTCCTGGTTACTTATGCACAGGGAGATAAACTTACCATTGGAGGCTTTCGCTGTTGAAGCTGCGTTCGTAGACTGAACAACCGCAATGGCACCCAATTTGGGGGCAGTACTTGGGGAGTGTGCCCGGGGGGCTGATTTCTTGGCTATTGCCTTGGGATCAAATTTTCCAGCGTAAGGGGTTGCGGGAGACAACGCTTGCGAGTCAGCTGGCGACACTGGCGCTGGAGAAGCTATCGTAGGTGTTGCATTGGAGGACGTCCCGTTAGCCTTTTGGTCCATTTCAGCAAGGAGCTTCCGAGTGCCACCTGGAGTTGCCTCTTTCTGCTTCTCCTTCTCTTCCTGCTTCTTCTTCCATGCCGACACCTTGGCAAGACGCTCTGCCCTCTTGTCGGCATCCGACTGGGCGGCCGGCGGCTTCGGTTTTAGGTCCGCCTGTATCGGAGGGTCAATGTCGGTTACACTGAGGACATGTATGGTTGAACGTACATCAACTACCTTTCCCTTGGCAGAATCACTAGGTGCCGGGCCACGCTCACGGCTGTCACCTCGCCTGCTGCGCGGATGGGAGTCAGCAGTACCTTCGCGTCGTGCCCTGGCTCGATCACGGGATTCGTCTCGCCTGCTGCGGTGGTCTCTGTCTCCATCCCGGTCACGGCTTCGCCGGCGGCGGGAGTCGGATGATCGTTCCCTTTCCCTGTCTGCAAAGCGATCACGCGACCGCCTACGGTCTCTTGCTCCTCGATAGTCGCGACGGTCTACGGAGCGGTCACGGCGGCGGTAGTCATGGTCTCGGTCCCGGTCGCGGTATCGACGCTGCGGGCGTATATTGTCAGAGGAATGGCCAGTGCCAGAGGCATCATATCGCCTTACATCATTTGGACTCCGAGAGCGACTCCGGCGTCTCTGGTCTCGTCCATAATCCCGACGGTCTCGGTCCCTTCTGTCCTCATCTCTGCGATGTTTTCTTGAAGTTTGCTGGCTTCCTGCAGGAGTTGGTGAGCGTGAGTCTCTCAGCCGAGCCATGGTTATATGTTTTTGGTAGTACGGCTCGATCGCACTACTATGGTGAGAGCTACCAGAGGACTCGGGAGAAACTCCAGTTCAATGACTTGAAGCCGCAGTAGAAATCACCGGGAATTCGGGGAGGCTTGTCGCTACGATCGCGATGATAATGGCGGTTGAGTGATACGCTAAGACCAAAAGGCGATGGAAATGGTGAATCAGAGTGAGAGCCGAACTTGTACGTGGACGAGGCGCAAATGCAGATTTCAACTTATGTACAGTACAGATTGGAAGTAACTCCATTAAGGTACCGGGCTGCCGTCGGAGGTAGGTAGGTAGGTACCTCTATATGCAGGAGGTAGCTGCAGCTTATGCTTGTAACCGAGTTATATCTATAGCTGATGTGGCCAAGTACATATGTATGCAGTACCTAGGTACCTACATACGTAATGGACAGAAGAGCTGAAGGGAGGTATCGAAGGCCCTAGAGAGAGGTAGGTACGTACCTAGGGCATGTCGAAGCTACATCTATTTGTGGCTTGCCTCGAGTGATTGCGCTCGATTGAGACCCGGTCACAACTGCATTGATTGGATGGTTAATGTGGGCCACAGGCGTTTGCACAAATTTCGGTACCTAAGTAACCCCACTGCCTCAGGTACCCACACAAACCTACCTCTCTCTCGCGTTTGAAATAAACATGGGCCGGGCGGGACGACTCACCATTTTCAATTGAACTTCCCCCCACGAGGACCAAGAAATTTCATCTCTGGCCCATCTGGTGACCCGGCAAGACCAGGACTTCTCAATTGATCTCCGTACTCATCAACACCTGATCAAGGTCTCTTCGCCATGCCATCGTCCATTGGACTTGCTGCCGCCCGGCAGTTGGTTGCGACCACCCTCGCTACGTCATCTGCTCGTGCTGTGGTCTTGCGCCGGTTCGCAGGTCTACCAGCCAGCACGTCGCGGTTCAGCTTCAAGATTGTGCGAGCCTATGCTGCCGCCACAGTAACCAAACGTAAGCCTGCTGCCAAAGGCGTAAAGAATACTTCCACCGCAGCCAAGAAGCCGGCAGCAAAGAAGACGACGACTACGGCCAAGAAGACAACCAAAGCCAAAGCTGGAACCAGGACCAGGACCAGTACCAAGGCCAAGACCAAGACCAAGCCCAAGGCAAAGGTAAAGACTCGAGCCAAAGCAAAGTCGAAGGCTGGTCGCAAACCGTCCCCAGAGACTCTAGCCCTTCGTCAACGCCGGGAGCTCAGGAAGAAGGCGCTTTACACTGAACCGAAGACTCTAGCAGAGCGACCATGGCCTCTCTACCTAGCTGAGCAGACCAAGGGCCAAACGACTGATAGGGATTCCATGCACCAAATGGTGAAGGATCTAGCACAGCAATATAAAACACTCCCAGCCTCCCAGATCCAGGTAAGTCCTCTCTAGGCTTTTTTGCTCCCATTGGCACCTAGACTGACATTTATTCCGAAAAGCGCCTCAGGAGCACTGCTGAGCAGAACAAGAGCAGCAATGCCGCAGCGTACAAGACATGGGTAGAGAGTCATACTCCCGAGGAAATCAATTCTGCCATCTATGCTCGAAGACTGCTGAAGGCGAAGTATAATTTCCCCAAGGGCTTTGTGAAGCCGATTCGTGATGAGCGCCAGCCCAAGCGAGCATTGACTGCATACCTTCTATTCGCCAAGGCGAAATGGGCTAGTGGAGAATTGAGGGGACAGACGGATGTGACTGCTGTCGCCAAATCCCTTGGTCAAGAGTGGAAAGCTTTGTCAGAAGCAGACCGTCGAGTAAGTCTAACTGTACTTATACCTCACGCTGCCCCTTCTAAACTAACGCCACCGTAGCCATATGTCGAGCTTGCAAAGGCAGAGATGGACCGATACGAAAAGGATGTTGCTTCTCAACTGCACCGGGAGGTCCAACATGGACACTAGAACTGATTTCAATATCACTGTGTCCTGCGGCAGAGTTTCAGGGATAGTAGGCAGGCTGAGCTAGGTACTTGCTAGGGCGGCCGGATGAAGGACAACCAGGCATGTTAGTGTTAATGGTCAGGCGGGTAGGAAGGCCTAGCCCATGCCCATACCGTCCTACTTCTGCCCCTGCTCTCTTGTTTTTCTTTTTTCGCGTTACTGCCCGTATGCACCTGTAAACTAGTATCGATTCCATTGTTATATTCCAGACAGTCATAATGTGTTGGCTGATACGATACGAACACCCTACTTTAGCCCAATGCTCCCCCAACAGGTTTCTCCGTGATCGCTCGGTAAGCCGTCTCTGCCTCAAATAGTATATTTCCTTTAACGCGGCTCCGATAGATAGCCCGGCCGATAGGAACGAGATTCGTAACATGTCGATGAAGTGATGTACTTTGTGTGTTTACGCTCAAGACAGGAGTATCTACGGCACCTTAGAAGAGTCGAGAGTATATGTAGTACATTGTTCGGTAGAAATTACACCCTTTTGCCTATTCTATCTAGATAAACCACCGATGTTCAAAATTCCTGCGCCATGTACGCCATGTGATGATGCCATTCCCCTAACGACCCCCGCAATGCAGTCCAGTCCCAGGTAGCAAACCCCCTCCTTAACGCCGCTCTCTCGTGCTCATGGCTATGACAATGTCACCTCCCCCATCTACCCAAGAGCTCCCGGTAAAAAGAATTTCACGCTGACTCGCCAGGTAGAGCAGGAGGTAGAGGTGCGGGACCACGACCCCCCAGCAGTACACCCGCAGCCATCCGTACTCGGGGTCTCTCCTACAAGAGACGCCCCAGCCCGCGAGTCCGGTACCGACGTAGTTGGCCAGGTACGCCCACGCGTCCCACTTCAGCTGCGCGGTCCAGGTCGAGCAATCCAGCAACCAGTAGCCGCGCTCCAGCGGGCGGAGTTCCCTCGTCCGATCTTTCGGGCGAAACCTCTTGCGCACGTCTAGATCTCTTGCTAGCTTCTCTAGATTCGGGGTGATCAGATCGCGCGGCTCTACTTTGGCGACAGAGATGGGGGGCTCCGGCGCCGTGAGCGTCAAGCTCTCATATTTGAACCCGTGCGTGGAAAGGAAGCGTATTCGGAGAAAGGACTTCTGACTGGACTGATGAGATGTGCTGGGCCCAGTGTCGCTCGCGATTCGAAGTAATCCCTGCCGGGTGTCCTCCACAACAGACTGCTCGGGTCTCTTAGCCGGAGCAGGTTCCGAGTCTGCCCTGGCAATCAAATTGGCCTGGGATGAAGGCAGAATGACAGTTTCCTCGATGATATCGTCGTCCTCTGCACCGTCCTCTGAGTGAAGGCCCTGGTTCAGGTGGCTTGTCTCGCCATGCGCTCTCTTGGTCGACCTCTCGCCAACGTGATCTAATTCTCCAGCAATATTCCCATACTGAGTATTAGGAATAGCAGGCGTTGGTGGAGATTGCCGGGTCTGGTATTGCCTTCCGCCATCGGTTTCGCGCGGTCTAACTGGCGTGTTGCTGATGATCACCGGCTCACCCCCGCCGAAGCTGCGGACATGATATTGGGGGGAGTCATCAAAGCCTTGCAGATAATGTTCCAGTACTCTCGTTGGGGAAGACAGAGACGTAATGGCAACAATATCCTGTAGGTTTGAATCCCCTACTACACTAGGCGGCGACTGCCATGTTGCCTGTGTCGATTGTGCCTGTGTGGCTTCGACGCCGACTTGCTTTAACATGTGCTCACCAGCTAGACGTAACAAAGGGGAATTGGCATTGTCGATGACGCTCCTAAAAGAAGCGCATGGCGATTTGAAGGAACCCAAGCGATCGCTCAGCTGGGGAGTCAGATGGCCATCAATGCTGCTATCTGGCAGGGTGTGAATAGGGGTAGGGACAGGTTCTGGGAGTGATTGCTTGTTGATTGGTTCAAAATCTATATATGCAGAGGCAAGGGACCGGTATATGGCATCATCGACTGTCCTGCTTGGTGCTGCAATATGGACCAGAATTTCCACTTCTGGCTGCTCCATTCATTCTGATCATACGGGGTAGGTGTTTAAGAGGTAGATGTAAATATGCGTGCTGAGTGGCTATCAATACTTAAAGCACCTAATGCAGGTCGTTTGATAAAGAACCAAAAGAAGAAAGAAAAAGTGAAGAAGAAGAAAAAATATATGGGGTGTTTGACAGTTTGGAAAGCAAACCGCATAAAAAAAGACAATTGATTGGCCCAGTTTTCAAGACCAGTAAGTTATTGTTCAGGATTAGCCGCGGTAAGACAACACGTCATTCTCTTAAAAGATATGAAAAGAGACAATTATAAATGGAATAATACCTATTAAAAGCAATGTCGGTTTAATAGTGGGGATAGTTCAGTTTAAAAAAACGTCATAAACTACCTAAATTTAGTTTTTAAAAGATATAGTATCTAATTACTAGCAGAGACTGAAGTTCAACTTCATCTTCAGGAATCTGAAGGCCGTGCATTTTCCGCACTCACCGCACATTTTTCTGTGTTTACCTTCTGCTTTTCTTTTTGTTGTTTGTCTTTTGCCGATTACGTCTCTTGTAAGAAGCGAAGCAAAGTTTCTCCGCACTTTATATACCAAGACACGAAGTGCGTCAAGTACAAGCGTAGCTGTTATTTACGGGACGAGTATTGAGAAGTTCTTGTAATTTGACCGGCTCTCCCTGTGACGGTAGTAGTGGGGATTGCACCTTCGACTTTTTAAGGGCCGTTTTCTTCGCAAGTACGCATAAAACCCGCTGCTTAGCCCGACAGTACGTGGTTGAAAATGAACTGAGACGAGCCTGAGTAAAGCGGCAGATGTGGCATGCTAGATTAGTTAAGTAAAAGGTTGGTATAATTCATATAACCATGCAACTATGGAACTGGGGCTAGGGCTATCATGAACATACACACCATGCCCATAGCCATGCGAGGAGACGAGGGACAAATATGTACAGAATATGTCTAATACTTATAACCATCAAATATATCTCGATATCGTAGCTATATTGAAATGAATACGGGGACTGTATTGACCTTGATATAACACAGAGAAATGCTTCATAACGCTATCCCTTTTTGTTATATACACGGTTATATATAAGAAGGGTCTGCCGATGCGCCTGAACAAGGGTCCGAAGATCTCTAGACAACTGCACATGACGGCGAATCCCTGTTGTATGGTTGATCAAACTATTGAGGCCGAGAATCAGGGTTTCTGGTAGTCACTGCAAGTGCATCGCTGAAAGGGAGAGAATATGTCACCTACCTGGCTGTGAAGGGTCTTTAGCATTCCAAATAGTCGTTAATCTGACAATTCTCGATATAGGGTAGATGCTAGATCGGCCAGATTCTAATGTGGGACAACTTAGGAACTACTCACAACCGCACCCCCCAAAAGAACGTTACCGATGTGCCGATCTTTTTGGTTCGCGAAAGCTGTAGCTTCCTTATAACTACTAAAGGGATGCATAGAATAATTTTGTTAAGGAAGAAGAAGTTGGCTAATTAGTGTTCTAGACTAAGGCATTTGGTACCGTGACTTATGCCGAATATTGTGTAGTAGAACCAAAGGATGCTGATTTTGACTGGAGTGATGGCGAGTGTCATGAAGATCTCAAGGATGAATGTTGCCTGTCAAAGGTAGGTAAGTTTGCCATGTCGCAACACAGGTTCTCTAGCCAAGGACTTGAACGCATACAAGCAGGAGATTCCTCAGCTCTTCGGGCCTTAACGTCGGATCGGATTCAAAAGTATGGAAGTTTGACGTGTTGTATATATCCGCCGCCCGTCAGCGTCTGGTATCATGTGAAAGAAGCGGGCGAGCCGGCTAAGAAATGTACAGTTAATAGCCACAATACGGAATCCGCAGAAGAATGTAAGTAATAAAAGACAGAGCCAGTCTAAGCCCGAAGGACGCTGTCCAAGTGAGAGTAAGATACCGAACCTGGTAGACACCACAATGATCGACATGGCCATAAGGGCCACACAGGTAGAGAAGTTCTCCCTCGCACTCGTCGTTCACCTATATTTAAGTCACCGGCCCATCTTCTTTGTATTGTAGTGATGTACCCGTACTCTCAGCTTTGGAAATGAGCTAACTATTATGACCCGGCCCTCCAGCGCCTGTGTACTTCCTAGATAAACTGCGCTGTAAACCTGGGGCATGCTTAAATTATGGGAAAGGTTGCAGAATTGCGTGAGGAAAGAAATGTTCCTCACACTTGCTAGCGAGCTACATACATTTCTTGAGCACTAAAACTAAGCCGTGGCAACGCATTTACCGAATAGCTTCACCACAGCAACTGCCATGGGCAACTGCAATGACAATGGCTATGTCTATGACAGTAGTTTAAAGACGTAAATAACTTTAACGGTTAAATTAAGGTTGTAACTAACTTTGTCAGTGTTTAACGTTTCTTAATTAAGTAGGACCAGGTGCTTATATTAATTTCTGACTTGCTACCTACCTACGTTCCCCAGCATTAATAATTAACCAACACAGCCTGACAATCTCCACATAAATATTGGCTACAGGCAGAGAGAGTTAGTTATACTCGCAGGATTTATTATCAATTAAGAATGCTGACTTGCATATACTAACCGGGCTTGAATACATAAGTACCTAGTTTGGATCCATGCTTTTACGTAGTTGGCAGTATAGGATCATGTTCTTGAAGCCAATCAAAGTGAAGAGGGCTTTGGGAACCCCAAATATTGTAGTGTACTATAGGATAGTTAGGCTATTAGGGTATCAGTGGGCGCGGATTGATTGGTGAATGGGATCTCCAAATTCAAACCCTTGTCTCCGCTGCCCCTTTTGTGACAACTCCTGGCCTATCCTCTGCTGCCTCCCTGCATCCACGCCTCCTCCACGCCTCCACGCCCTTTAAGACTCGTGTTTAGTTCATCGTTGATATACTCCCTCAATCCTCCTTTAATTAAGAAAGTAATGTCGTACCAACTTGTTATCCGAGTACCAAAATGCCAACAAAAAATATTGTTGCTCTCTTTTTATCCGACTCTACCCTGTTAGGATTTCTTGAGAAATGGCTTTTGTATGGTCGAAGCAGCCACTTAAGGCTATCTTCATCACCTTGCTTCTATTGAGAACGAGCGCTCTTCTGCCGTGGCTCTTGGTCCGTTACATCCCGAAGTCCTCTCGCCCCTTTCCGGAGTGGAGTTTGAAGTTATGCATAATCAATGCTCTGGCCCGACAGCTTTTTGTGTATCATGTGCATACTCGATCAAGCCATATGCCTAGTGTGATTTCGGACCATCAGAAAGCAAAGGAACGGTACTCTCTTGCGCAACCGGCAGAGGCGAACCTCTATTTCGGGGTTTTGACCCCCGGCGTAGTGAAACCAGCTGCCGTGGGCGGATTATGGTATCCAGCACCGTTACATGAAGGGTCACCGAGCCTCGACGATGAGAAGGTGGTGCTGCATTTCCCCGGCGGCGCGTTTGTTCTGGCGTTTGGACAGGAAATGTACGGACGCGGCGTTGCGAAAGCCATGTCTCGGTACTTGAAGGCGACCCGAACCTTTTTCGCGCAGTATCGGCCGTCAGCTGACGCAACGACCCGTTTCCCAGCTGCTGTACAAGACATAGTCACCTTCTACAATTTTATTCTATCCCTGGGAGTAAAATCGCAAAACGTCATCTTGTCTGGGGATTCTGCAGCGGGAAACCTGGTTATCGCTTTACTCAGATATCTGGAGACGTCACCAAACCTCCCATTACCAGGCGGTGCGATAGTCTGGTCTCCTTGGGTACATGTGACGTCCCAAGCTGGTGCGGACTATGATGCGAGCAGGAACGCAGCAAATGACTGTTTAATTGCTCCATTGCTTCAATGGGGTGCCGAGGCTTACCTTCCAGAGAACCAGCCAACTGCAGAGGAACTCGCTTATATCTCGCCTTTGCACCATCCATTCCGGACGAGAGTCCCGCTATTCATCCATGGTGGCAACGCGGAGGCTCTATTTGACACGATCGAGGAGTTCGCAAAGCAGATGGCTGAGGTAGATGGCAACCGAGTCAAGTTTCACTCGACCGAGTTTGCATCGCATAATCTGATCATGGCTTATGACGGACTCGGGCTTGAACGTGAGGTAGAGAGCGCCATAGGAGATGCTTACGACTTTTTTAAGCAGTGAATCTAGAGGGCAAAGCGATACCGGCATCTTTGTTAAGAGCTTGTTTCTGGTTGTAGTCTAGTAATTAATTGTGAAAAGGGGAGAATTCGTAAACAGCCAGCACAGAGTGTTTTAAACCTATTTAATCTAGGAATCGTCGAGAACCAATCTCAGGGGAAAAGACGAGGATGTATGCATTCGTAACAAATAAGTTCTCAGCAAATACCAGTTCCGAGCAACAGTTATAATCGACGTCGCCTTGTTCTCCCAACAGGACGGGGCCGGGTTATCGGCGTTGCGCTCGGTATCTCCTTTGCCTTTGGTGCGCCGAACATAGCGGCCGGTGTGAGAGAGCGGGAAATGCTCCCCGGCGAGTGCTTTGATCAACTTGATGTGCGTATCCTCATAATAGGCTTGAAATTTGCTCCGGCGTGGTGCCAAGCTTGCGGTAGACGAACATCAGAATAGATTGGACCATATTGGAGGGCATTGATAGGATGACGATGATGAGAGGAAATGATAAAAGTACCATAAGCAAGCCACACTTGTTAAATACCTACCTGTAATACCCATTTCAAACGCCCTGAAGTCCGTTATCTTTACATAACGGTTCACTAGATAGCGTGCATAAATCTAAGTGTTTCAAGCACGTGGTTAACATTGGGCTGAGCCGAACCTGAGCAAAAGCGGCGAATACGCTACACCTGATTTGTTGAACGACAAGGGTTGTGATAATTCTTATAACCCCGCCTTTGCCGTAAAAATATTCAATTAGCAGCTGCTGTTAAAGCTGATATACCAGCAGGGGTTGTAAGGCACATGCTTCGTACCGGGTAGTTGAATATCCATTCCACCAATCCGTACCTAACGTTAATCACTCGGCGTCCCCCTATGTAGAGGAGATGGAGAGTTTCTATTCAAGTAGGTAAGTACATCGAATAGTGCTCCAGCCATTAAAAGACTTGCAGAATCTACCAAGAGAAGCCTTGCTAAGGAGATTACAATTTTCTCCCAATCTGAGCATGTCCGTTTCCGTTGACTGTTGTACCAAGGTATCAAAATAATAAAGGAAAATATCGTTTCAACGGCCAAAGCTCTGAAAATGATAGTCTATTTCATTTTGGCATCCAGACCTTCAGCTTCTGCCATTTGCCAGACCATGCCCGAATGTACATTTAGGTACAAGGGTTGAATGTACCTAACGACTATACACACATTGAATACACTAGACCTAACTATACAATTATAGCGCCTAAACTGAAAACGAAATATGTAATACATATGCATTTTGTTGATAGGAAATTCTAATAACGTAGATAGATGGGTTGATGGGTTGTTCTTAGGGCTGCTGTTGTTGGCTAGGTACATGTTTCGGTATTTTACCAGACCTAAGGTTACCTAAGTATTATTATCGGGGAGCTTGGCTGTCTTTTTATTTTAAATTGCAATGCCGGACCCCACAGCTGGCACACGCCTGCCACCTCCTTGTTTTGGCACTCACGTGACCAAGACCCCCGAATTGCTGGGCTGCTGAGCTGCTGGGATGGCGGCGTAAGATTATCACTTGTCAGGAGAGACAGCAAGTCAATTAATCCAGCCAAAGCGAACTGGATCTGTGTCCGGGGGCGCTGCCGACCTGATCAATACCTGTGGTCAACTTAACTCGATTTTTTTTTACTGTTTTCTTTTTTGGCCCAGTCTCTTCACTCCGGTCTGTACATGATACAACAAAAGTAGCACAGCTAAACCAGCCGCCAATTCAATTCAACATCTCTCGTCTGTCGTCTGTCGTTCCTCGTTCCTCGGACTCGGGCAGACTCGATACCTGATCAACCCCCTTTGTCCCCCCCTCTGTTAACCCCCGTACCCCCTTCCCACTCTCCCCTCCCTACTGTTGCAGCTCTTCCCAGCTCCCACTATTCTGACCTGGGGGTTGTATCTCGCCGCCCACGGCTGCTTGCTCTCCCTTCACCTACAAATTCCATTACGGGGTTACCTATATGCCGTGTGATCCTATCTACCTGACTATCCAACACGTACGACCCGTTACTTTGCTCAAACCCCTTCGGCTCATGTTCCGACGCACTCGAGGATTTCTGCCCGCTCAGCTGAGTCCCTACTAGCCCAGAGGAGCGTCCGCGGCGGCAACAAGGCACAGCCAGTCTCTCCTCCAGCGAACGAACGACCCGACCAGCCCTCGCCGTCTTTCAGCGCATGCCCTTTCGCCCACGTCGCATAGTCGAATCAGTCGCCCTTCGCTCCGCATCAAATCCCCTGCAGCGTCCTTCTGGTCCCTTGCCCATAGTCACGCCTCCGTAAACCCCCGTATTCGCGTTAATCTTCGAAGGCCAGCTTCGTTGTCGTATGCACAGGCTCGTCCTCTTGTCCTTCTGGACCCGGCATTCGTACCCTGTCGCACATGCTGCTGTGAGAGCAAAGGAGTTCGTCGCCCGATACCGATGTCGAACGTTGGACAACGCAACCGCCATTCCATAGTACTCACGTTCTCTCGTCCCTCGATCCACCAGACGGACGATTCCAACACGGACTACGCTCCTTTTCTTCCCACGGGCTTGCTATAGGTCCCCGCATTGGTCTCCATGATGGGGCCCGACTATGGTGGTGGTCTAGCTGGCGACCGAGTCCATGGACACCCTCCGCCGGGCAGTGAAGGCGGCTTTCAACCCGATCGGGACCGACCTAACATGACTCCGAGTCCGTCCTATTCAAATGGTGCTTTCGCGCCACCGACGTTACCTCCAGGCTCGCCTACGCTTAGTGCCCAGAGTAATCCAAGTCGTGACCCGAGCCGTGACCCAAGCCTGAGCGGTGAGCGAAACAGATCTAGGGGGCGAAGTGGAAGGACGGCGAGCGGACAGCTTCGAATATGTGCAAAGTGTGGTGAGCCTCTGACGGGTCAGTTTGTGCGGGCATTGGATGGGACATTCCATTTGGACTGTTTCAAGTGTCGTGTAAGTTGTCACTAGGAGAGTTAAGCACGCTCAAGTCTGACATCAACCTGTAACGTAGGACTGCGGCCAAATCGTGGCCTCGAAGTTCTTTCCCGCAGACGACGAAGAGAACGGCGGCCAATATCCACTATGCGAGACGGATTACTTTCGACGGTTAGGCCTACTATGCCACCAATGTGGTGGTGCCCTACGTGGATCGTACATCACAGCACTGGATCGAAAATACCACGTTGATCACTTCACATGCTCGCTCTGTTCGACTGTGTTTGGCGCCCAGGATAGCTATTATGAGCACGATGGGAATGTCTACTGTCATTATCACTACTCTACCCAGTTTGCCCAGCGTTGCAACGGGTGCCAGACTGCTATTCTGAAGCAATTTGTCGAAATATTCCGCAATGGCCAAAATCAACATTGGCACCCCGAGTGCTACATGATTCATAAGTTTTGGAATGTCCGCCTTACGCCACCTCATCAGCCGGAGGAGCCTCGTCCGGAGCCTGTAGATGACGAGAACCGTGAGCTCGTACGACAAGAAGAAGAAAACATGGAAGAGAAGGTGTATCGGATCTGGAGTGTGCTGTCAACATTCGAAGAGTCATCTGCTGCCTGTATTTCGGATATGCTTCTTCACGTCAGCAACGGTGCCTATCTCGATGGAGTCTTCGTTGCGAAAAAGTTCATCGTCCACGTCGAGATTTTGTTCCAATCCGCAGATAGGCTTGACGAGACTATGAAAAAGCTGGAAATGAAAGGTATGGAGTACATTCGCGCATAAAGCTATACAATTAACATCGCTAAATCTTCTATCTAGGGCTTTCTTATGGACGAGAGGCGAAGCTCCTTTGCAAAAAGATCGTCTCCTTCTTTTCCTTGCTATCAAAAATGCAAGATACTACTTCGCGAAAACTTGGAGTCACGCAAGAACTACTGTCTCTCGTAACCGGCCTTGCCCACTATTTAAAGTTACTTATTAGGATTTGCCTTCAAGGGACGCTCAAAATTGAAAGAGAACACCGCTCTTCAGAGGGATTATATCAATTCCTCGAGGACCTTAGCGTGTTAGAGTCCATGAAAAACGATAGCGACTCCCTACAGATAACACTAGGCATGTCGAGGCTCTCTGCCAATGACTCGGACCAATGTAGCTTGTGCCGAAAGCCCATAGAGGACGAGTGTGCTTTAAGTGGCGATAAAAGGTGGCATCTAGCTTGTGTGAATTGCACACAATGCAGCAACGAGCTAGGAAAGTCTTTGGACCAGGCCCGTTTGCATCGAGACCAGAAGATCTACTGCACGAATTGCGAAACTCAGACTAGTGAGCCAGGACAACCTCTCGAGAGAATATCGAAACTCCAGCAGTATATATTCTTGCTGAAAGTTGCCCTGGCAAGATTATTAGAGATTCTTCGAAATAGCGGTGCCCTACCCCCTTCCGACGATCCCAGCCTCAATTCGGAAGATGGCCCTGCAATGCTTAGATCTGACTCGAGGTCCAAGTCGTTTGCTGGCGAGCGAGAGCGTCATCAGAGGGAGTCGTCTTATGAGAGCACTCTTAATGATGTACGTAGGTTAAGGAGCACGCGTCTCGACAAGCATCTATCCTCCAGCCTCAGGAAAGCTAGGACATCAAGAATAATGGACGGGCCAGAGGGACACGGTATTTACCCTGGTGGTGACACAGACCTGCGCAATAAGGCCTCGCAGATCGAAGAGGATCGAGAAGTTGGCCAAGGAGGCACGACTGAGCAGTATTTCGGGCACCAGGATGCCCTCACACTTGACGATATTCCTCGGATTGTGGCTGCCGAGGCAGCTCGAGAACAACAGCAGCCTGGTAAGGGCGGGCGCCAAGAACTCTTCCGTTCACCTGCCACTGAACCGCCATATGGCGCTAGTCATCAAAGAAACCTATCAGGTGACCGTGCTGATATGAGGATACCGGTAGACCAGAAGGGCGGTAGAAAGTTCTTCTCGGAGCTTTCTGGTCTTGAATACTTTATTGTTCGGCATGTCGCAGTCCTGGAGATGCAACCTATGGTTGAACCCGGATTTACACTAGAGGAGCTCCTTGGCCTTATTGAAGCTAGGAAGCCGCCGACATTCTGGAATAAATTTGGCAAGGCGTTTGGCAAAAACGACACGCGCAAGGGAGCCAAGAAGAAGGGCATCTTTGGTGTTCCATTAGAGGTGATTGTTGAAAGAGATGGTGCGGACTCGACAGATGGTGTCGGACCCGGCGCTCTCCGTATACCCGCCATTATCGAAGACACGATCATAGCCCTGAAAAACAAGGATCTATCCGTCGAAGGTGTTTTCCGGAAAAACGGAAATATCAAGAAGCTCACAGAGCAAGTTGCAGCTGTGGATAGAGATGGTTGCGACGCTATTCGATGGAATGATGAGACTCCTCACCAGCTGGCGGCCCTTCTGAAACGATACCTACGTGAGCTACCAGAACCCCTGATGACAGAAAAACTCTACCGGCTCTGGATTGCGGCGACCAAGATAAAAGACCCCGATAAGAGACGGCAATGTTTGCATTTAACCTGTTGTCTGCTTCCGCAGACCCACCGCGATACGTTGGAGGTCCTCTTCAATTTCCTGAAATGGGTTGCTACTTTCCATCAGGTCGACGAGGACACAGGTTCAAGAATGGATGTACACAATCTGGCTCGGGTGATGGCTCCAAATATACTTTTCACGAACGCCAAGAGCCCGACGTTCTCAGACGAACCCATGATTGCAGTGGCATGTGTTGAGGAACTTATACAATACAACGAGGAGATGTGCATGGTGAGTATAGGGGAAATGGACTCATCTGAAAAAGGAGTTTGCTAATTCTCATTGCTAGGTCCCGGCTGAAATCAACGATATCCTCAGTGACTCGACGTTGTTCAGCAACAATGGCGACATTACAACCAAGGAGATCCTAAAGCGTATTGAAGGCCGAGCTATCAATGGGGGCTCCAAGCAATACGAAAACACCGAGGTTGTCAACCGGCAGGATAACAAGAGACCCACGGCCACTAGGGTTGAAGGGGACCCTTCTGTGTGGCAACAGGAGAGTAGTGTGCGTCCTATTCAAGAGTCAACTACACCCTTCACGGCAGCCCAAGGGACGACGCCACAGAAATGGCGCAGCGAAAACGGCCAGCCGCCTCACTCAGGTCAGTACGAGAGAACAGATAATCAACCTGATAATCCTGAGAATGGCCAACGCAGAGAATGGCGTAATTCAGGATGGGGCAGACAGAATAGTTCTGTTCCGACCGGCACAAGTTGATAAACCGGTTGTCCTGGTATATAAAATCTCTGTGTTACATTTGTTCACTTCTGCAAAGTCATCAGTCGTGGGTAACATCTCGCTGCTCATCGGCGGGCTTCGACGGTTCCTTTTTTGACGAAATCGCATGACACGGGTGTAGACACAAAACAGCATTTCGGGCCGGCGTTCGTAATTTTGATGGCCCTTTGAGACGGGCATTACGACCTTCGATTCGCTGATTCTTCATCATGTTTTTTCCCCCTTGTCCATGGAGATCCCCTAATTGAAAGGGGATTCCCGCTTTCAGTTCTCTTCCCGCGGGCATTTTCGCTTCTGGGGGGCGAGCTGCGCCCCCTAAACGGTTTGGCTGTTGCGGTTTGGAGTAGTGGTGGATATGCTCATTTTCAAATTAGTGTTTTTGGCTTGATCCCCCGGCCTCCCCCCCCCCCAATTCAGAGTTCAAACCTATCTATGAGCTTCACTTTGCCTTAAAATACAAGAATAGATCACTTATCGTGGCATGGGGCTTCGAAGGACGTGATAGATTACAGAGAAGTTTCAGACGGTCCAAGACAAGAGGACAACTGTTTTCCTTCTCAATAGGCTGGTTGGGGGCTGAGGTGTGTGGTGTGAGGCCTTCTCATTTGTGGGATAGCATTTGAGCGATTGAGTTACTTGTTTGAATGCTGGGTGCTGGTTTAGAAGACTAGGTAGCTCAAGACAGCCGAGATGTAATTGCCAACTGATATTTCAGGGGGTGCTCTGATGGCTTGCTCCAATCCGTTCGAAGCAATTCAGACCTGACTTTGCCAACTGTTGATACTATGACGGTAGACAATTGCAATGTACCCGAGCTTTCGATTAACCCCTGCCCTCCATGTCTATGCCGTGGAAATGAATGGACTTTCGATGAACTTGTGGATTTTGATTATAGTGGTGCAAATATATGCAGTATTATGATTTTATATGTACTCATAGTCGAGCGTTAAGCTGGATAAATAGGTAGGCTCAAGGACGTAAGACTTAAATGTACAGGTTGTTCTTCGACAGGGAAGAAAAACAGAAAAAGAAAAAAGAAAAGAGAGAGAGGATAACATCTTATTATGATTTCGCAGGTGCCGCTGCCAGCTTCTCCTGCTCCAGGGTCCACGCGACCGTCTTCTTCACGCCGTCGCTCAGGCTCACGAGAGGCTCATAGCCGAGGCGGCGGCGGGCCTTGCTAATGTCGTAGTAGCGCGTCATGGAGCTGTATATGATGCGCTGGCGGTTGAAGGTGGGCTCCTTGCGCAGCAGGGCGAAGGCGACCTCGCTGAGGAAGCCGAGCAGGATGCCGACGTCGCGGCTCATGAGCCAGACGTGGTCGGTCCCGCGCGGGGAGCCGGCCGCGCGCCAGATGGCACGCATCATGTCCCAGAAGTAGACGGGGCTGCCGTTGGTCACGAGGAAGGCCTCGCCGTCGACGCGCTCGTAGTCCAGGGGCTGCAGGATCCCCGATGCGGCGGCGTGGGTCACGAGCAGGGCGCGCGCGGCGAGCAGGTGCGCGTGCGCGACATTCTCGACGTACGTGAAGTCGAAGAGGTTCTCGTTGGTGCCGACCTGCACCTTGTCCTTGCCCTCGCGGAAGGCCATGATCGCGTGCCGCACCAGCTGCACGTCGCCTTCGCCGAAAATGCCCGACGGCCGGATCGCGGTCGTGAGGAAGAGACCTGGTGACGGGGAGGAGGAAGATGAGGGCGGCGCTTCGGTGCGGTTCGCTTCGAGGACGAGCTGTTCGGCGTGGGCCTGCGATGAGGAGGTTGGATTTTAGTATAGACGGCCGGAGGAAGGGGAAGGGAAAAGGGGAAAGGGGAAAGGGGGGATGAGAATCTTACCTTGGTCTCGGAGTAGTACTCGGTCTGCTTCTTGCCCCTGATGACGGGATACTCCTCGTTGGCGTTGATGAGGTCGGAGCGGTTGTCGCTCAGGACGCTGGCGGAGCTCGTGTAGACGAGGGCCTTGACGCCGGAGCGGCGGCAGGCGTCGATGACAGCGCGCGTGCCCTCGACGTTGACCTTGCGGAACAGCTCGTCGGTGGCGCCGCCGCCCTGGGCGACGGGCGAGGCGGTGTGGATGACGACGTCCGGGCGCAGGGTGCCAAAGACCTCGACCAGGCCCTCGCCGTCGGTGATGTCGGCCTCGACGTACTCGACGCCGTCGGACGCCGGCCGCCGGTTGCGCTGGCACCGTATGTCCACCACGGACACGGCGTCGCACTTCCAGTCGCGCAGCAGCAGGTTCACCACGTGGTGGCCGAGGAACCCGCACCCGCCGATGACAAGGACGCGGCCGAGCTGGGGCTGGGCGACGGGGGCGGTGTTGGTGGTGGTGGTGGTGGTGGCAGCCATTGTGGGCTTGTTGAGTTCGACGATCCCGACTTCTTTTTTTCCCTTTTCTCTTTCGTTTCTTCTCGGTTTGTTTCTTCGCTAGAAAACGTTCGGCGAGGGTGGACGGCTAACAATGGTTGGATGGCTATATGTATGGGTTACAGGCAATACACAAATATACCCATAGGTACGATGGCAATGATGGGATGGGACTTGAGAGGTAGGATCTATCAACATTTCCTCCAATTCCGCCTACGAGTGAGCTGCTGTTTCACCGCCTGGCAGTTCCAGGGATCGTACTGGCTACAGCTAAGCTAGTGGACATTGGGGATTTGGGGAGACAGATCTAAGCTCAATTCGGGCCCTGCAGCTTGGGCTGGGACCAGACCGGGACCAGGATGATCTTCCAAAAGTGGGACTTTTCTCTGGGACTACCTTACTTGGACCTATGAAGGTAACTATAAATACTACATACACTTATCAACTTACGTATTTAAACTAAGTACATAGTAGATGGGATACAATTCCTTTTTTGCTTTCTCGCTTTTAAGGCACTTCCATTCTAGGATTATATGATATCAGTTGTCATATGTGCATACTTTATATACACTGAATTTAGGCTAGCGGTTTGTTTGTTCGTAATATGTAGGTAAACTACTATATTTAAAAATAGAAACCGGGACTCCTACCTAGATGGAATCTTGCTACAGCAACAAAACTGTGAATGTGTAGGTACTTACATAATGTACCTAACAGAAATAAATCTTACCTTGGGTACAAAAGTCTGAAAGATATCTCAGGTCCACTATACGTTATGTAGGTACCTAGGTACCTACATACGTAATGGTGCATGACTTACTTCAGGTAACTCTGTACTTTCATCATTTAAAGATTGAGGTCAGGTCCCACCCCGCACCCCCTAACCACATACTAGGTACTTACTACTACCACTACCTACGTTACCGGGCTGTCTAACCCCCACCTCCAGCTCCTCCTACTAGCACCTCTTCCACCTATCGATCGGCGCGCTGGTCCTTCTTTACCCAACACGCACATAGCCTTGCATCGCAACTCTGTCGCCAACTTTTCCGCCGTGAACCATCGCCGGCCTTCCTCTGATGAGGCGTCAACTTTCGCTCATCTCGTAGACAAGTCCGCAGTCATGGCTGACCAGTCCATTATCCGCATCACCAAGGTAAGCCAACTAATCTGCGCCGAACGGGAGCCTTGCCGGTCTTTCTGCCTTTGCTTTTAGCACGCATCACGACTGATTCACTTTTGTATTTCACAGGAAATCGGCGAGCTCCAAAGAAGCTCTGATCTTTGTACGTGAACAAATCCCTCTCCCGTCCTCTAGGTACTGTCCATTCCCACCTGGCCGTTCTGCTGACCTACCCGACTCTCCTCACATCAGCGCTCGCCGTTGCCTTCCGCGATCGAGACGTCCGCAATGTCAAGGCTCTGATCATCGGTCCTCACGAGACCCCCTACGAGTTTGGGTTCTTTGAGGTTTGTATTCCAGCCTCCCACCGTGTAAATTATCACCATGCATACTAACATTGCCAAGTTCTCTGTGAAGTTCAACAAAGGTCTGTCATTGGTTGAGGACTATGTCGCCCGCTTCACAGAGCTTCACTAACACGGTCTCAAGACTACCCGCGCAAATCACCCTCGGTCACGGCAACAACGACAAATAGTGGGCGTTGTCGCTTCAACCCGAATATCTATTCGTCTGGGAAAGTGTGCCTGTAAGATCCCCCGTTGGCCAGAGTACATGAAAGCTTCGCAAGTCTCTAACCCGTGTCTAGATCTATCCTCGGGTAAAAGACATCCTCCAGCCCTCCACCGCGATCGATAAGTCTAATCCCGGTGCTAGGACATGGCGAGGCGAGCGAGGAGAAGAGTGGTCTGCTGCCCAATGCTTGGAATCCATCCTCCTCTCCATACAGAGCCTCATGTCGGCGAACCCCTACGAGAATGAACCTGGCTTCGAGGAGGCGAACGACAGTTCAGATAAGGAGAACCAGAAATGCTATGTCGCCAAGGCAGGTTATGCTTTTCTATCCACACTATACCAACAGCGACTAACTAGCCTCAATACAGATCCGACATGAGACCTTGCGCATCTCTATTATCCAGAAACTCGAAGAGTACCTGGGACTTTCTAGCACCAACATTGCCTCTACACCCGCCGAGGCGCTGCTCGTGGCCCACCCCGAAGACTATGATCTTGACTCGGATGATGACATCGACCAGGATGACTCTACAGTTCCCTGGGAACCATTCAAGGATCTTTTAAAGCGTCGCTTTCTATGGTACTTCGACTCGTATGTACAGAGCATCCGAAAGGCCAAGGAAGAAGTCAGTGATGGCCAGTCGTTCACTCGCATGCCATTCGAGGGCAGTAACAATACCATGGATGGAATCTTCAATTACACAGAGCTCTTGCAGCGGTTGAATAATATCAAGGCAGCACTAGATGCCGAACCGGGCAAATGGGCTGTGGAAGGATTGGCCTCCAAGACTAAGGGAACTACGGTGGCCGTCAACCTTGCCCGCCAATTTGAACAGATCCGGGAATCTTTCAAGCGCGGTGATGTCCCGCATAACGTTGAGCTGGAGAATGGCAACCCCTTCGTGTGGATCATGACCTACTTTGGTCGACCTATGACCAACTTCGATGGCGGCATGTTTCGAATTAGGATCAACTTCAGCCCCCGCTTCCCTGAAGAGCAGCCGAGGGTCAAATTCGAGACTCCCGTGTACCATCACCGGATCACCGTCGATGGTATACCCTGCTACTTTCCCAACCCCAGTCGCCGCGAGGATGTTAAGCAGCATATCGAAGCGATACTAACCACCCTGGAGGAAGAGAATCCCCCTTACGACCCGAGAACGTTGGTTCATCCCGAGGCACACAGACTCTACTGGGGCAGTCCTGAAGAGCGCAAAGTCTACAACAGACAGCTGCGTAGATCTGTGCAGCAAAGCATGGAGAACTTCTAGTCTAGATGAAGATGATGATATGGGACGGTGGATTATTCTTGCAACTTATGCCTTCGCGGGTAGCAATTGGCTTGTAGGTTCCCCGGCGTTCAGGACACAACAATGGCATAGGGATCGTTGCACAGGGTCAGGGCTTCTTCGGAATGATATGGTTTTCCCCCTCTAGACCTTTTTACACGTGAGTGTGGATGTAGGTGCGGGTGCGGGTGTGTGTATTTGTGTGTACACGTTGGTAGGCGGTGGAAGGCAGCCTCTTTTTTCGAAGCTTTGATGATACACAAATCGCATATAGCCGAAGAGAGTTTATGGCTTGTAGGGTAGACCTTCTGGGGAGGGAGAGATTAGATACCCTCCTTCTGCTGCTACTTAGCTTCCTGCCGCGATGAAAATTGACTGATGATACGTCTAGAAGTCTTAATGGTGTTCTTGTTGATCAGATCTGTCTACGTTCTATAACGAAACCAACACCTTACTACCTATCACGATATCGTCATGGTAGAATCGTCTAGAGGAGAATGCTTCTCTCTCCCGCGGTGTTGAAATAGATACCTTTTAGTGTATTTCATTTTTTGCTCGTTGCTACGTCATGGCTGTGTATTGCTACTTGGGTAATGGGCTCTTGTGAGGCACCATATTCGCAATAAATGTGGCGTGCCGCTGTATCTCGAGTTAGTCCCCCCCCCATACCGCCTAGGCGGCAACACTCACCCCCCTAGCCCCCTTGGCCATTATCCCATCCACTGGGTTACCTATTTATCTCATACTAGGTAGTCAGCTATCGTCTCACGTCTTCATCCGTAGTTTCATGGATGATTCACTGACTGGCCGACTCACTCTAGGTAGAAATTTGAATCTGAGCGGGTGGGCTCGGGTCCCGAGTTTCGTGTTCGTGTTCGTGTTGCCGCGAGTGGTTCAGGGTTAGATAGAGCGCGGGTTGGCAAGAAGGGGTGAGTGGGTATAGAGGAAGGGAATGAATACTAGCACGCGTTGCCACTATAGATATACATACATATCACGGGGAGCTCCTGGGAGACGAATAAAGAGGGTCTGTCTGGTGAGCAAGTGTGTGTGTGTATGTCTAAAATGGATAGGATTCCCAGGAAGGTGTATGAGAAGGAGGGTCTCCTATCCAAAAAAAAAATTATAAGGGGAGAAAACAAATACGTTTGATGTGATTAGAAGCATCTCTAGCTATACAAGCTACCTAAAGGTAATCCTACGCTCTCCGTTCGTTCATCTAATTTATCCCTCAATTTATTAATGGTTGCTGATGATATGCAACCTCTATGATGCAGTCAGTGTGTAAATACAGATTGCTAATGCTAATCGTTCATCTAAGTGTGTAGATACCTAGGTATGTATATCATTCTAATCGTGATACATACACTATCCCCTGCCGCCCTCCTCACCACCAGTCACCGTATCGTCTCATCATCTTAACCCCATTTCGAACGCAGATATATATATATGCCTATCAGGAACAATAAGCGCAGAGCTGGGCCCGGCGAAGCCCACCTCGTCTCGAAAGAAAACACTCCAACAAACCACACTCGGTCGAGTGGGGAGAGCCCGACTAGCTCCTTCAGATTGGCCCGAGTTTACTTGGTATTACTCAGCTCAGATGTTTCCCCCTCCCCCTTTTTATTTTCATTTATATTTCTCTTAGCCATATCTGCCGGTAAGACAAAAGTTCAACGTTTCGGCCCCTTGGGCTTCTTATCCAGTAACCTGTCATTGCCAGGCGTATACGGGGCCGCGACGCCGACGAGCCGCTCCTGCCTGCCGAGACCACCGCTAGCGCCGTCCCTAAACTCGAACCGGCCGTCGGCGGTGACGACAGCGGGGGTCCCCTGCGCTGGCCGCGACATCTGCTCGCTGTGCAGCTTGTCAAGCGACTCGCCCACCACGGCGTACTGCGACCAGTTGATCGGTGGGCAGCGCACGACGTTCTGCGGCTTCGGCAGCCTCGTCCACGGCTTAGGTGGTCCTGCCCCCCCTGCTCCTCCACCTGTTATATCCATGGGGTCGGGATTTGTCTTCACTGCTGCTTTCGACTCGGATTCGGCTTTGGGAGGCCGCGCCGTGGTTGTCATCTTCAGTATTTCATCACCGCCGCCGCCGCCGCCGAAATCAGTAGTATGCGTAACCCCCCCAGACGTCTCTGCGCCGTTTTTTCCTCCTCCCTTCTCTCCAGCTCCCTCACCTTCATCCCCGCTGGTACTACTATCGCTATCTTCATCGGAGGCATCGTCCGAATCCTGCACCCTTACGCCGCCGACGAACAACCGGTCTCCCTCGACGCCGACCCGCCCCTCTGTTAGGTCCCGCACGAAGGCGTCGGGTTCGGCGAGCGCGGCGCTCTTGACCCGACCCAGCGCCGCCATGTCTGCCTCCGCCTTGCGCCGCTGCATCTGTAGGATCGAGATGGCCGACTTCAGCGCCAGCACGTCCGGGTTGCTGTCGAAGTCGATGGGCTCTGAGCGCGGCGGTGCGACCGCCGACGAGGTGTCCACATGCGCATTGTATGTGTACGTGGGCCGCTGGGACGGGAACGGCGCCGCTGCCGCTGCCGCTGCCGCCGCCGCCACCGTCGTCGGGTTTAGTGGTGGGGTAATGGGGCTGTAGGTCGGTCGAACTGGGGAGGAGGACCGCGAGGTGGCATGATTTTGGGTTTGGTTTTGGCTTGGTGTCTGGGTTTGTATCTGCGTCTTTGTATGGTTTCGGTTTTGACTCAGGTTTGAAGTTGAAGTGTATGGGATCGGCGGGGGAGGGACCGGAGTGATGGAAGTCGGAGCACTACTGCTAGCTGGTGGCGGCGGTGGTAATATACTTGTGTTTGTGTTGGAAGTCGTCGTCGTGCTGGCGCTTGTAGCGGGGGGTTGCGGTGCCGCTGTAGCTGCCGCCACTCCGGTGTTGAGCGTTAAGCCCGGCATCATGGCGGGATCCCGGGACCGCCCAGGAGGAAGGTTCATGAGTTCGGTCGCGTGCGCCTTAGCGAAAAACGGACAGGGTTGTCAGGTTCTGGTGATTAGAGACTAGGTATTAGGCGCGGCCATACACTCCGTCGTGAAGCAAGACTAGTTGGCTAGTTGTGGCGTGGTCGGAGTTACTAGATTGCAGAGTTGTGTGTTGTGTTGTTGCTGGGAGGAGAGCTCCGTTTACTTGCGGTTGACTTGGCCTTGGGTCTGGGTGGGTCTCGAAAATGGCGGGGTTCAGTTCTGCAGGTTCTCGGCATGTGGGTCCCTTGCAGCAGATCATCCAAAGAGGCCCACCTTTTCTCTTTATGACAGATCTTGGGGACATGCGCGACAAATCGGGCTTGGCGTCCTTGTTACCCTTTTCCCCTGCCATGCAGCCATTGTCAAAGCAATGGATTAGGTAGCTTTCTACCTATTTCCTCTGACACGATGAAATCCCCATGTTTTGTTTTGGCCTGATATCAGCCCTTCACGGACAGGTCTAGACCCGTAAACAAAGTTGAAGGGGGGGTCTTGATTATGTCGACTTCATTAAGTCCGACGGAATTAGGCGTCGTCTCGCAACGTCGGGTAACGTCAAATTAGTACTATACTTACCTAAAAGTTTGGTGGTAGGTTGGCTGAATAGCTGATGGCTGTGAGTGGTGGCGTTTGGTGTCGACCATGAGGAAATTTGACGACTCCTGAGACACTGTCTAACTTAGTTATCTCCCCTAATCATGCTTTTCACATGCAACTATGACACCACTCTGACAGCACCTGACCTTCCATTATCATCAGCCATAGAAAAAGCATACCTTTTAGCAGGTACCTGAGGTTCTGTTCCATAGGTAGGCAGGCAGGTTAGATTAGGTAGGTTGGATTAGGGAGCTAGTGCCGTGGGGTATCAAGATGCTTCCATTAGGTAGCATTGAAAGCAGGAACAGCACTAATCACGTATACGCCTGCCACCTGAAGCACTCTTGGTAGCACTTGCAGTTCATCTTAGGAAGCTGGATACTGGCTTTCTGCTGCTTCCTATATTGCGTAGTTGGAAAAATACCACCTGTTGGCGGTTGTCTCGGGTCCTCCTCTTTTCAGCACAGTAACGTTCACATTCCAACTTGACCATTTCCATTTCAAGTCATCCATCTCAAATCCCACAGTAGCTAAGGCTAGTCCTAAAAGCCAGAGCATCTAGCAAGTCATAAGCCAGAACGGTATCAGAACGGTGTCCGAAGGTCAAAGGTAAACAAGCCATCCTCCTGGAATCGTCCCATATCGTTTCCGACAACTCGGGCCTAGCACTGACTAGGCCACGCTCTCGCCATTCTTCATGTCTCAGACTCTTCTATTTATGACCTGATCGTCCCACATGGTTGCCACGCCTTTATTCCCCATTGTACTCGCATGAGGTCCCAGACTGTCTTAGCAATACCGCAAGGGACAGACGGCAACCATAGTCACTCGATGATATCCATCTAGCATTAGACTGCTGGAGAAAGGGGTAAGACATGCAATTTCCTAGAGATGATGGGGTTTGAACCGCATCTCATCATGAAGATAGCTATCTAAATGTGATTAACAGGTCGTATGTACCGAATCCCTCGAAGACCTTGTATCACACGATTAGCAGGCTGCCTGCGTACAATGGTAGGGCTTATTGAACGTTTCAGAAAGCCAAAATCGCCCGTGGTCCTTGGTTCACCTCAAGAAGACGATATAATACCCTCCCAAACTCCGGCTACACCTCAGAGTCTCACACCACTTATCCTTCGAAACTTCTCCTATCCTACGAGTATTGGAAACAATAACCAGTCTATATCAGCTCCTCCCCCACCTAGAGGGGGCCAGTCTACTTGGGATCAACTCGGCGAGATTTGTAGTTTTTCTCCTGACAGTGGTTCACGAATAGGCCAAGCCGGGACTGCTAGAATCGAGGATCCCTTCTTCTTCAAATCCGATCGAGCATCATACTGCCCTTTAATCGACCAGAGCGATAATTTTGAAGCCAACCCCCAGCCTCATCGACAATACCACCCTGTCTCGCCGTCACAGGAAGAGCCTAAGACGAGGAAGAAACAACGCCGAAGCACTCTGCTTAGTTTGTCTACATCTGAGGTTCAGAACGCTCGCCTCTAGAAGGGTAACGAGAGAAATGGACCGAAGGAGAAAGGACCGAAGCTGCCGAAAAGTCAATCGATCGGTGACCACATCTTTTCTCAGAAGTCCACCGTCGTTGCTAAGCTGAAGCGCAACTCATTGAGCCAACACAAGACGACGTCTTCCTTGAACGCAACTCACTTCATTAGCCTGCCATATACAGGCCCTGAGCGTCCTGTGTCAAGTTCTGGGATCCCCCTCGTCGACACGAGGTTGAAACATTCTAGCTCAGTTTCACAGGTCGGACATTCGCTATTATCACTACCCCAAGAGAGCATTCAAGACATCTCAACTAGGCTGGATGAAGAAACTAGCGTGTCGAAGGCTACCTCGACTCTTCAATCGCCTCGAATGGATTCCACTCACCGAAAAGTGGCATCGTATGGCCAGCTCGAGTTCACTGACGATGCATCTCGCAATAGTGGTGGGCGAAGACGGAATGTCTCTGTGTCTGAATCGGCCAAAAGCAGAGGAAAGTTGGGCAAATCTCGCTGGTTATCTCAGCTGAAGGACTGGGTTTCCGTTTCTGAACCCTCGAGCCAAGCTTTGAAGAACTACAAAAAGGAGACGTACCAGAAAGCGGGTATTGCTTTTGACGACCCCCGAGCTAATGCGAAGCTTCATCTCCCGGTTGGTACCCTACCGTCAGATGCGATCAAACCTGCAGGTCCGGGGCCCGATCCCGAGGAGATAGTTTTCAAGAGATCAGAGCAGCGAAAAAAGATGCGAGAATCATTGACCGGGGTAGGAATAACATCCCGGGCCTCCCGTTCGAGCTCCCGCCACCATTCGTCTTCGAGTACCGTAGCCTTTGGCAGCCCGAGGGAGGACATCTGGCAATAACTACGGCCGTTGCAATTAGGCATTCACCTGCTTCTTAAGAGTGTGATATTTCCTCAGCTGTACCTGGCATAGCTGGAATGGCCAGTCGTTCTCTTGAAAGCATTTACTTGCACTTTACCCCATCCTCTGTGGCCTAACATTAATACTCTGAGACAGGAAGGAGTTGCCTTCGCACAAAAGGGGCTATATGCCATTTAGATGATCTGACGATGAACACGACTAGATGATTTGATGTTTGGCATGGCGCATTCGGAGAACATATTTGTAGTGCTAAAGTACGTCCTTCACTTTTAAATAACGGAGGGCGAAGGAAGATGTGTTCTAATTTTGAAACAACAGAATGGAAGTCTATATAATTAGCTCTACGAGGGTCCACCCAGTTTCTGTGAATTATGAACATGAAATCTAGTTGCTTGGTAAAATACCTAAAGAGATGTGAGTTTTAGTTGAACCAACTTGTTTCCGAATCTACTTTACGTATTTACGTTTTTCTTTTTATTGGCTGGAATAAAAGCATGTCGGCCTTATTTCTAATATAGAACACGAATTTCTGGTAAATGTATATGTCACCTCATGTAGAGTGTAGTATCTAATCGAGATATGGGGGTTGGGATATTTGATTTCACTTGATGCGTATACAGGTAATAATAGGTATTATGTAGGTATGCTAGGTACGGACGAACCATGACTTAAGACTTAAGGCAGTGTTTGTAAAAATAATCATGATGCCGTGCATATCCATGCTGCAGGCTTAACGTCCCATGGTTTGACACTTTAGACATTTTCGTTATGTCCAGGTGACCGGACTTACTGAAAGGCTACAGGGGACAGGATGGTTTAATTTGACCTAGCCGTTCTAGCCTACCTGCAGTAGGTAGGTAGGTGTTATCAACGTCAAGTATGGCTAATCGAAGAAAAGCGGTCTTTTAGATGGGAATTTGGTCGCCTTCATCGCGGGGCGCGGGAAGTGGCGTGGTGATGACGGGTTAAAAGTCATGACGTAGTAAAAGAAATGGAGCTCGAAGCTAGGTAAGTATTGCTGGAGCAAAGTCTCCTACGACATGGGCTGGAAAGTCGTTTCCTTATTGTTCGTTTTTCTTTTAGAGTCGCTGGTAGAATTGAGTAAAGTCCATTTTTTTCTTCTTTTTCAATTGAACCCTGTTTTTCTTCAATCTTTTTTTAAACCTGCGATTCTGCTGTCTCCTATTAGTCTCAGAAGCTCGCTGATCTATCAGTCACTTTGGCTTCAAAGCTTCAGAAAGCGATTGATCGAGTGCGAACTGGGTCAAGATTTGACCTACGCGCAAGCGCAAGATGAATAAACTATGGGGAGGGTCCCCAAAGGACGACGGCCGCACAGGCTCTTCTTCCCAAGAAGCTGACTACGAGTCTGCTCCTAGCGAGCATACCCGCCTGCTGCCAAACCGAGTAGAGAGCACGCACTACCTCAGTCCAGATGATCCAGCGGTAATAGCATATTTGCGTACGCGTGTATGATGATCTGTACTGACGTGGATAATAGGTCTCGCCATATAACCTCTGGAGCGTGCGAGCGGTCCGATGGGTTACCCTGCTCTTTGCCATAGTCACCTTCGCATGGTGGCTCATCCTGCTCGTCTCAACTTTCGTCACACCACCGGGCTTCCATACCCGTGGTTCGGGCTTCTTCTCGTTTAGTTACGCGACCTTGACCCTTGCGAACCTGCTGTTCACGCTGGTTTTCTTCGCGATACCGTCAAAGCCCGTGAGGATCTGTAGTATCATAACAGCGGCGTTCCTCTTGATCGACACTATCCTGTTAATCGCCGTCGATAAGACAAGGCATGAAGAAGGTTGGAGTGGGATAATCAGCGTCGTGTGTGAGTAGATCACAAGGAATTGGCATCGTTGCGAAGGCTAACATACAAATAGGGGCGTTTCTGATGGCTAGTTGGACGCTCGGCACCGATCGCCTCGTCCAATGGGGAAAGAATGAAGAAGAGGAGCGACTGACCGGCCGAGCCGAGACACGACGTACCCTCGCCGAATGGACGGCCGTATTGGTCTCTACATTATTCATGTTTATACTAGCCATCGTCGTGATCCTTACAACTTGCACTCTCATTCTTCGTGCCCTTGACGCCGGACTGGCACCACTAGGAAAGTTGTACTGGGTTGATGGGGATAAGTACATGTTGCATGTGTACTGTCATGGCAACCAGACGGACTCGAAGGGCGTGAAGTTACCAACCGTATTGCTCGAGGGAGGCGAAGGTCCGGTGGAGGACGGTCTATGGCAATTTGCCAACAATGCGATTACGAATGGGTCGATAAGCCGGTACTGTTTTGTCGACCGCCCGGGATTTGCTTGGGTAAGTGTCGTAAGGGCCTGACGTTGAAATGACAGTACTGACCGAAGACAGAGTGACACGGCACCTTCACCGTTTTCAGCAGGAATGGCTGCCGAGGCTATTAGTGAAGCACTTTCCAGAGCTGGTGAGGGCGGCCCCTGGGGTAAGCAATGCGTTCAACCCTAAACCCCCATCTGAGCATTATGTACTAACTAAGCGAAAAAAAATAGTATTGATGAGTGCCGGTGTTGGGTCTATATACTCACGCGTATTCTCAGCTCGCCACGGTGACAATATCAAAGGTCTTTTGCTTATCGACCCGCTCCACGAAGACCTTCTCGACGATGTAGGTTATTCAGGACGAGGATTTATTCTCTGGCTCCGCGGGGTCATTTCTCCACTTGGACTTGATCGTATTCCTGGAGCCCTCTTCAAAGGCCGGACTAAAGAGGATCGTGTTTGGGGGCAATCGGCCTATCAGACTGGGAAGAATATATTCGCAAAGCTGCAGGAGAACCTAGTAGCCGGAACTCTGTCGAAGCGGGATGTATTAAGCAGCAGAGCAATTCAGTACCAGGATGTTCCCCTGACTGTTGTAAGCTCTGGCAATAAAGTCCGGGAGGACAGCAAATGGGAGAAACTGCAGAGAGACTTGACCCATCTCACACAGCAGTTGCAGCACTGGGACATTGTCAACAAAGCGCCACATCAAGTGTGGAACACTTACGAAGGGCGGGAAATCATCGAGAAGAGACTTCGGCAATTAGTACATGCATGAGAGGGAAGCTGTTTATATTGATTGTATTTATTAACTTGAGCGAGTGACGCGGGAAACTTGATTATAGGCCTTGTTTGGACTGTATGGGACTGGGGGAAGATTGATACCTCGGAGTATGTACAGAGTAATATTCCTGCTATTTTTAAAATTACGTGTTATTGACAATCAATCCTTACCTTGGTTAATGACTTGTGACTTAGCTCCATATACTCTATGTTGTTTCCCTCTTACTTCAGGCCCGCTTGAATGATTGAGGATTTACATATGCTTCTTTGACTAGGACGAACGACTTATCCAAGGTACGAAGTACATGGGAAAACTAAAGAGTGGGGAATGGGTAAGGGGAAAAGTTTCACCGCTTTCTATTTTGGGAATTTAATTGATGGCAAAATTAAGTCGCGTGAGGTCCTCACGCGTCACGACTTCTTCAGGTTCCTCTGTCAACTAACGGCAATTTGGGAGCTACCTTGGACGGGATATTCACGGAACGACAAACACCAATTCCTATTCTGCACGCGAACAAATTGCATCTGGGATACTCAATACCAATTCGAGTTTTATCTCGAGTATGGCGAGCTTCTTTGATTTGAAGGCTCGCAAAGCCGCAGCAGCAAACGGGACAACAGCTCCAAAGGCAGATGATTCGAAGCAAAGTGCTAGGAAACAGCCTTGGGTAGAAAAATAGTACGGTTGATAATTCTCTGCGATATTGGCTATCCATAGCTGACTGAACTCAAAATAAGTCGGCCGAAAACCCTCAACGATGTCACGGCCCAAGATCACACAGTAAATGTCCTACAACGGACTCTACAAGCCTCGAATGTGAGTTGTCTCTCTTCGACCCCTTTCAAGATTCTCCCAGCATTTCAGCTACTAATACACATGTATCTGTCAAGCTTCCTCACATGCTTTTCTATGGTCCCCCTGGAACCGGCAAGACATCGACTATTCTCGCGCTCGCGAAGGAGCTCTACGGCCCCGAGATGATAAAGTCCCGCGTGCTCGAGCTCAACGCCTCCGACGAGCGCGGCATATCTATCGTCCGAGAAAAAGTCAAGGACTTCGCGCGCATGCAGCTCACGAACCCGCCCCCCGGCTACAAGAACCGCTACCCGTGCCCGCCCTTCAAGATCATCATCCTCGACGAGGCCGACAGCATGACACAGGACGCGCAGAGCGCCCTGCGCCGCACGATGGAGACGTACAGCAAGATCACGCGCTTCTGCCTGATCTGCAACTACGTGACGCGCATCATCGACCCGCTGGCGAGCCGGTGCAGCAAGTTCCGCTTCAAGAGCCTCGACCAGGGCAACGCCAAGAAACGGCTCGAGGAGATCGCCGAGAAGGAGGGCGTCGGGCTCGAAGACGGCGCCGTCGAGGCCCTGATAAAATGCAGCGAGGGCGACCTGCGGAAGGCCATCACGTTCCTGCAGAGCGCCGCGAGGCTGGTCGGCGCCGTCGAGAAGTCAGACGATCATGACGACGGCGCGGACAAGATGGACATGGACGAGGCGCCGGCGACGACGACAGTGTCGGTCAAGATCGTGGAGGAGATCGCCGGCGTGATACCGGATCGGACGATCGAGAAGCTCCAGAAGGCGATGCAGCCCAAGTCGGCTGGGGCAACTTACCAGGCCATCGCCAAGGTGGTAGAGGAGATGGTGGCGGATGGCTGGAGTGCCGGACAGGTCCTCACACAGGTAAATTTCTTCTCCTTCTATTGCTAGCTGTTCTCCACTTGGTCTATGTAAGAAACTGACGAAATGGCTAGTTGTACCAAGCCGTTATCCACGACGAGGTCATCCCGGATATCGCAAAGAACAAGATCACGCTCGTCTTCTCGGAGGTGGACAAGCGGCTGGTGGATGGCGCGGATGAGCACCTCTCAATCCTCGACCTGGCCTTGAGAATATCAAACATCCTGGCTGGAAAGGGCTGAGAGAACAACCAAGCTTCTCACTCAGATCGGATTATAGAATAAAGCAGGTATATCTCAGAAAAAGAGGGGAGGATGGACACAGCGTTAGGTGGCGTTGTCACCACGGATACGGGCGTTGGATCGGTGGATAAAACTATTTTGTGTTCATTTACACGTACCTATGTAGACTCCGTATTACGCTTACAGGACGCCCGAAATCATGGCCTACTAGCGTAGCCATTCACGAATAAAATACCATGGAACTTGCCTACGTTCCTCCCCCGGCATTTCACTACCCCCTTCCCCCCCTTTTTGTTTACTCGTTGATTAAACCCAAGTTCCCATCCAGTTTCGACCATATGCTCTTCTCCTCCCCCTTCTCTGGCTTCTTCTTCTCCGTATTCTTCCTAACCGGCGCCGTGCCCTTGCCGTCGCCATCTCCCGCAAGCCACAGGTCGTCCTCGGGCGATCCCTCCCCTTCATCCTTATCACCTTGGCCTTCCGCCTCTTCTTCCTCCTTGTTGAGGAGCTTGCGCACCTCGTCCAGGGACCGCATGGCCTCCTCGACAGCCATCTGGCCCTCCTCGACCTTCTCGGCGACGGCCTCGAGCGTCGCGATCTTGGCCGAGTCCGCGGCGAAGATCCACGGCTCCACCTGCGCCGTCACGCTCTGCCGGCCCTGAGCCGCCGACGAGGCCGCGCCCCGCGTGACCTCGCCGAAGCTGATTCGCGACTTGGTTTTACTACCGGCACCACGGTCGTCGGACTTGCCGGTGGTGTTGGTGCTGATCGGGTACTTCAAGAGCAGCTGGCTCTCGTCCATGAGGTGGTCCAGGATCTTGGTCGTCTCCCGCCGCTGCCGCGCGAGCATCGTGTTGATGTGCGACTTCTCCTGTATGAGGCCCTTCTGCTCCCGCGAGATGGCCTGGAGCCTCTCCAGGTACGGCGTCAGGAGGTAGGCCGTCGGTTCGGCGGCCTTGACGCTAGCAGCAGCAGCAGCAGCAGTGAGCGCTGGTTCTTCCGGCTTGGGCTTCCGGCTCTGCTGCTTCCTCTTGTTCTTATCCTTCTCGACGTCTGGACGGTTCTCGCGGTCGAGCTGCTTCAGCTGCATCAGCGACGTCATGATCTGCTTGCGCAGCTCCACGTGCCGCTCGTACTCCTTCTGGATCTCGGCGACCTGGGCCGCGTGGTCGACTTTCTCGCCCGCCGGCGGCGCCTTGCCCCGCGGTTTGCTAGGCGAATCGCCGCTTAGAATTGATTCTCCCTCGCCCTCCCCTTCGCCGTCACCGGCCTTGCTCAGCATGTTCTCTATCCAGCCGATCAGGTGGTCCTTGACGGCGTTCAGCGCGCGCATCTGGGCCTCGGGCGGCAGGGCAGTGGGGTCAATGGGGTTGCGAGCCCGCATGTCCTCGAGTTTCTGCTTCTCGCGCTTCGCGAGCAGCTTGTTGCGGAGGACCGCCTTCTGCAGCCGCGCGAGCAGCTCCTGGACCTCCTGCTGCCCGCGCGTAAAGCCGTCCATGAGCTCCTGCGGCAGCTCCGGCAGCGGCTCGCACCCCTTGAACATGACCTCGGGCCGCAGGAAGTCGGGCGACGCCGCCGGCTGCGCGCCGAGTACGTCCAGGTGCTTGTTGACGATCTTGAGCCGGTCGCGCTCCTGCTCGAGCCGGTTGACCTCCAGCTGCAGCTCGAGGAGCTCCGTCTCCGGGTCGTCGCCCTCGGAGGGGTCGGGCGCCGTGGGCACGGCGGCGGCGGCTGCGAGCTCGGCTTGTAGCTTGGCGAATTCCTCGCGCGCTTGGAGGTTCCGCTGCACGGCCTCGATGTAGTCTCTCTGGCTGCCCTGTAACTTGTCTGACGGCGTGACTGTGGCGTCTGCGTCGACGAGGGACAGGGGGCTGCTGAGGTGCTCGGTCCCCAGGCTCTGGGCGAGGTGGTGCGCCATGATCCGCTTCACGGCCATGACCTCGTCTTGGGGCCGGATGCGATGCTCGAGGGCCTCACGGGCTCGCTCGTACAGCTCCTCCTCCGCCTTATCCATGGTAGTAGAACGATTGTGCTTTGTTGTAATATACCTAGGTAGGTACCTAGTGGCACAGCATAGGTGAAACAGCGAGGGATTGATTATGTATTTACTAAGTCATCTGTCAATCGGTGTCTGGGGGAACTGCTGTAAACACCTGCAGTAGCTGGCCAATCAGCGGCATTTGGGCACGGCAGAGATGACTTCCGATTGGCTCCCAAGTGCTCTGGCTGGACCCACCCACCATGGCTTGAGCTTTAGCTCTTGGAGATCAAATCAACATCTGAATTTTTCCAACAACTACCAATTATTAATCTACATAATCACGAACCTGAGAGCGCAGCGCCGTGGCAATAGGCGGAAGCAGGATAAATCAATCTGCAATTTATTTTTGTGTTTTTCAACCATCAGAGCGTGCTTCCATCCCATGCTATAATCACTGACGAGAACGGCACGAACGTCCATTTGATCGATCGGATTGGACTCGCCGTCTATCTTCCTTCCCTACGCCGCCCTACCTTTCCCAAGTTGTCGACGAGTAGTTATTCAAAATGTCGTCGTCGGACCACTACCGAGATGTCTCGCAGTACAAGTACTCGGCCATGTCCAACCTGGTTCTCCAGGCGGACCGTCGGTTTGTCACGCGACGAACCGACGAGGCTACTGGCGATCCTGAGTCTCTTGCCGGCCGATTGAGCATCACTGATATGGGCTCACGAGTCGCCCACGATGAAGCCCCCAAACCGAAGAAGGCGACCGGACTGCCAGATGTACAGAGGGGAAGTTTACGAGAAGGCCAAGATATCCTTGCTCGTGAGCAGAAAAAGCGGAAAGGCGACCCGTCTCAGATGAGAGCAACAGGTATCCTTGGCCAGACCGACATGCTAGTGGAAGGCCTCAGGTATCGACCGCGGACCCCGGCGACGCGGGCTACCTTCGATCTCATACTGCATATCGTTGCGAACAACCTCGGCGACGTGTCTCACGAGATCGTCCTGAGCGCGGCCGACGCCGTGCTCGAATATCTGAAGGATGAGGATATGAAAGATTTCGACAAGAAGAAGGAGATCGACGACTTGTTAGGTGCCACCTTGAACCCGAAGCAGTTCAATGAGCTGGTTAACCTCGGAAAGAAGATTACGGACTATGATACCCAAGATGACGAGGAAATGGATGCGGGTGCTGGCGGGGACGAAAATGATGCCGAGCTGGACGACCGCCAGGGTGTTGCCGTTGTTTTTGACGAAGACGATGAAGACGGAGAGGGAGCTATGGTTGACGAAGTCCGAGACGAATCTTCGGACGATGAAGTAGTCTTCGATAACGACGAAGAAGATCCGGCTGGCGCTGAGCCGCGTGCAGCTGAGGGAGACGCCGGCGCCGACCAAGACGAGCCTGAAGCTGGGTTGACCGGCGAGGACGCCATGGTTATCGATTCCGGGTTATCAGACGCTAAACGGAAGGGAACATCGGAGACGAATTACATACCTGCGCGCAAGATTGATGCATACTGGTTACAGAGGGAGATTGGTAATCTGTACTCCGACGCCCACATACAGCATGACAAGACAGCACAGGCGCTACACATCCTTTCCGGAGAACCAGACGAGCCCGAAGGAGAGGAGAAGCAGCTCAGGGAGATCGAAAATGACCTAATGGAGCTTTTCGACTATGAGCATCACGAAGTCGTCCAGAAACTTATTGAGAACCGGGAAAAGATTGTGTGGCTTACACGTCTAGCCAAGGCAGATGGAGAGGAGGAGAAGGGCGTTATTGAACGAGAAATGGCATCTGAGGGTGTAAGATGGATACTTGACGAGCTACGCGGGAAGAAGAGTGGCACTGGCGCGAAGAAGATGGAAATCAAGATGGACATCGACGTGCCCACCTCGCTCACTTCGGAACCCAAAGCTGAGCGGGCGGAAGGCCAACTGGTCGGTGGCCTTCAGCCCCGCAAGTTGATTAACCTGGAGAATCTTGTATTCGACCAAGGTAACCATCTTATGACAAACCCCAGGGTTCGACTGCCCGAAGGCTCCACGAAACGGACGTTCAAGGGTTACGAAGAGATCCACGTTCCGGCTCCTAAGAAGCGTAATCAACCCGGCGATGTGAGCATCCCGATCACCAACATGCCTGAGTGGGCACGCATACCTTTCAGCTCGGCAAAGTCTTTGAACAAAATCCAATCCAAGTGCTTCCCCTCGGCCTTCGAGGACGACGGCAACATGCTGATCTGTGCGCCTACTGGTAGTGGCAAGACCAACGTGGCTATGTTGACAATTCTGCGAGAGCTTGGGAAGCATAGGAATCCGGAAACCGGAGATATTGATTTGGACGCTTTCAAGATCGTGTACATCGCACCTTTGAAGGCCTTGGTTCAAGAACAAGTCGGGAACTTTGGCGGACGTCTAAAACCGTACGGCATTACGGTCTCTGAATTGACTGGTGATCGTCAACTGACTAAACAACAAATTGCCGAGACTCAGATCATCGTAACGACTCCTGAAAAATGGGATGTCATAACGAGAAAAGCTACGGATCTGACCTATACAAACCTTGTACGGCTTATTATCATTGACGAAATTCACCTGCTGCACGATGACCGTGGACCGGTTATTGAGAGCATTGTCAGTAGGACTATACGGAAGACGGAGCAAACTGGAGACCCGGTCCGGCTTATTGGCTTGTCAGCTACCTTGCCCAACTACAGAGATGTGGCCAGCTTCCTACGCGTGGACCCTGCGAAAGGCCTATTCCATTTTGATGGATCTTTCCGTCCATGTCCCTTGAGACAAGAATTCATCGGTGTTACTGATAAGAAAGCCATCAAGCAATTGAAGACGATGAACGACATTACTTACAACAAGGTTCTTGAACACGTCGGGACGCATCGCAACCAGATGCTCATCTTTGTACATTCTCGTAAGGAGACGGCGAAGACTGCAAAATACATCCGAGACAAGGCCCTGGAGATGGAAACTATCAACCAGATCTTGAAACATGATTCCGGTTCTAGAGAAGCTCTGAATGAAATCGTCAACGATATTTCGGACGCAGATCTAAAGGACCTCCTGCCATACGGATTTGGCATCCATCATGCAGGTATGAACCGAGTGGACCGTGACGAGGTTGAGGGTCTTTTTTCTGCCGGCCTCATCCAGGTCCTCGTATGCACTGCTACTCTTGCGTGGGGTGTCAATTTGCCAGCGCACACTGTCATCATCAAGGGAACCCAGGTATACTCCCCTGAAAAGGGTAGTTGGGTGGAGTTGAGTCCCCAAGATGTCCTGCAAATGCTGGGTCGTGCTGGACGTCCCCAGTATGACACATATGGTGAAGGCATCATTATCACATCGCAAGGCGAGATGCAGTACTACCTTTCTCTGCTCAACCAGCAACTGCCTATTGAAAGCCAGTTCGCTAGCAAGCTAGTGGATAACCTGAATGCGGAGATTGTTCTCGGCAACGTTCGTAGTCGAGACGAAGGTGTTGAATGGCTCGGCTATACATACCTCTTCGTCCGGATGTTGCGATCGCCCGGATTATATAGCGTTGGTGCTGATTACGAGGATGACGACGCCCTCGAACAGAAGCGAGTTGACCTGATACATTCCGCGGCGGCCGTGCTAAAGAAGTCTAACCTCATCACGTATGATGAAAAGACTGGAAAGCTCAAGGCTACCGAACTAGGGAGGATAGCATCTCACTACTATATAACGTACGGGTCGATGGACACCTACAACAAGCTGATCCAGCCTTCTATCACAACTATCGAGCTCTTCCGAGTTTTCGCCCTCAGCGCCGAATTTAAGTACATTCCAGTTCGGCAGGACGAGAAGTTAGAGCTAGCCAAGCTTTTGGGCCGTGTCCCGATTCCTGTCAAGGAAAGCATTGAAGAGCCTCATGCCAAGATCAATGTCCTGTTACAGGCATACATTTCTCGTCTCAAGCTGGAAGGCCTTGCTCTCATGGCGGATATGGTTTACGTTACACAATCCGCTGGTCGTATCCTTCGTGCCATATTTGAGATCACGCTCCAGAAGGGATGGTCTAATGTCTGCAAGACAGCACTGGATTTGTGTAAGATGGCAGAGAAGCGAATGTGGCCTACAATGTCTCCTCTACGACAGTTCCATCGTTGCCCTAGAGACATCATAGCGAAGGCTGAAAGGATAGATGTTCCTTGGAGTAGCTACTTTGATCTAGATCCCCCACGTATGGGAGAGTTGCTTGGGCTGCCTAAAGCCGGCCGGACCGTCTGCGATCTTGTTGCTAAGTTTCCACGCGTCGAAATACAAGCCCAAGCACAACCTATGACCCGATCCATGCTTCGGGTTGAATTGACAATTACGCCGAATTTTCAATGGGACGATGAGGTTCATGGAACTGCCGAAAATTTCTGGATCATGGTTGAGGATTGTGACGGCGAGGATATCCTGTTCCAGGACCAATTCCTTCTGCGCAAGGACTATGCTATATCGGATTCCAACGAGCATCTAGTGGACTTCACCGTGCCAATTACAGAACCTATGCCTCCCAACTACTTCATTTCCGTTATCTCGGACCGATGGATGCACTCGGAGACTCGACTGCCCGTGTCGTTCCAGAAACTTATACTCCCAGAGAAATTCCCACCTCACACGCAGCTCCTAGACCTACAACCTCTCCCAGTTGCAGCGCTCAAGGCCAAAGACTATTCTAATCTGTACGATGATTGGAGCTATTTCAACAAGATCCAGACCCAAACCTTTAACTCCCTATATACTACAGATGACAATGTCTTAATCGGAGCCCCGACTGGTAGCGGCAAAACGGTCTGTGCTGAGTTCGCCATCCTGCGTTACTGGTCTAAGCCGGAAATTGGTCGTGCTGTCTACATTGCGCCCTCCCAAGAGCTCGTTGACATCAGGCATCAAGACTGGCAGAAACGGTTGTCCCATCTCCGCGGGGGCAAGGAGATAGTCAAACTCACAGGCGAAACGGCTACTGATTTGAAGTTGCTAGAGAAGGGTGATCTCATTCTCGCTACGCCATCTCAGTGGGATGTCCTTTCACGGCAGTGGCAGAGGCGCAAGAACATTCTCACCGTCGAGCTATTCATTGCCGATGAGCTTCATTTGCTGGGTGGTCCGCTAGGGTATATCTATGAGATCATTGTATCTCGGATGCATTACATTCGTACTACGGCAGAGCTACCTATGAGAATCATCGGGTTAAGTGTGTCTCTTGCTAACGCGCGAGACATCGGCGAATGGATAGATGCTAAGAAGAAAGACATCTATAATTTCAGCCCGCATGTTCGACCGGTACCACTGGAACTTCGAATCCAGTCATTCACCAACCCTCATTTCCCCTCGCTTATGCTTGCAATGGCTAAGCCGACCTACCTTGCCGTTACAGAGTTATCACCCGACCAGCCTGCCCTGGTTTTCGTCCCCAATAGAAAACAGACAAGATCTAGTGCCCGTGACATTCTCGCAACCTGCCTAGCAGATGACGACGAGGATAGGTTTTTGCATGTGGATGTTGATCAGTTGCGTCCGCTCTTGGAGCGTATTCACGAAGAAGCCTTGGCTGAAGCCCTCTCTCATGGTGTAGGCTATTACCACGAGGCTCTGAGCCAAAGCGACAAGCGTATCGTCCTGCATCTTTACAAGCAAGGTGCTATACAGGTTCTAGTAGCGTCTCGCGATGTCTGTTGGGAGCTTGACTGTACTGCACACTTGGTGATTGTGATGGGCACTCAGTACTTTGAAGGTCGTGAGCATCGATACGTCGATTATCAACTCAGCGAAGTCCTGCAGATGTTTGGCAAAGCCTTGCGGCCATCTAGGGAGGGCCGGAGCCGGGGAGTTCTTATGGTGCCTTCTGTCAGGAGAGAGTATTTCAAGAAATTCTTGAACGAGGCGCTCCCGGTTGAGTCGCATCTACACAATTATGTTCACGATGCTTTCGTTACGGAAGTTAGCACGAAGATGATCGAGTCAGCTGAGGATGCTATCAACTGGACAACATTTACGTATTTCTACCGTCGGCTGTTGGCCAATCCAAGTTACTACAGTCTTACCAGTCCAACTCATGACGGTCTGAGTAGTTATCTCTCAGACCTAGTTGAGACCACCCTCAGGGAGCTAACAGAGTCAAAGATTATTGATTTCGATGAAGACGATGGCTCCGTTGCCCCCCAGAATGCGGCGATGATTGCTGCCTACTACAACATCTCGTATATCACGATGCAGACGTTCCTCTTATCCCTAAGCGCCAAAACAAAATTAAAGGGAATCCTTGAAATTGTAACGTCTGCTACAGAATTTGAACTGATTCAGATCCGACGCCACGAGGATAACATACTGCGACGCATATACGATAGAGTGCCTGTCAAGATGTCGGAGCCTACCTACGACTCGCCGCATTTCAAGGCTTTTGTGCTTTTGCAAGCACACTTCTCTCGGTTGCAACTACCTATTGATTTGGCCAAAGACCAAGAGGTGATTATATCAAAGGTATTGAGTTTGTTGAGTGCAACAGTTGATGTCCTTTCGTCGGACGGACACCTCAATGCCATGAATGCTATGGAAATGTCGCAGATGGTCGTGCAAGCCATGTGGGACCGTGATAGTCCTCTCAAGCAGATTCCTCACTTCACGCCCGAGGTGGTGAAGGTGGCGAATGAATTCGGGTATGTGTCTTGCAATTATCAATATGAAGAATTCGATACTAATAGGAAGGACTGCAGAATCAATGACATCTTCGATTTTATGGAAGCAATGAACCCCGAAGAGAACCCTAATTATTCCTCTCTCGTCAAGCGTCTCGGCTTGTCGCAGACTCAGTTGGCGCAAGCGGCAGGGTTTACGAACAACAAATATCCTGATATCTCGCTTGAATTCGAGCTCCTCGACGAGGATAATATCCACGCCGGAGAGCCGGCATACATGAATGTCCAAATTGAGCGTGAGGTTGATGACGAAGATGGAGAGGTTGATACAACCGTACATGCTCCATTCTATCCGGTCAAGAAGATGGAGAACTGGTGGTTGGTGGTTGGTGAGGAGAGCACGAAGACACTTCTCGCCATCAAGAGGGTCACAATCGGCAAGCAGTTAAAGGTTCGGCTGGAGTATACTGTGCCAACGCCTGGGAAACACGATCTGAAGCTCTTGTTGATGAGTGACAGTTACGTGGGCGTGGATCAAGAACCAACGTTCTCAGTGAACGTAGCCGAGGGCATGGATGTGGACGATGATGAGGAAGAGGAGGAGGAGGAGTAAAAGGCTACGATGGGTTTCTGGACTCAATCTAGGTGTGACTCGTTCCATTTCCTGTATGAAAACAACTCACTGTACATGTAGCAGGGCGATAGAGGGGAGTAGAGGCCGGGCAAGGAATTGAAAATGACAAGTCAAATATAGCATATGATTGAACATGACCGATAGACATGGAATCTGGTAGACACAAGCAGTTTCGTGGTCAAAGTGCAGGTTGTGCGGATAGTAGCTTGTGTGAAGCGAGTTAGGGGAGGGGGGCAGTTGGGAGTTACGATTACCAGTTAGCGGGTGGTTGGTTAGGTAGTTATAGAGGGCTGGAGACTCAGAGAGGCATGATGTCAACATGTCAGGAATAGAAGGGCGCGGATAGGGGGGAGGGATGATATATTCCAGCAGATGCCGTGCGTGGGTGTGTGCTGGCGTTACCTGGGTTGCCTGCCTATGGACAGTATGTGAGACCCGCCGCGGCACAACCAACTCCAAGGACTGCGAGGGAAAGCGAAAACGCCATCTCAACAAGTCACGTGCCGTCTCGCAGAGCTACAAGTAGTAATACTAATTACCTACTGCTATTGAGCACAGGCTTCCCTTCCCATCTCTGATCCTGGGCACTTTTTTTTTTTCTTGTTCATCATCTATCTCCAACTCCATTCGATGATTCTACGGTTTTTTTTCTTTCTCTTCTGACCCCAACATCAACACCAGCTACCTGATCGCGCCGTCAATTGCACCCGTTCATTCCCAGCACCGGGTTGTTATCGGCGCCATCACTTTCTTTCCTCGATAAGTGGATTTGACGCGTTTTCCCAACACCTACCACGGGTTGACCGTCAGACCCCGTCACACAACAACGCATCACCCTTTGCGACCGTTGTCTATCCCAGCACCCAGTAGTTGCTTTTTCTCCCCCCAACACTACCAACTCGGGTCATCGTCATGTCCGACGAAAAGCCCGCGCAGCCTACCGTCGCGCAGCCTACAGAGCCTACCCCGGCTACTGCTGTTGCTACGGCTACGACCACGGCAACGACCACGGCAACGACCACAGCCGGTGAAGAAGGTGCATCAGAGCCCGTCGCGCCTGTTGCAGATGCCAAGACGACCGACTCTGAGCCCAAGCCCGAGTCTGCACCTGCTGCAGACGTCACCGCTAAGGCCGAGGAGGAGAACCTGGCCGAAAAGCCAGCCGAGAAAGAAGGTAGGTCGTTGCTGCAGGAAGACGTGTCACTAAACCCTCACGAGCATTGCTACCTCTATGGGTCGCGGAACCACCGTGCAATCCAATCCTTTCACTTGGCGCAACCGCAGTCCACGCATCTGTCTGACTGTCCCCACACCATATTTTATCATTTGGATTTATCTTAAAGCACTAGATCATCAGCTTACATTGGTTCGTGCTACAGTATCTGAATCTAAGTCGGAACAAGCTTCCGCAAAGTCTGCCCCAGAGCCCCAAGCCGACGAGAAGCCGACCGAAGCCGACGTCGACATGAAGGACAAGCACGCCGAAGAGGCCACAGAGCCTGCTACCGACGCCAAGGCCGTGACTGAAAAGCCTGCCGAGGCCACTACAACCACTGAGAATGAAGCAGGTGCTGACGCGGCTGACACCACCGCTGTCGAGGCAGAGGAGGCATCTGCGGGAGGAGACAAGTCCAAGGCGCGTCGCAAGTCTTCTGGCGCTCCCGACCACACCAAAGGCAAGAAGCTGAACAAGAAGGCCTCCAAGGCCAAAATTCTACACCTTGACGCGAAGCCGGGCGACCACTACTTTGCCAAGTTGAAGGGTTTCCCGCCTTGGCCTGTGATCGTGTGCGAAGAGGACATGCTCCCGCAGAACATGCTAACCTCCAGGCCTGTCACCGCTGCTCGTCCTGATGGCACCTACCGAGAGGATTTTGCCGACGGAGGCAAGCGAGCTGCAGACCGCACATACCCGGTTATGTATCTTTACACTAATGAATTGTAAGAGCTTACTATCTACCCAATTCCGCATTAATGGATTATATACTAATGAATTTGGCAGCTCCTGGACCCCAAACACCGATCTCAGCGAACTCGATCCCGACACTGTCACTGATCTGATTACGCCCAAGATGCGCAAGGACCTTCAAAGCGCCCACCAGCTTGCTGCCGAGCAGAATGATCTCGATTATTACAAGAACGTGCTTCGGGAATTCGAAGAGCAGCGCCTTGCGAAGCTAGAGGCGAAGAACAGCAAGAAGAAGACACCAAAGAAGGCCAGCAAGACTACCGAAGCGGCGCCAGCTGATGAGGATGGAGACATCGAGATGGCTGATGCTGAAGAAGGCGGTGAAGAGGAGGCTTCTGAGAAGAAACCCAAGTCTAAGAAGCGTAAGGCCGAGGAGGAGGGCAGCAGCGTAAGACACTGGCTATAATTTACCATCAATGGCCTTACGAGAAGCTAACCGTGACTCTAGATTCCTCAGCGTACTGACTCAGTTAAGAAGCCGAAGATCAAATTGACGAACTCCTCAACCCCCAAGGCTGCAAACGGTGTGCAGTCACCGACGGTAGCCAAGGAATCTTCGAAGGTAGCAAAGGGCAAGTCGAAGTCCTCTAAGGCTAAGGATTCGGATAGCAAGAAGGAGAAGGAGCAGGCGGCGCCAAAGGAGCCAGAGCTGACTCCGGAGGAGAAGCACGTCCGCAAGGAGGTATGTTCAAAATTCACTCGGATACATAATTTATTTGCTAACCCCAGAAACAGAAAGAAATCCTGTTCCTACGACATCGCCTCCAGAAGGGTCTCCTTCTCCGCGATCAAGAGCCGAAAGCTGAGGAGATGAAGTCCATGTCCGATTTCCTCGGCAAGCTCGAGACATTCCCCGACCTCGAAGTCGGCATTATCCGAGCGACTAAAATCAACAAGGTTTTGAAGGCAATCTTGAAATTGGAGGCGATCCCGAAAGAGGCAGAGTTTGAGTTCAAGCCGCGATCCCAAACCCTTCTAGACAAGTGGAATAAACTCTTGGCTACCGATGGGGGCGCTCCCGCTGGGGCCAACGGTGTTAATGGCACGTCTGGAGCCCACGCCAAGGGCGAGAAGGAGACAAACGGAGTCAAGGAGACCAAGGAGACCAAGGAGACCAAGGAGACCAAGGAGACCAAGGAGACCAAGGAGACCAAGGAGACCAAGGCTGAGGTCAAGGCGGAATCTGAGAAAGAAACGTCCAAGGCTGGGTCTTTCTCGCAAGACACCAAGGAGGGTAGCGAGGCCAATGCTGAGGCGCCGGATGACGACAAGGCAGCGGCTATGGAGGTACAAACTTGAGCCCCCTCTCTTTGTTTCTTTGTCCTGGCTGCATCAGTCGGCGAGTCCAGATTGTGCAGCTAATGACTCGCAGTCGGCGATAACGACAACCGATGAGGGGCGGACAACAGTAGAAACTGTCGTGCAGAGCGACAGACGATGATACGTGGTCGTGCGTGGAGATGCGGGGGAGAGAATACAGGGCGTTCAGGGCATTACCTATCGTAGAGTGGCCACGGCTAACTAGGGTTGGGCCGAGCTGCTAGGTGGTTTGCGAACTCGGCTTGTGTTTATTCTATGTAAACTATGTGGTTCTTCCTTCACTCGTACCAGTCGTTCGGGAGAACTTTTTTCGTCATTTGATCAGGCAGTGCCTCGAGGGAGATCCGAGGAGAGATGAGAGGAAACACTGTGAGGATGGAGGAGACTTTGGTGGTTGGAAGCCACGCGCACGCCACATTTGAATCGTTGAGATCAGGACGAGGCTGCTACGGTTTTTTTCTTTTTCCCTCTCTCTCTCCTTTATTTTTTCGAGGAGTTGCGAAGGTCTCTCGGGGTTTTGCAATAAAAAAAAAGTCGTTGCACGTTGATAATAAATCATAGTTCCCCATTAAATGAGGTGTCTACGTGAGTTACGATTTAAGGCGGGACTTGTTTACAGTCTACCTAACAAAGAATCAGGTAGCTACATAATGATCTCACATGCCTTTAACCAGCTTACATATGCAAGCTCTCCGTGGACTAGGTCTATACCTAGGTACCTACATGTACCTCTCTAATAAGGTTAGTAGACAAGCTAAAAAAATACACGGGCAATTGGAATTACCTGGATGGAGTTCGTCGTGGGGCTCGGACCACTTTGGGCTAGATGGGGTTAAACTAAGGTTAGCTCTTCTACGGCGCGTCATCAGCCGTCAGTGCCTGATAGCTTACAATCCCATCTTCCAAGCTTCCTTAGCTACTATTGAAACATCGTCTATTCACATCTCACTCATTCTTCACCTTTCCCTCTTCCTCGTCCCCCACTTGCCACTTTGCCTTTTCTACCCAGCCTCATGAATCATTATAAACCCACGTCAGCCTACTTCTCGTTCTCGCTTCGCCCTCAATAACTACTACATTCTGCCCCGCACACACACACGCCGCAAGACCCGCCGCCATGCTGCTGCGACTTCGAGGGCCGGATGGCATGATCCGGATCAACATCGAGAAGAATGATAACTTCGCAGAACTCGGCCGCCAGGTAATCCTCGCTCTCCCTCGCAAGGGGAGCCTCGTTGCTGACAAGTTGTGAAGCTCGTGACACACCTGCCGCCGACCGTCGACCCCAACACCATCTCCATGTCCCCAGATCCGCACGCCAAAGACTCCAAGAAACTAGTCGACATAGCCAAGTTCAAACTGGCGCAAATCGGCTTGAAGTATTTTTTCTCTCGTCCGACCAGGTATAGCTATCCGTCGGTGCTAATATGCTCTCCAGTCATGGCGATCTGATATTCATCACCTACCAGCATCGGGATACCGTCGCGAATGGCCATGCGAATGGCGTCCCCGCAGCCTCCAACACCCTGGCATCGACCAACAGACTGAACGGGAAGCCCATATTGCCGACAGAGGATATGCCCATCGACCCGCCGCCCCTAACGTCTCCGACCCAGGTTATCAAGAACCCCTGGGAGGTGGTTAAGCAGTCCGCTCTTGACGATCTCTTAGACAGGAAGGATGGAAAGATCCCGCGAGGGCGAGACCGTATGTGCAAGCACGGTCCGAAAGGCATGTGCGACTATTGCATGCCCCTCGATCCCTTCAACGCGCAATATCTCGCCGACAAGAAGATCAAGTACCTCTCTTTCCATTCGTACCTCCGAAAGATCAACTCCGCCACCAACAAGCCCGAACTCGGCAGCTCCTTCATACCACCCCTGAAAGAGCCATTCTTCCGCGTTAAGCGGGACTGTCCTTCAGGTCATCCTCAATGGCCTGAGGGCATTTGCACCAAGTGTCAGCCTAGCGCCATCACTCTACAGCCTCAGACCTTTCGCATGGTGGACCACGTCGAGTTTGCCTCATTTGAGCTTGTTAATACATTTATTGATGCATGGCGGAGGACCGGCGCACAGCGGATAGGCTACTTATATGGGCAATACGCAGAATACAGCGAGGTGCCTCTGGGTGTTAAAGCTGTTGTCGAGGCTATATACGAGGTTCCGCAGGTCGATGAGGTCGACGGAGTCACAATGAATGCCTTCGCGAACGAGTCCGCCGTAAACGAGGTCGCTAGACTATGTGGGCTGGAACAGGTTGGGATCATCTTCACCGATTTGCTCGACTCCGGGGCCGGTGATGGAAGTGTCATCTGCAAGAGGCACGCCGATTCATACTTCCTGTCCTCACTCGAGGTCTGCTTTGCGGCACTGTTGCAAGCCCAACACCCTAAGCCGACAAAATGGAGCGATACGGGTAGATTTGGCTCTAACTTCGTCACGTGCCTCATCTCTGGCGACGAGACAGGCCAGATCGCCATCTCCTCTTACCAGGTATCCAACGAGGCAGTCGAAATGGTCCGAGCAGACATCGTGGAACCATCGGCCGACCCCAACGTCATGCTCGTGCGCGAAGAAAAGGACGACGACGGCTCTGCGAGTCGGACTCGGTACATTCCTGAGGTGTTCTATCGCAAGATCAACGAATATGGCGCAAACGTGCAAGAAAACGCCAAGCCGTCTTTCCCAGTCGAGTACCTATTCGTCACATTGACGCATGGCTTCCCTGCCGAACCCAAACCTATGTTCAATACTCCTAACTTCCCTATCGAAAACCGCGAGTCCATAGGAGAGAGCCAAGAGTTCAAGTCGGTCGCCAAAGCCCTAGACACTAGCGGTGGCAAGCAGCTTGGGTCCCTCTCGGATTTCCATCTCCTTAATTTCATCCACGGAATGGACATTCTATCCAAGGTGAGCCCCCAGTAGAATGTTGTCCCATTTCCCTCGTTGTTCTCGGCACTTGATATATAATAAGCTAACTTATCTTCCCAGGAGGAGGAAGCCCTGCTGTGTCGAGCTGCCACAACACACGATCTCGCTGAAATCTATCAGCTCTTCTCCATGCCCGGTTGGCAGACCCTAGAGGCCATTCTACAATCGACTGGTGAGAGTCTCCCCAAAAAGCGCCCTCGTCCTTCAAGTGGCGATGAGGGTGGCGACCAAATGATCGGTGGAGCATCTTCGGCTGCTTCGCCGTCGTCTGCCGCCGGTGCTACTTCTACTGCTGCCCCAAATAGATCCGGTGAACCGCTTGCTAAGCGTCTTGCTGCCGTTAGGCTGAACGAACGAAACGAGAGCCGACCCGCCTTCGACCGTGCTAAATACGAAGAATTGTGAGAAAGAGATAGAGAGGATAGGAAGTGCAAAAAGGATACGTAGATAGCCAGGTACACGTTACAGCACGACACATCACATCACACAACACAGCATACTACTGGCGAAACAAACAAGTTCGGTCGCGCGTCTGCGAGTGATGAACGGGTGTTGTGGTAGAGGGCCGGGTTCTGGACTCGGAAATAGGGGGAGGGACATGTGGATTCCTTGCCCAATGATACACATACATACGCACATGACCGTGAGGGTGGCGACCATGTGCACAATGAAAACGACGCGTCGTAAATCCTGATATCGGCGACGTCTAGGGAATAGCTGATGATGGTAGAGACGACACAGGCTCAAATAAAATAAAAATTTAAAAGATGAATGCAGCTATGTTCCAGCTTTCTCTCTACCTACCTACCTACCTATATATCCATTGTTGCTATCGTCTTCGATCATATTCGTGATCAAGTCATCAGTAGACAATCGTTCTTGTCTTCCCCTTTTCTCGCAGTGCTAAAAAGGTAAGAAGGGAGAAGGGGTGAACTATCTACAGCAAGGTGAATATTTTGGGGTTAAAGGCGCGACATACCTAGTATTTGAAACATATTCCATGTCTCGTGTTTTATTATGGATCAATAGTGTACGTGGTAAGCCCCGACGAAATAGGGAGTTAAATCAGCCCTGCGTACACACCTAGGTACCTAGCCTCGTTACTGATTTCGACCACTCAAAGATAACTCACCTGAACTACCTACCTACTTTTCAAGAGGATTATACTATGTAATTCAGCAGGTAGGTATTAGATAAATAATAGATCAATATTTTATATAACAAGCAGCACTAATAGCAATGGGAAGATACTTGAATCCCTTTAACTCTTTCATTTCTCATTCTTCATCGCATTTCATTTTTTGAATACAAAATCATCGATGATGAAGTAGCCTCATCTCGTAGATCCTCTCACTCCCGTTCCCTTATTCCTTTTTCCAGGTACTTTTGTTTTATTCCCCCCATCTCTCTCTCTCTAAATCAAGTAAGTACAGTGTACATGAATATGAAAAACTAGAACTCGTAAGAAGAGGGGTGGAAACCCTTTCCCATTGTAAGTCGAAGAAACTCTCTAAATTGACGAGAGAAAAACGCCTACCGGAGTTAAAAAGATGGAGCCAAGCCGATCCAGAGCGAGCTAAATCGGGATGGATGGGTGGATATCGTATAATAGAAATTTCGAGATGCTGCGAGACTTATGTTCTTTTCCTTCTTGGAGTGAAGAGGGCGCATGGGGGGTATCGACTATGCAACAAGTAGATCGGCCGTCTACAATGGCTTGCCACCGATAAATTCAGACCACCGGCGGACTTCGGAGGGTATGCCCTCCTTCCTGGGCAGCTTCTCGCTCATGCACTGGGCGAAGAGTATAGCGGTCTAGGAGATGTTGTCAGCAGCTGCTTGTTTACATCAAGGGGGATTCAGGGCGGTGCTAATGCATACCTGAGGTTCCATGAACAACGGGACACCAAAGTCGACGGCATTCCGTCGCATCACATAGTCAACATCCATAATCGTCTTTCCACGAGCTAAAGCTAAGTTGAATACTCCACGGATATCATACTTCTGGAAGACCTCCCGGAGTGCTCTCTTGTCCTCCTTGGGGAATTCAATTACCTCCACATGGGTATGGTCCTTCGTCGTGGACTCGAGGAATTCCTTAACGGCATTATTGGCAGCGTAGAACTTATAACCAAGAGGAGCAAGGTAGTCGGCGACCTTAGTGAGCCAAGGCTTGGAGAGCTCACCACCAAAGAGTATACCCTCACCAGGCTCTGGCATGCGGAAGTTCATGGTTGATTGGAGAGAGGTCCAGTATGCCTCGACAAGATCCTTCCCAAAGCAGGCCATTTCACCTGTGCTAGCCATCTCGACACCCAAGAATGGATCAGCACCAGCAAGACGAGTCCAGGAGAACTGAGGAACCTTAGTAGCAAGGTAGTCTCGCTTGACAGCCATGAGATCAGTAGGTTCCGGAACATCTTTGCCTACGAGGGCCTTAGTTGCGACGTCAATGAAGTTGGTACCAAGGACCTTGCTGACAAAGGGAAATGAGCGGGAGGCACGAAGGTTGCACTCGATGACCTTTAACGCGGGTTCTCCACCTTTAGGATCCTCGGCCTTGATGATTTGCATGTTGAAAGGACCAGTGATATTCCAAGCCTTAGCAACCTTTTCGGCTATTTCCTTGAGGCGGGCCATGATGTTCTCATCCAAGTTTGCTGGAGGCAGGATCAAAGTAGCATCTCCAGAGTGTACACCAGCTTGCTCAACGTGTTCACTAATAGCATGAACAACCAACTTTCCTTGAGAAGCAACGCCATCAACGTCGATCTCTTGGGCGCCTTCGATGAATTTAGTAATGACGACCGGGTGGTCAGGAGAGACATTGCTGGCAGCTTCAAGCTTATCCTTAAGATCTTCTTGGCTGCGGATGACGGTCATGGCAGCACCCGAGAGAACGTAACTAGGGCGGACAAGGACAGGGTACCCAACTTCCTCTGCGAACCTTTCGGCGTCAGCGACAGACGTGAGTTCCTTCCAAGCGGGCTGGTCTACTCCAATGCTGTCCAAGATCTCTGAGAACTTCTGTCGGTCTTCAGCTTTGTCGATGTCCTTAGGATCAGTACCCAGAACATTAGCCTTGCCGGTTTCTTGCAGGCGTAGAGCAATGTTTTGCGGTAGCTGGCCACCGACCGAAACGACGACTCCTGAGGCATTCTCTAGCTCGTAGATATCCATCACTCGCTCATAGCTCAGCTCCTCAAAGTACAGTTTATCAGCTGTGTCGAAATCTGTAGAGTATGTCTCTGGGTTGTACTGTCAAGCAAAAAACGAACAAGTTAGCAAGCATTTTAGGAGAGCAGAAAAGACAATATTCCGGGGGTGGTCCAAAAGATCCGGGTGGGTTAATTAGTAATTATTCCCGGAAGAGTCTAATTCAGGACTCGACTGGGCGGTATCCGTCCAGTCAGATATATAGAAAGGAGAAGGTTCAACTTACGTTGATCATGACAGTCTTCTGGCCCATGTTCCTCAAGGCCAAGGTAGCACTGACGGCACACCAGTCAAACTCAACTGAGCTACCGATCCTATACACACCGCTGCCGAGGATTACGGTACCCTTATCCTCGAATGTGACATCGTGTGAACTAGCATTGTATGTGGTATACAGGTAGTTGGTGTCGGCAGGGAATTCAGCAGCCAGGGTGTCAATCTTCTTGACCCAGGGTCGAATTCCCATACTCAAACGGAGGGCCCGAACAGAGTCTTCATCACTTTTCACAGCGTTTGCGATCTGTTTGTCAGAGAAGCCCATCTTCTTCGCCCTCAGGACAAGATCCTTTTTCAGACCCTCTAAACTGCCGACGGCTTCCATCTCTTTCGTACAGTTGACAATGTTCTGGAGCTTGTACAAAAACCACTTGTCAATCCTGCTAAGCTCGTGTACTCTTTCGACCGAGTAGCCCTCGTGGAGCATTGCTTGGCCGACTGCTAACCACCGACGATCGGTAGGATGCGAAAGTTCATAATCAAGGTCATCGAACTTATCACCCTGGAAGCCAACAAACTTGGGATCGACCTGGCGGATTGCCTTCTGGAAAGACTCCTCAAACGTACGTCCGATAGCCATCACTTCACCGACGGACTTCATTGCACTGCCAATGTCGCGTTTGACATACTGGAATTTAGATAGGTCCCAACGAGGGATCTTGGTAACGATATAATCAAGCGAAGGCTCGAAATTAGCCGTTGTAGTCTTCGTAACGGCGTTCGGTAGCTCGGGCAGGGTGTGCCCAAGACCTATTTTCGCAGCCGTGTAGGCCAGAGGGTATCCCGTGGCCTTGGAGGCGAGAGCAGACGACCGGGAGAGACGGGCATTGACTTCAATAACCCTGTAGTCGAGACCATCTGGCTGAAGCGCGTACTGGACGTTACACTCGCCCACAACTCCAAGGTGACGCACTATCTTGATAGCAGCAGAACGAAGCATGTGATACTCTTCGTCGCTTAGAGTCTGACTGGGGGCGACGACGATTGAGTCGCCAGTGTGGGTCCCTAAGGGGTCGAAATTTTCCATATTGCAAACGGTAATACAGTTGTTATTCGCATCACGAACAACCTCGTACTCGACCTCCTTCCAGCCTTTTAATGACTTCTCGACGAGGATCTGCGGCGAGAGGGTCAAGGATCGAGCAGCCATGTTGCGAAGCTCTTCCTCATTGTTGGCGAAACCGGAGCCAAGACCACCTAGAGCATAGGCGGCACGGACAATAATAGGATATCCCACTTTAGAGGCTGCGTCCAGGGCCTCATCTATTGTCCCGACAGCAATGGACTTGGCAATTGGGATGTCGATCTCGTTCAGAGCCTTAGCGAAGAGATCTCTGTCCTCACTCAGCTCCAGAGTATGTACGCTTGTACCAAGAACCTTGACACCGTATCTCTCGAAAATACCCATGCGCTGCATCTGCACACCCAAGTTCAGCGCAGTCTGTCCGCCGAATGACAAAAAGATGCCATCAGGCCGTTCCCTCTCAATAACATAGGTCACATATTCCGGGGTGACGGGGAGGTAGTATATCTCGTCGGCTAGGACATGGTTGGTTTGAATCGTAGCAATGTTGGGATTCATAAGGACGGAAGCTACGCCAGCCTCCTTGAGAGCCTTGAGAGCCTGGGAGCCTAGAGAGACAATAAATGTTAGCCTTTGTTGAAGCTCAATGGCATTGCGACTCATGCTCGACCGCCGTGGCCAAGTTGTCGCAAGTAGAAGACCAACCTGAGTAGTCAAACTCTCCAGCTTGTCCAATAGCCAAACCGCCACTCCCAATGACTAGAACCTTCTTGACATTTACGACATCTCTGGGCTTTATGACTCCGCTTTCCAGGTATGCCTTTGGATTGGGAGCTTCCTGGGCGGTGGCAGCGGCACCGGCGCTAGCCCAGGCAGTGGTTGCAGAGAAGTTCCTCCTTTGCGCCAAGGCAAAGTTGGAGCTCGAAGCTAGCAGCCGTGTAGGTGCCCGGACCGTGGTGGCCGTGAATTGCCTTCGGGGGAGGACTCTGGGCAGATGTCGACCCTGTCGCAGCAGAGCCGGTGCTCGGCCTGCTAGCTTGGAGGAGAGAGCCATGAGGGTCTGAGAGCTTGAGGCTTGGGAGATGTTGAAACAACAACGTCTCGCAAGGCGAGATTAAAGGTGCCCGGGTCCCAATTGAATTCAATTGAGCTCCTTAAGGGGGGACTCGAGGGGTTGTCGAGGTGTACAGATGGAAGAGTCATTCGAGACTTTTTAGTTGCAAGATAAATTTCAAGCGCACGGCGGATTGCAGCTAGCGATAAGCCGATAAGGCACAAGAAAAAAAATTCCTGCAGGAAAACCCTTCTCTAGCTCTTGATCTCCGGAGGCGGGAGGGGCTCTGGCCAATGGCGTATTGTAGTTGCACGAAGCTAGTGCTAGTGCAAGATATCCAATTGAGATTAATCGCAATTATTAATTATACTAGTTGCTATGAGGGTATAGTAGTGTGTAGGTAGGTATAAAGATTAGGTACTGCTATTTAACATATATATGACAGACCTCTGCCTGAAGAAAATGTCGCTGATTAGGTACGTTTAAAATATTAAAATATCTGACTCTCCATGTCGTTTTTACCATAAGATCTAATAATGAAAGGCTACCTCTTCAAGTTCTTTTTTTCGTCGCTACCTTGTGTACCTACCTACATGAAGCTTCGAGGTAGGTATACATAGCTATTCATTTTTGGATGGCCTGTGCAAAGTTCAGTTCTTCTCTAGTTAGAACCAACCTGTAGCCACTAGATATCAGTTACCTGTATAAGGTAAGTATCAAACGAATCAGCCTATATGCGCGATTCTAAATCGATATATACGTATTGACTGCTTATAGCGACCCATGCACTATACTGAACAATGACGTCAAATTCGCGACAAAAAGGGATGGCTGCAGGGTTATTAATTGGCTATCCTTTATCCATTTCAATTGTGGTCTTGGCGGTTCGTCAATACCGTTGAGAGTCGATTGTGATCTTGGGCTCTGAGTTATATCGCGAAACTGCATTACAACATATTCCCGTTACCTATACATAAGTCTGTCAACTCTGCAGCTAACTTAGTCACTTGCCTAGGTTCAGCTAACTATATCTTCTCGTTATGGGCAACTGTCTTCTCTGTCATCTCCATTTCCATAGGAATGATAGCAACAATAATCCTCTAGCTGTCAAATAGTACACGCCCAAATGATCGAGAAGCACTTGTAGGCTCCGTGAACCGGCATAATGGCCAATCTTCTATTTACAGTAGCGGTACAGAAGTCGGTAGTAGACCTCCGAGCGAGTAGGAGGACGACAGCCACGCGAATTGCGCAAATGAACCAACTTCACTTCTCCCAGAATAAGTCGCTCACAAGCAACATAGCACAAAGTGGAACGTTCAGTTCTAGGTTGTTCAGTATTAAAGCCACAGCGAGCCACTTACCGTAATCTAGATATAGAAAGATTTAAGTAGGGATACCCATCTAGTTCTTAGTACTACAACAGTAGACCTACAATATATTCCACCTTTAACATTAATAATAGCTGTGACAGTATTTGTAATAGTAAAGGTATTAATAGCGTTATTTCTCGTGGAACCAGAACTATAAGTACTCTCGAAGGAGTCTTATAAACACTTTATTTGTTTTTAACCTTGTACTTATAACTCTTCATTTTACATCATCTCTTATCTTAGTTATAATTATCATTGACGTATATAAATACCTAAGCATTATATTTCGAATAAACAAGACTACGTTTCAACTTTATTAAAAAAAGGTTACTATTAATAAAGTTAATTAAAACTTTCATTTAAGTTAAGTTTAATTTAAACTTTTATCTAGCCGTTAAAGGTTCTTCGCGTCCTCGAATTATCTAAGTTGCAAAAGTGATAAGCCACAATCATGTGATGCTGAAAGTGCGAAGCGTGGCTAAAGAGAGGCGATGGTTTAGAGGTAGCCCGTCTCAAGTGAAAAGGGGGTCTAAGGTGTTTCCCTGGTACTTTATAAACTGTAAAGGTAGGTAAATTTCGAGAAAAAAAAGATGGCAAGAGCAGATTAACAGTGTTGCCATGAGTAAAAAATGATGTCTCCTTAATTCCAGCGGAGCGAGGCTTGTGGGTCTAGAGGCTGACCCCCAGAGTACCAAGGGGTGAGAAGAAGATACAAGTCAGAATGGCTTGTATACTGACTTTTAATGTAGTAAAGTTATAGGCAAGGGGTTCGTTAGCAAGCCTTTCCTATGATTTAAGCATGTCCTAGGCTTACAGGACATTTTAAGTAGTATAATCCAGAATATCCAACGTTAAAATATCAAACGGGCAGCAAAATATAATAATCAAACGTGGCCCGGCACACTTCTAAACAGAAAGGGTTGGTATATGCTGCTACGCACTTCTGCTACAAATGGAAAGTTCATCAGGAATTTTGGTATAACAAGTGCAAGGCCTGTAATCATTGCTTCTGTGACCAGTGTGGCCCTCAATACTAAAGGCTTTTCTTACTATATAACGTGTAAGGTCTCGGTCACTGACGGCAGAGGCGAGACCCTTACGTTACTGCATGTAGGTGCTACTATCCAAACGCACCTACCTTACATAGGGCTAGATAATAGCCACGGACTATCCCTCTCTTTTTCTCCCTATCTTATTATTTTGTTAAAACATATTAACTTCTAGTAGTCGGTCTAGCCGTTCGTAGTTTCTATCACGGGTCTGGACCCCTTTTTCTTCCATATTTTTCTATACTGAAAACTTATCTCCATCTTGAATACATGCTGGTCGTATGTAAGAACTACAGCACTCATTTAATTTAACTTATCTACTGAATACTATGCAACGAAGCGTTCTGAGCGCAAAGGAGAACATCGGCGCGAAATTCAACCCTGGGTTACGTCAAACCCCTAGACTAAGTCCAAACCCCTAGATTAGCCCAAACCCCTAGATAACCTCAAAACCCTAGATAACCTCAAACCCCTAGATAATCGCAGACCCCTAGATTAGTCCAAAGAATGTTAGGGATGATTCGTCCATGTCAATCCATCTATGACCCTCCTCCCGTCGAGAGACGATGATCACCTATTTAGGTCAGATTTCAATTTTGGAAACGCTGCATCAAGAGCATCACGAGAGTCACCACATTGCATACCATATAACAACCCTATAAAATAAAATGGCATTATATATTCAGTTCAAGGTTGCCTAGATAGAGTCGAAACCATATACTGTTTTCATTTCTAGTACGAAAAGAAAACGTTATGTTGTGCAGTGAAGTTGAAGTTTGTGTTAGTATACTCTGTCTCATATAGTACATAGTTTCTGGGTACGGATGTGACGGGCTGTCGGGGAGATGACTACCTTAGTGTCCGTACACTAGTTTCGCAGCTCTATGCCTGCATAAGATTGGCGTGGCACGGTTTGAAGGAGGTGGAATCCCATGGCGGACAAAAGGAAGCTAACCACTCCTCGCCTTTTGCTTCGAATATTTCAGATATCTGTTGGGTCCGTGATGCTTGTTAAACCGACGTTATCCATAGCACTGTTCCGTATTGGCGATCAGTCTAGCAGTTCTAGTGCCCGGACTTAGGACACAAGACTTAGGTAGGTATGTAGATAAGAAGGGCACATAATTTGTGACTAGGTCTAGGTTATATTGTCTTGAGCCTAGCACAGACCTTAGACATCGACTCCTCTTTCAATAACGCAACATCAGTCTGCCCCTACACGACTACGCAGTTCCCACAGCTATGTAAGCATTCAAATGCCGGACCAGCGGGTAAGATGACCTACTCCAATTTTCTCGTATGTAAGAGGAACTTGGCTGATTGGTGCCGTCCTGCAAGTGCTATTTTAGCTTCATGTGGGGAAGTGGACAAAACGCGCCTAACAAGCCGCTGGTGGAGAAGATCTCTGTTTTGCTCGACTGGACAGCGAATGATGAGGGCCGGATACGCTCTCCATCCCCTAGGTTTACCTGGACTCAGACTACCAGCGGGTCCGGGGTTTTCATGAACATCACGAACTATTGGATTTAGACTTGCTGGCGACGCTTCTCCCCCGCATAAGCTCCTTTCTGTTAGTGTGGATTTCTATAAGGACGGGGAAGGGTATTACTAGGTATCCAACGTATCCAACATGGTACGTCTGTGCGGAATATATATTGATAGATATAAGAGCTATAGCACCCCCCTACAGTGCGTCCGTTTAGAAAAGCTTACAAACCACTTCCAACCCATTCGAAAAAAAAGAAAAACTTTAAATTATCAAGATAAATACAGACCAAGGAGACACTATGGATGGAACGCCGAAAATCAATGGCGTTGAGCATGTGGACAACACCAATGGCAATCACGAGTTCCTCCAAAAGAGCATCTCTATCCCTCCGGAGCTCTTCGAAAAGCTATACCTCTCCCCCCAGAACCAAGTGAAGGGAGATCTGAGGAAGACCTTTGGCAACCCAACCCCAATGTCAGCCAACTTGCTCCAAGCTTCTTATTGCTCACTGCTGATTTGTCTCATACTATAGCGGTCTTCTTGGCTTCGTTCTCTCTCTTGGCCCCCTTGCCTGTGATCTCATGGGATGGCGTGGAGCTGGTGGTGATGGCGCTGCAAGCATGTGAGTTGGGGGATCACAACGTACGAAGAGAGGGTCAACTTGCTAACCGTATCATCTCTTCGTAGACCGGCCTTCATATTCTTCGGCGGCGTGCTTATGATGCTGGGCGGCCTGCTCGAATTCCTCCTGGGGAACACGTTCCCATGTGTCGTGTTTGTTGGCTTTGGTGCCTTCTATCTATCCTTCGGTTGCACCTTGCTCCCCCAGTTCAACGCCTATGCCGCATACGCACCGGCGGACGCCTCTTCGCCAACCGCCGGGCTGGAGACACAAGGCTTCAATGCTAGTTTTGGTGAGAGACATAACCATTATCAGTCTTCATTATCTAATGGCAAACCCGCAGGTTTCTTCACCCTTTCTATGCTGCTCCTTTGCCTCGTCTTCCTGATCTGTTCGGTGCGGACAAACGTCGTCTTCGTTATCGTTTTCATTAGTCTCACAATGACCTTCGGCTTTGTCACAGGTGCATACTGGGCTCTAGCTAGTGATTACGCTGGGAATGCGGCGTTCGCGAACCGGCTACTGGTGGTAAGCTCGTATCTTGCTGTTATCCTGGAACCTACAACTGATTTAAGTATTTAGGGAGCTGGTGCTTGCGCATTTGTTGCCACAGCGGCCGGGTGGTGGGACTTGCTCGCCATCCTACTGGCGTCGGTAGACTTCCCCATCACTATACCTGTTGGAGATCTAAGCACAAGAATTCCTGGCGCAAGTGGCCGACAGAACAGCGCGGCCTAAGAACAATATATCCGTCACTAATAGTGGGTGATGATTATGAGAGATGACCAACTCAAACGTTATCCTGAATATCTCATGACACTTATTTCATTGTGTTTCTGCCTTTCAAGTACGTCTTCAAAGTGAAGTTTATTGGCAGAGGCCAAGGGGGGTCCAACGTCCCCTAGGGCAATAGGCGCTCAATTTCTATTAAGATCGGACCTTACATATTCTAAAAGTACATTCATTATTTAATATAAAAGCCTACACGTTGGCAGTAAGACGCCGTTCTCTGTTCTCATTGTTGATAAGGCATGAGAGTACGGGTACTCCTTACGAATGGCGCTTCCCCACGAAGCTTGACCAAGTTTTTAGTAATGCCGTATATTTTCAAGCTGATAGAGTGGGAAATTTAACTATTTGGCGTGTTCATGCTTTCTGTTGTTGCCTCAGTCACATTCGGACGACACCAAGAGGGCTTGAATGGGGTATTGTCGAGTTATGCTATGCCGCTTGTAAGGGCCCAGCTTCTCTGCTTGTGTACCGCTTTTTGCTCGGTACGTCCCGGTGCTGTAATCTTCCGGACATGATTGTTAATGCAAGTTGGTGGCATTTGCTGTATTATATATCAAAAGCGTAAACTAACCATGTTTCTGTTTTCTAGTATTCGCCTAGAAATTGGTAACATCATCGGACCTCAAACCTTCATCGATGACAAGCACCCAAGTATAATACGCGCATGAAGTCGATTTCCTTGAATTTACGGACGAGCAAGTCTTCAATTCCAGGTATACAAGTTAAACGGATAGGAATCATACTAGTTAGGCTAGAATAAGGAGCGGACATGTTAATAAGACTATTAGATAGTTTGGTGTAGGACGAATAGGTCTGATTATATAAATCAACTATACCTACTAATCAAGATCAATCAAAATATTAATTAAAAATAGCTTAATAGTGGGAGCAACCGTTCTCGAGTCCGTACGACATCTTTAAGCTCCTTTGCGTCACCATCTAGTCTTGGAGCATTGCCTCCGTCGCTGCCACTCTTCCCCCATTTCCACTTCTCTGCGAGTTCGTGCTCGAGTTGACCTAGCATGGAGTCAAGAACGAGGTCTCCTATAATCGGCAAAAATTTCCAGGCATGAGCCGAGCCTCCTGTCGCGATGTGGAGACCCCCGATTCGAGGATGCGGAGCAATGATAAAGTCGGCAGATGGGGTTTGAGCAAGCCTATATCAATTTGAGGGAAGTCAGATGTTGGAGAAATGATGGCTAGTTCAGCGGAGCATCGAAGAAAGGGAACGTCGTACCAACAAAGTTTCGTCCGACTAAAGGGTCGGTCTGCGAGAGAAGGCATGAGCTCTCTCAAGTTATCTCTTAGCGCGTCTTCTGCCTCCTCTGGGATGACATCTCCAGGGTTTGTAATAGTAGTCCTTGGATATGAGATATTTATCGTCTTTCCAGCATGCTCAGGATGGGTGACGGCCACAGTATTCCGGTACCCAGCTGACCTACGTAGCATCTTGATCTCACCGTTATGAGGCGGGAAAATATTGAAACCGGTAGAGAGGTTGGTAGTGATAGACATGTTTTTCCAGTTCTGAATTTCCTCCGGGGTCAATTTCACCCAAGCAACCTCAATTGCCGTCGAGTCCATGAGGCCTTGAAGGTAGACGAGTTTATTGGACCATCCGCCGGCTGCAACAAGCACTACGGTCGCTTCAAGCTTTGAGCTATCTTCAAGCACCACACCCTTGACGATCCCCCCTTCTTCTTGCTCGATGTGGTCGACTGGAACCCCGCATTTGAAGGAGATGGACTCCTGCGCAAGACATCGCTCGTAGTATACTTTGACACATTCTCGTGCGTCAATGAAAGCGTCCTCTAGGTTGCAGTAGCCTTGGTTCCATTTTGACTCCCTCCCAAGCTCTATCTCAGGTACAGGTTCACAATTACACCCGTGAATGCGTGCGAATACCTCACCCCGGAAATTCATTTCTACCAATGTCTCAGGGGCCTGGAGCTTTTGCGCATTCTCAAGTCCTTTCCTCCAGATGTCATAAAAGCGTCCAGGTTTACCGTCGCAGATGAAGGACATACCCTGCTTGAAATAGTGTTTCATGAGCTCCGGATCCTGCTCGATCTGTCGCTGCGCTTCTGCAGCAAGACGCGCATATATGGGATCTGCGTAATCTGCGCGAATGCATCTTGTCGTGTCCACACTGGTGCCATCTTCAACTGGAGGCGTCAATCGATCCACGACCGTGACTCGAGTAGACGGATGGCGGCGTGCAATAGCCAACGCGGTAGAAAGGCCGAAAATGCCAGCTCCGATAATGATAACCGAGTTCGGAATAGGAGAAATAGGGGTCAAGGAGTAAGACATAATTGCTAAAGATGAGACTTCTTTACTGCTTGGCCGGTCTTTATTTTGCGGAGAATGCGCTGTGGAATGGAGAGACCGTTATCCCCGCGGGTCTTCCTCCTGTAGCCATTCATCGTCTGTCTGCAGCTGGAATTACAAGGGGCACATTAGTCCAATCACACCGCTGCTAGTGAAGGCTGATGAGACTCCTTTTCAGAAATGTAGATCGTGTGAGCAAGCCGGCGTTGAATGTATACATAAGGTTACGACGCCCTCGCCGAAAGACAAATCCCACGAAGGTATGTGTTCAGAACTTCGCTGTGAGGGTTGCTAATGCTGGGTGGCAATATCTATATAGTCCATAGATCGGAAGAGCGTGTTGCTTACTTACAGAACACTCAAAATAATCATCGCATTCATCGAGTCAATGGCCACGAGATAGTATTCTTGGGCTGGTGTTCCCTTTTTATTGACCATTGTTGAAGTTTACTGTAAATAGCTGCATGACCTAAAGAGGCGCACACTGCATGGAGGGTGTTATATACACCTTATATTGAAGTACGGAACAGGGAGGACTGTAAGATAAAGGTCAATTGAATTGTGGAAGCAAACAAGCAAAGTGCACCTATGGATGTACGCCATAATAGGCAGAGATATATGACATTCATTGTCGCACACTTTTGTTCATGTATCTTTTAAGCACTTACTCAAGGACCCTACTCAGGGGAGCAAACACTCCCCTCCGATCCTTCTTTCACCTATTAATGCCCCTTTAGATCCCATCGACCATCACAAAACTTTGTATTCAGTCTGCCATTTGATAATCTCCCCAATCTTTCAACCCCCAGTGCCTGGCTTCATCACAATCGTTTTAGTCTAGTATCCCATCTGGAAGATGCAAGATGTCCGACGTCCTGAATACCAGCCCTAAATCCATCCAGGAATACCCACCTGAGTTTTCGAGCTCTCGGGTCAAGAGCTGTGAGTCTCCACGCTTTGAAGCTACATGCATCGACGCCGAACATGCTATCCCCCCAATCCACCCGGAGGACCACAAAGAGACAGTTGGCTCGGAGATGTTCTCGGTGGGCGATATGAGGTTATGCAGAAACTTGGTTTCGGCGGCTTTGGACTTACTTGGCTCTGTCGAGACATCATCTTGATGAAATGGAGAGCCATCAAAATCCTGAGCGCTCGAGGTTCCTTAGAGGGCGTCGAAGAGAAGATATACGACTACCTCCGAATCACGCTTCGTTAGGGTTAGAGGGAAACCATATTTCCGTGCCTTTAGATCAGTTCTGGATTGATGGGCCTAACGGACGACCTTTGTTTTGTAATGCCAGTATTTGGCTGCGATATCGGGCTTTTTGGTAGGAGGCGCTGTGAGCTTCAAGGGATAAGCGCAGGCGATATATGTCGCCAGCTTGTCCAAGCAGTTCAATTTCTCCACCGCCATGGGATTTGTCATGGTGACTTGAAACTAAGTAATGTCCTGATAAAATTGGAAGGCATTGACGAGCTGGACGAGACCCAGGTTATAGACTCTCTAGGAGAGCCTTATTGCGACGATGTCGGAACTGTATCGGGTTAAGCTCCTGGACCTCGGGCTCCAGAATACTGCCTGTCGCCAGCATTTCCGAGATGAAATGACGAGCTACCAACAAAGTCGATTGTGGTCATTGACTTCGGGGGCGCATATTTCGTCGAAAGGCCCCCAAGATGGAATAGGTATTCGGGAGTACTACGCCGCGCCCGAAGTTCTATTCCCAACCCCGATAACTCCTAAGCCGGGGCTACCCAGTGATATCTGGTCATTTGCGTGTACTATATTTGGCATTCGGGTGGATGGAGTACATCTTTTTACAACCCGTCACGGATTGTACTTTATCGTTAGAACGATGGAACTCTTCCAAGGTCTATTTCCAGAGCCCTACCGAAGTGCGTTGGATGACGTGCTACGGACAGGACGAAGAAGATGGCACGGACACGAAGATGAATCTGGAAAGCAGACTGCAAAGGTAGACACACCTTCAAATATAGGATCCAACCTACAGATGGAACTGCGGGCGATGACCCCTGAGGAATTCGAAAAACGAAGGAAAGAGGAAGTGGATGGGAGTGGATATCCGGATATCTTTGAGGCCATATTAGGGAGGAATCTTCAAGCTCGTGCAAACACAAATTCTAATAAGCCATCCTCCAATGAGCAATCAGGATATAGCAAGTATCGGGATCATCGACGTGAGGCTTTAGACCTTGCGGACCTTCTGCGGAAGATGTTGAGATATGACCCAGCCGAGCGAATAAGCATTGGTGAAATTTCCCGGCATCTGTGGATTGAAGGTAGCTAAATAAACATACGCACATATATATGGACTAGGTACGCATCTGGATCAATGTTCTTCGGGTGTCCTAGCCTATTAAAGCAATCAAGGCAAATTCTATTGTTAGTCAGTTTCTTTCTTGAGGGTAAATCCGTCTTTCGAGTAGCACCATATTAATATAGGATACCTACCCATGTATCACTGGCATCTATTCTGAGCTTAAAATATCAGTATTTTATTTATGTTGTACGCCCCTAAAGGATAATCACCTTGAGAAATCGAAGTTTACATAGAGTGATACATAGGTGCGAGATATCTTGCATGGTACATGCATTAATAGACTCCCTATACTGCGTGTAGATTAGGAAATTCCAAGTGAAGTATCGGTTTCTTATCTAGACACAACTATAACCCCTAAACTCGCTGGACCAGAACCTCTCACTCTCGCCACTGTGGATATAGTAAACTTATAAGACATGTCTACTACCCTACCTATATGTCCTTGATGCCTTGGAGTATGGCAGTCTGCTGCTATTGACAGTTATTAGTCATGGGATTTGGAACTGCAAGGAGCTTAGTACAGTACTGTGTATCTATTTATTGTTGTCATAATCATCATCTTTTAAATTAACTAAGTTGATTAGGTATTTAGGTATATATTATTTAAGTATACACGCGTATACCACGAAGTTAGACTATTTAGGTAGTATCTCTACTACTACTACCTTAGGTACTTACTTATAAGGTAGGTACGTACCGCGATACATCCTAAATTGGAAATGGATACATGTCTTCAAAGTGGGCCTGGACCAGCGACAGGGGTTAGTAGAGTTACGTATATATGGTCCGAGCTTTTCCCTATCTTTGTACAGCCTCAGGCGAAGCACCAACGCGCTGTCGCCGAAATCTCCCAACTCTCCCGGTTTATCTAACCCCCCTAACGCTCCCGCCAGACTCCCAAGCGCCCTCGTCGGATCACTAAAGAGGCGTGTTTTCAGTGCTCAGCGTCTCTAACGGTCTCAGACCCTCCGCAGCATGTGAGAGTACACGCTGCAGAACCCGGTGGCTACTCACGTCGAATGAGGTGGAGCTATGAACAATGCTTCCTCCCCGACCTCGCCGGCGGACCCTCCCCTTTCTTCCCACCACCACCGCGAGGATGATGACGCCGACGACGAACCCCAGCAGCAACAGCAGGACGGCGCCGCCGCCCGCCAGCCGCAGGACCCGTCCCTCACACAGAAGGCGAAGGAGGGCCTGGCCAAGAAGCTGCAATTCCTGTCGTACCTGACCCTCAACTTGGATACGATGGTGCATGCCGAGCTGTGCGTACTATACTACATGGAGTATGTCTCTTGCTCTCTCTCCATCTCTCGAGGTCGCCCGCACGAACAAATGCTGATTGAATATCTCTGTCTAGCTGTTCCTTCTTCCGATTGATAATACGCTGGGTGGCGCAGGCGCTGTTCGTAAGCCCCAAGGCCGAGGACACTGTCCTCATCATACCCAACTACCACGTCTCCGCGATCCTGGGCCCGAATGTCCTGTGCATGTTCCTGCACCTGGTTACATCGCTGCCCCAGGCCGGCGAAGCTTCCCGAGGCTACCTCCACGGCGGCATCCTCATCGACTTTGTGGGCCAGAAGGCGCCGTCGTCCAAGCTGACCCTCCTGCTCCTGGACCTTCTGGTCTTGGCGCTACAATGCTTCATGATCACGGTGAACATGGAGAAGGAGAGGATCCGAAAGGTGGTGAAGCTGTCTCGGCGTAATATCGGCTCTGCGGATGCGGCGGCGGCGGCTGAGGTGCCCCCTACCAGCCAGGATCATGATGCGGAAGAACGCGGGGTTCTGCGTGATGTGCCCATGGTGGACGAGTCTAGTGATATTGAAATGCGGTCACTACGAAATGTGGATGGTGACGATGGCCAGCGCGAGGTGGGAGAGGGAACTAGACTGCTTCGACAAGCAACAACGAGAAGCAACGAGTTTGAGGGCCTTACCGATGTCTTGAGGTCAGGAAATGCTGTCCTGTCGACCTTCAATGTTCGACAGTCGCTTCAGACAGCGTGGCATAGTAGAGACACTCCTGAAGGTGCAGCGGCCTATGCTATACAAAATGTCGGATATAATGCGACACGGGCAGCGCTGGCGGCCCAGAGAAGGGCACGACTAGCTGCGGCACAACAAAGGCAAATATGATGTAGTATTCGTGAGGTGTCATTATACAAATATCAAGGATATCATCTTCATTACGCGACCTTCTTGCCTACATTACCCACACCAGTCCCCCTTACCGCAACTATAAGGTCGGTTGAATCGTCGTCCTCAACGTCTCTTAGGCCCCAACTGCTCGCACCAAACTTCTTTAGATCCCGTGCAAGTTCTATAACATCTTCTGTACCAATTATGTCTCTCCCGAGTCGTACACGCCCTATGTCCTCCGAGCCTAGGGCCATCAAGGTCAAGATAGTACTCGTTGCCGCCCTGCTGACGCAGCCTCCTAGACTTATTGACTCCAGCAATTGGTATGCGCATCTCTTTCCAATATCTTCCGGCACTACTCCTCCTTTTGACGGTACTACTACGTCTGCCGAATATAAAACACCCGCAGCGCTGGACTCGGCGACTAGGCTCAGTCCAAAGCCGATGCCCATCCGTCTCTTACTCCCAGCCTTCTCTCCAGTATCAGCAACTAAAGGAGCCTGGTCGTATTGCGCTGCAATGTGGATGTCGGAAACAAATGTATTAAGCACCTCGCGGGCCGAATGTATCATGCGCGCATTATTGGATGCCGATACACCGGTTGCGTAGGCAACACCTCGTATTCGTTTTATCCTGCCGGGGCTTCTATTAAGGTGTAGTGTCTTCGGCAGCCGCACTTGGCTCGCGAATCTGAGCTCGACGATACCAGCGCCGCCGCTGCCCTTTGGCCCACTGCACGATCGTTGGAGGACCTTGAGCTCGATGCGCACGGCGGGGATTCCGAATAGGTTATATAGAGGTAGGATCGCCGTGCGGAAGGAGTCGACGGAAAGGTCGCCCGTTTCGGTGGCGGAGGTGATGACGCCCGGCCCTGAGAAGCGGACATTCATATGCGCCTTGGCAAACGGCGCTAATATGCAGAGGGGGAGAAGGAAGTAGCTGATGCCTCGCGTACAGTTCGCGGGGATAGAGTGTTCGATGATGTCGCTGTCGGACGAGGTGAAACCTGGCACGGCGCCGGTGATCAGGCCCGGCTGGTACGCTATTGTCGTACCTGTGTAGGAAATTTGCATGGAGCTGCCATTGGTGACGGCCTCGAGGAGACGAAGGAAGGAGACCTCGTGAGGGGCGAGACCAGGATTGGTGGGGGAGTTGGGACGGATCTTGGATATGTGTATCGGCCGGCCGGTCAGAGTTGCTAGGACTAGACGTTGCGTGAAGGACCGGTGGCCGGTGAATCTGAGAAATTCGGGTCTGGGGGCCGACATGGTTGCTCCTAGACGGCTATATTCACATCAAGGCTTCTTCTATGGCGCGCTGTCGCAAATGTACGGTAGATTGAAGAAATTCTGCCGCTGTAGGCTGCTGAAAAATTAAGGCGGTGAATCGAATTCGGATAAATGCTAATTCCGCTAGCTCAAGATGACGGGATGTCAAAAATATGGGGCCTAGTGGACCTGCGCATGGCCTCGGACAGGGGTAAGGGCAGGTACCTACGTACCTACATCGGTGCCAGTGTGGCAGATGTGGCTTTAGCGTCTGAGCTCGTGGACTTTTGAAAAGTGTCAAGATCCGAGTTTCCAAAAATACGGCACATGCCAATAACAGGTATCTTTTGTTGGACAGGACAGTCTCTCGCTTCTATCTCCTCCATCACCTGCTTTCCTTTCTCTACCCCTCTACACTAGATTGGTTCGCAAAATGTTCGATATAGACTGGATGAGCCTTGCGCTCCCGTTTGCATATATCACAACCCTCGGAGGCTCTCTCTTTACCTTCTCTACCATCTATAGAAAGCGGAAAGCTTGTAGGTACCCTTCTGGCCAGGGGCCAAAAACTATTTACGCCGGGTGATGGGACTGACGAACTTGCAGCGCAGAGTGCCAACTTGGAGCCATGGTTCCCGCCGCATCTCCAGCGAAACATCTATCTGTCACTCCTTCACTTGGAACCCGAAGCCGGCCTGGAAAAAGCGCCTAAAGTCCCGGATAGTGTCATCAGGGCCGCGTTACTACGGAGAGCCGTCGAAGACATCCGCCGCATCATCCAGATCCGAACATCGAAGCAAGCGCTTAATACATTACTACAAAGGGGCAGTGTCGGCGATGATTTGAACCAGAGATTCCTACGGGCAGAGAAGGAGATTGAGGAGGAGCTACGTGATGTAGTCAGCGAGGTGGGTTTCGCGAAGGGGAACAAACCAGACTTGGAGCTGCGTTGCTAATTCGAGTGCAGGCTAATGCCCTCGCACCTGGTTGGGGCCAGACCATCTTCCAATCGGCGAATGAGATTGCTGCCAACTCGGCCCTACGCAGCCGGCTCGAGGAGATTGAGGCGCGGACAGAGTCCGAGAAGCAGTGGTGGGAGAAGCGACGGGAAGCGATTCAGAAGGACTTCATGAAGGAACTAGACGAGGAATCAACCAAGGGCTCGGTCAAGGGCGCTAGCGACGACGACGGTGTATTAGTCGACTCGGGTACTCCGGCGTCCGCGCCCGGCGGCTCCAAGAAGAAGAAGGGGGGTAAGAAATAATGGCAGGTGAGAATAGGTAGTTTGTGTGGAGGCCTAAGGGGTTGTAGTTTAGTACTTTCGGTCTTCTACTGATTGCATTGCAAGGGACATCGCTTCGTTTGGCGTTTTAGGTCTTGGAGACACGGCAAATAGTGTGTGTCCATATGACCAAGGAACCGAGACCATACTTCATTTATTAGACGACTTGGGCTGCCAAAATGCCGCGTAATGGTATTGTACCTACTGAAAACCTCTGTACGCATTACCTGTGAGTTATCCTAGTGTGTATCATACTCAGCTCAGGTGCTTAGCAAATACCACATGGGTTTAAACAGGTAGCTACATCCTAGGTAGGTAGGTAGATAGGGTTCAATGGGACAGTTAAGTAGACAAAACCCGTATAAAACGCGTGTGTAGTGCTGGAACTTACCTACCTCCTACATGGATCTAGGTTAAATTATACCAAAAGTGTTGTAGATGGGATGACTTTTGTACGCTCACTTGCTGATCGTCATACTACCAAAATAGCTAGCGTGGCTGACTTTACATACCTAGCTCAATGCTAGTGCTGATGTGGTAATATCTAACCCCCTCGGGGCTTGCCAAGACCTAAGCTTCCGCAATTTGACGTACCTGTATGGACATGAATTGAAGCTCTCTCAACTCGACTTCTCCCGGTAGCCTTCCTTCGCAAACATCCTTGTGTACCTCGCAATTTCTACCTACTCAGCACACTTCTCTCTTCATTGACCATCACATCTTCCTTTTCTGCTGCCACCCAAAATTGCACAGCAGGATATAGCTACCATGACGGAGTCCGAGCTAGCGTCTGGTCTTTCCTTCCCGACCGATCCTCAAGAATTCGATGCCGACGAGCGCATCTCGTACTCGAAGCTTGACAACAAATTCATCGCCGTTCACGATGACGGCACCGAGTTTGAGTGGGATGCCCAGCTAAAGCGATGGATTCCGGCGCTCGATGAAGAACTACTTGCCCAACAGCAATCTGCCTACGGTGGTCGTGCAGACTCCGACGATAGCAGTAGCAATCAGAACAAGAAGCGCAAGAAGGGTTACCAAGGCAATAGTCCCGAAGAAGGGGCACCGAGACAGCGACCGCAAAAGAAGCAGAAACAGCCCCCGCAGCCACGCCAGAACACTGCTATATATGTTACAGGCCTACCGCTAGACGTAACCGTGGATGAGGTACACGAGACGTTCTCTCGCAAGTGTGGTGTCATTGCCGAGGAAATCGACAGTGGTCGTCCGCGCATCAAGCTATACACAGATGAGAAGGGCAACTTCAAGGGTGACGCGCTAGTCGTCTTCTTCAAACCGCAGAGCGTCGATATGGCCATCATGCTACTTGACGACACCGACTTCCGCTTCACATCCTCCGGCCTTACGAGCGGCCGCATGCGCGTCCAGGCTGCAGACTCGAGCTACAAGAAGACGCACTACGAACGGGAAGGTGGAGCAGAAAACGGGGAAGGAAAGAATAGCAATAGTAAAGACGCGGGAGGAGCTAGTAGCAGCAACGGGAGCAACTCGTACATCACAGGAGGGACAGCGAGCAAGCCCCGCGACAAGACGCGCGAGCAGGACAAGCAGAAGATCATCAAGCGCACGCAGAAGCTGGATGCAAAACTAGCAGACTGGGACGACGACGACCCATACGGCGGGCAGCTGGAGACGAACGCACCACGTGATCGCGTCGTGACGCTGCGGCACATGTTCACGCTCAAGGAGCTGGACGAGGACCCGGCAGCCTTGCTCGATATCAAGGAAGACATACGCGAGGAGTGCGCCAAGCTCGGGCCCGTCACCAACGTCGTGCTGTACGACCTCGAGGAGGACGGCATCGCGAGCGTCAAGTTCCGCGACCCCGAGGCCGCCCAGGCCTGCGTCGACCTCATGGATGGGAGGGCATTCGATGGCCGCACCGTGCGCGCCTCGATCGCCTCGGGCAGGGAGCGCTACCACAAGTCGGGCAAGAAGCAGCAGCAACAGGACGATGATAACAATCATAATGATGATGATAATAATAATGGTAATGACGGGTCGGACTAGAAAAGAAAGAAAACCTGACAGAGCAAGCAAGCAAGTTCTAGGGGCTTCACGGCTGGATAGGAGAGGAATGAGAACCATGTGCGTAATATTTTGATTTTGATTTTGATTTTTTTCCTTTTTCGCTCTGCACGGGAATGGGAACCGGAAACGAGAAAGAAAGGAGACGAGGTGTTCATCTCCTCCCCAACCCCCCCTTTCCCTTTCCTAACACATGCTCACCAGCCTTGTGCGCTATTTAATGTATTATATACCCTATGTGCAAAGCAGAGAAAGAGAGAAAAAAAAATGAAGAAAATAGGACTCTGGATCAAGTGAGTCTAACGAGAAAGTGCCTCCCCAGGTTTGTAGGTAGGTAGATTTAGGTATCTATCGGCTGATACACTTTTATTGGCCTATCTAGGTACTGATGATAATTAAGAAACCCCCGTCGCCCTTCAGGGGAGAAAGAAAAAGGGGAGAGGGAGAAAAGGCAATCTGCGCTTTTATGGCAGATAGGAACAGCTCGCCACGAAAAATGAAACTTGCTATTACATGACCGAAAAAATATTTTCGTGTGCGTTTTACTATAACTTGTATGTGCTTTGTCAAATATCACTGGATAGGTTTCTTCACACTAATATATTTAGTTATGTGCCCTTATTTTACTAAAGAAAGAGTATTATTTAATAGTTGCAATGCTATATAAAATAGACAATCAAGGGTTCCTTCATTATAAGTAGCACTTAGTTTATAGTAAACCTAAACCGCTTATATATAATAATATAGTAAGAGTGTCTTATCATTGGTTATTATCTACCTAGGTAGGTACTCAACTGAAATTGAGTACATAACTATCAGTTCTACAAGTCATCAAAGAATTTCATTAACTTAAATATCACATTTTATATATATGCATGCTTCAGCAGGATCGTCGGTTCATCGTGCTTCTAGGTGTCGTGACACAAGTTGTCACCGAAAAACGAAGAGTAAATATATACCAAGCAGCAATAGCAAGACGTCAAAAAGGGAGGGTTCAGATTAATACACCCGTCCAACCATATTCTCATTACAGCCCGCCCGGCCTTTTCCCCGGGGTTAAAAAAGAGGAGAGCCCAGTTCATCGTTCTCCGTTTATTCCGTTCCTTTAACCCGCCATGTAGATAGATATGTTGCACCTCACCCTTCGGGCTCTTTTCTTTTCCTTCTTTCGTCCCATCCACCGTGGATTAAAGCCGCACGCCCTTTACATACATACAAGAAGAGATTTACCAAACACCCAACCCAAAAACGCCTCGCGCACTTGACGGTATCCACATGTATATACCTAGAGAGCAACAGAAAACCCTCCATTACGCGCCTTAATAGAGCTAGAATTATACATCTTCTAGGTTTCGTCATCCATTTCAATCATCAAATCGAGGGTAGGAACTCTCCCTGTCCTCAAGCGCCGGGATCAGACTCGGGAACCTCGACTGTCTCCTCGACATCCTCGACCGGGAGCTCAACCTCCTTCACTGGGTGGAGCAACATCGGCGGTAGGCACATACGGCCCTCGCCGCCGCGCATCTCCACGACGGTCGTGCCGTTCTTGCTCGTATCCTCGACGAGCTCGAACTCCTCACCCCCATCGTTGTTCACTTTGAGGCCGAGCCACCTTCGGTACATATTAGGAGCAAAACCTGAGCTGTAAAACCAGGTCAGCCCGACAAGATTGTGTTCGCGCTGTCCGAACACTGAGGTCCGGGAGCCACCACTAGCACCATTCTTGCCGTTGTTGAGAGTCTGCGCGAATACTTCGGTGGGCCATTCACGGTCGACATATAATGGGTGTGGTGTGAACACGCCCTTATAACCATGTTGCAGCGCGACAGTTCCCGGCCACATTTCGGGGAAAGCGTGATGTTTCATGAATGCAGTCTCTCGGTGCATAGTCATCAAGAGGCGTCGCGACATACGTGAGGCTGTGATGATCTGGGCCCGCCGAGGTGGGCTCCCCTCTGACGTATTGTAGCCAGTGATGTCGTCTGCTAGACCCCAGGTTGTCCCCTCGGGATCGAACATGGGGTTGAAGGTGATGTAATCAGCCTCCTCGCCGACTCCCCACACATACTTATCCTTCTCATATGTAGTTGCCGGCACAGGATCGTTGTCTGGCTCAAACCAATCATTAGGATCTTTGGGCCTCTCAGGACCCCAAATGATCTTGTCTCCGCCGGTGGATGCGGCTTTCTTGCCAGCATTTGGAACGCCATCCCAGAGATTGTCTGCACCCTTGGTACCCATTTCAGCCTGTACTCGTGCCATCTGTTTGAAATCTTCCCATGTGCCATGTACAGATGGGAGGTAGAAGCGAGCGTTTCGTTCCCAAAGGCCCTTTCTCGGTTGCTCCTTGGCCCACTTCTCGACTTTAGTAAAGAAGTCATAGTAGTGGCCAGTATAACGAATATCCATCTCCCATTGCCAAAAGTAGTCATACTCTGGGTGCTGGTAGGCGAAATGCTGCATGGCCATCTGCAGTCCACGGTAGACACCGTGAACCGGCAAGTCTGGCCCGCGGGTGAAGAGGTCAAAAATGCCCTGATAGAGTGATAGCATCTGCGTCTCGGTCCACAATGTGACGAGACTCCGGAATTCTGCTGGTATAGACTCCTCAATCCGTCGCTTGTAAACATCTGAATCGGCCCAGATAGGATGGGCAGCATCATTCTTTACTTGAACAAGTAGATGCACATCATAACGCCCGCCAGAAGCTAGGGCTAGTTCCGTGATGAGGGAACGAACGTTCATCACGTCCTCTGGCCTCCATAAATACTCGTCCCAGCAGCGTATAACCAGCGCAGTCCTAGGTAAAACACTTCCAGGGACCTTTTCTTTAGGAGGCGGCACTGCATTCTTTGCCTGAGTAGGGTCCGTATCCGGTGAGTCTGAAGGTTCAAGGGATCTATCTAGTAATATATCGCGTGTGTTGAGGCTTGCGGCGGCATCAGTTTCATCGATGAAGAACCCATGAGGCACTGGTTGCCTGTCAGGCAAGGGCTTGTAACGAGCAGCGTTGGCTTGATAACACCTCCTTTGAGTGTCTGCCCAATCAATTGTTCGCCAGTCAACCTGAGGTACCTTGTCCCACGTTGACTCAAAGCCTTCTTTCTCTCCATGCTGCCCAATACCAAGCCCGCCATTTTTGGCGGAGTACCCGAAACCATAGGGTCCATACCTGCCATAACGTTCGAAGCAGATATCCTCAGGGAGCCCTATTAACTCGTAAGAGCCCAGCACAGCTTCGGGGAAGCCGTTTGGACGTCCGTCATAATAGTGAATAGGAGGTACACGGACTTTGTTCCCCTTGTCGATATAGCATTCCTGGATTTGTTCGGGCGAGTTCTGGAAAACACTCTGGGAGTAGTTAGGGAACGCCTTGCTGCTAGGCAAGCTTCGGTCTTCGACGTCAGGGTGCTGGTTGCCGTTGGTGACGAAGCCCAACTTATCCAAAGGAAGTTCGTCTTCTGCACGCGGATACTCGGGGGTATTCTCAGAGAAGGGCACCAGGTTCCTAATGCCACCGTAATACCTCGTCAGGAATGGATAGGATTCCCATATGGGAGGGGCAGACGGCGGCCGATCGATTTTCCCTTCGGCAATAGCCCTATTCTCATTCTGGCTTGCTCGGATAAGAGAGAAAATCAACAGAAACATGAAGGATATCAAGCCGAAGCAGAGATATCGAACGACCTTGTTCGGAAGACGGTAGAAAAAGGGGCGGCCTGGCCTCGTCGGAACTGCAAAGTTCCGTTTCCTCGTCATGATGGGTGTTGCGAGGGAGTTTGAGGTAGCACGGGCGTTGTTGGACGGAGAGGAAGTGGTAGAATAATCGTCATAGTCGGAGGAGTCGTCGTAAGAGTCGTTGGAGTCTCGTTCCTTGCCAGGGGTGGTTAGGTTTTCGTACATGGGTAACTTGTGGCGACTCTCGCGGGAACGCGCGCCGTCCCAGGAGAGGATGCCCATAACCACGGAATGCGCTGCGAGAGGTAAAGGGTCGAGATGCTAACGACTAAGGAAAACTATGTTTGGGAGAATGCGAGCCAGTTCTGCGTCTCGTCTGTCGACAAGTGCTTCTCTGGTAACTGAGTTGTTCTAGGCGGCGCGTTGTAATTTGACCTGGTTGAAGTACGACGGTTTGAAGCCCCCCACTACTTTATTCTTAAAGGGGCGCAATGGATCAATCATGGGTATAGAGCTGATGATCGACTCGACAGGTCTGTGTGATGTGTGTAGAAGAAAAGTCACGTAAAGTAGGAGCGGAACAGAAGTTGTAGCATTCAACCTCGAACTGGCAATCGATAACAGCTGGAGACATCGAGCTAAGTCTTGTGTTCCCTGCTTTTGCTTGTTTAGACTCGATCGAGGCCACCCCTTGCAGACCCGACGAGGCGACGACGCAGCAACCAGAACACAGCCACAACGACAAGGTACAAAGGTACTTACTACACACCACATGCAGCCCCTGAGCGCACCTGCATATCTTGATTCCAATTATCAAGACAAAACAAGTCCATCTTAAAAATTACTAGGTACCTATCAAATTATTAGCGTTCGGTCCTTCTTGGTGTATCTCCCAGTACATTCTATCTATCTATTCGGTTTAAGTAGATTCAACTATTTAAACTTCAATATTGGAAAGGCCCATTGGAACGATCGCTGCCTACCTATGCAATTAAAAGATTGGTAAATCAAACTGTTCCAATTGGTACTTATCCCCCTCGCATATGGATATATATTATGTATTTGTACGACAGGGCGAGCTCGTTGGTAATTTTTGACTAAAAACAAAAAGTCTCGGATTGTTTTCTCTCTAAACCGTATCGACGATTATCATCTCGCCGTCACCGGCTGTGCTTAGCCTTACATTACCTCATACAGGTGCACAAGAAACTACCTACCTACTTCCTCTCCCCGAATTGCACACATTGAAGCAGCTTTCCAGTCTCTGCCAGATGTAGGCTTCCCATTGGTTTCCCAACACCATCTCCTGACTACTACCAGCACCGTAGACCCAATCGACAGCTCAACACGGGAACCTCTGCTGTCCCTCCGGCATTCCTCCCTATTGGATTAAATGACCACGACTCGCCGGTATATGTGTTCTCGCAGAAACGCATACCTCTTCCCGACTTGGCTCTCTGTTGTTGTCCGTTCCCGCAGAGCAAGCCAAACGAAGCAGACGTTGAAAGCCAGACCTTTGCTCGCGGGTCTTTGCTGAATTTATGTAGTCCTGGCTAACTTACACCCTGGAATTTGGTCAGTAAAGGGTTTGGCATGGCATCACTCTTTCGTCAAGCAGACCAATATTCTGATGAGTCCCACCTTCGCCACCTGCAGAAGGCATCGAGATGGGCCTCGTAAGAAAGCAATAGAATGCGGACCTTCTTATATCGTGACGCTTGGGGACATCACCGCCATTTGCTTGACCTTGCACCTATCTATACCGGTACCGATTCTGTCCCCTGACCCATTTCCCCGGGTTTTGATTCAACTAGAGCAGTCTGGACCTGCTGCCAGCTACATGTAGACGGACATGTTCTATCCAATCGTATCGTAGGACTCGTCACTTCACATGACACAGCAAGCACTGTGACGGGACAATCTTATTAGCCTCTAGGAGGGTATCCTCCTTCCCTCGGGTATCTATAAAAGCACGTCCTGGCTCCCACTTGTTCCTACTGCTTTCTCTTCCGTTACGCCCGTAGGCATTGCAAATAGTACGCTCAAGGTTTGCTTCCTCTCTATATCTTCACCAATATCTCTACGCATACACCACCTATACAAGAACTGGCATCCACTTCCCGTCACATTCCAAGGTGCTAGCACCTGTGTCTTGCCCTTCGCCGTTGTTCTGCACAGGCTGAGTCTCGTCCATGTCCCTAACGGAAGCTAGCCCGGCAACGCCGTCCTTAGGCGTTGAGGACCAAACCTGCTTCAACCGGATTGGCGACCCGCTATCCATCACCGTCACTATCAGGCAAGATCCTTTGTCGATAACGCTAGATGGGCCCGCCATCTTCACTCTCTCGCTCGCCCTGATCCTAAGCTTGCATCTCTTCGAGCCTCGCACCGTCGCTCTGCTCGTCGGCTCGGCGGCGGCCGTCTTGTTCATCCACAATGACTACCACAACTACCTGAAGCTCGGACCCGGCGGCACGCCGGCGACCTTCCCAGGCTATCTCCGCATCAATTGGCTCAAGCTCTGGGCGCTCCGGGACCCCTTCGAGCCGCTACCTGCGGGGCCGGACGTCCAGCCACCTGCTGGAGTCCTACGCAAGAAACCGCTGCCCTACCGCTGCGGCCCACGCCCCCAGGTCGTCGGCATTGCGCCGCAGCGCCAGGTCAACCAGTTCGGGTCGCGGGAGTGCTACTTGGCGCTACGGCGAATGCTAGAGGGCCACGCACGGGCGCGCGAGGCGGACATCGGCGTCGGAACTTCGTGTTTCGAGAAGCACGGCATGGGCCTGTTCGCCCGCTACCCTCTCAACAACACGTGCCAGGGCGAGATCTGCCACGTCCACAACTCGGACCACTCGCTGCACATGAACCTGCACCCGGACGACGCACGCGAGGTGCTCGAGAAGGGCTGGGGCCAGCGCCACCCGCTCACCAGTGCGGCGGTGCCCTTCAAGATGCCCGTTCCGCGCCAGTTCACTATGGTATACGCCCCGCGCACACTCGACGAGCTGAAGGTCGTTTGCCAGATTATCGAGGCCGCCGAGTACTGGGTCACGGCGAAGGAGTCGCGGATAGACCTGATAGGGGAGGGGGAGTAGAGGTTAGGGGAAAAGGCGGATGGAGGGGAAGTGAAAAACAACATGGAAATGGTGGTAGACTACTACATGAGAAAGCACTATTTTCTGTAGCATCAGGCAGGAATAGGTAGATACAAAAGAAAGATCACCATATTTCAGCACATGTCTCGGGCTAATGTGTATAGCTTCACGTGATGTGTTTAGCCCATCGATGATCGCAGTGCCCATTTATATCGTGGGGCGTGCTCTACTTTTTATCTCGGATTTACTTGTATTTACCTCCTTGCTAGATGTACAACTCAAGACGAAGGGCTCTTGAACTGAAACTTGACATATCCCGCCACCCATCCACATATTCGTAGATCTTCGTTGAAGATAATCTATCTATCGAACCCGACCTCCCTTTACACCTTACCTACTAAGTACCCCTAGGTACGTACATCAGGGAGAGCGCCTCCTTCGTTTCCCTCGACGCCACCGCATGGAATAAATATATAAAACCCCTTCCCAATGTTGAAATTTATCCGTCGAACATGTATATCCTCTCTATCCGCAGTTCCTTTTTTTCTTTTCCTCTCTTCTTTACATTCAATACCCATCCAATAAGCATTTCAAAGAAGGTACCGAGCGTACTTAACTTCGTTTCTGCGGTAGCTGGAAGCAAATTGTTGTTGTTCAAGAGGAGGGGGGGGTTGTGCTTGTAATGCGGTACGGAATCCATGAAACAATTTTGTACAAAAGATGGAAAGAAAAAAGAACATTTCCCTTTGATCACCTCCTCCCTGCCCCCCTTTACCCCTAACCACTTTACGAAGCACCGCCCTTATTGCTTCCAGGCTTATAGTATTTAGACTCCACAAACGGCATCTTCGTAACGACCGCCTTCTGCGGGCGCCCGCGGACCACGACTTGGAGCTCCGTGCCCGCCTTGTGGGGCCCGTGCTCGACGTAGCCCATGGCGATGTTCTTGCCGAGCGTGGGGCTCGGGCACCCGCTCGTCACGACGCCGACGGGCCGGCTCTGGCCACCGTCTTCTTGGACCTGTATCTCGGCGCCCTCGCGCGCGGGCGCGCCCTCAACCACGAGCCCGACGCGGCGGCGGGTGGCGTGAACGCCGCTAGCCCTGGGCTTCAGCTGCGACAATATGACGGGGGCGCCGTGGAAGGCGCCGTCGGCGAGGGACGTGGCGTCGCGCCGGTCCTTGCCCACGATCCAGCTGAGGGAGCCTTCGACGGGGGTGGTGCTGTCGTCGAGGTCGTGCCCGTACAGGCACATGCCCGCCTCGAGGCGCAGGCTGTCGCGCGCGCCGAGGCCGGCGAGCTGCAGCTTCTCCGGGCCCGCGGCCGTGAGGAGCGCCTCCGTCACGGCGACCGTGGTGTTGTTGTTTTTATCGTCGATGTCGGGCGGGATCGAGATCTCGAAGCCGTCCTCGCCCGTGTAGCCCCCGCGGCTGACGAGCACGAGGGTCGGCAGCTCCCGCGCGCCAGGACCAACTTTGACCCGCATGAACCGGCTCTGCCCGAAGTATAGCTTGGGCAGGTTCGCATTGGCGGGGTCGGCCAGGATGGCAGAGAGGATCTCCGCGGCCAGCGGGCCCTGCAGGGCGACGAGCCCGTGCCCCTCGAGCACCTCGTGGCGGACCTCGGCGCCGTCCCACGCGGCCAGCTGGTCGGCGAGGTAGGCGAGGTCCTTGTCGCGGCAGGCGGCGTTGGTGACAACGTAGAAGAGGTCCTCGCCTTCGGAGCCGGAGGGCAGGCGCGTGACGATGGTGTCGTCGACGATGCCGCCCGTGTCGGGCCACAGCAGGGCGCTGAGGGTGCTCTGGTGCGGCGGCAGGGCGGCGATCGAGCCCGGGGTGACGCGCTGCAGGAAGGCGGCGGCGCCGGGCCCGGCGAACTTGTGCTGCACCATGTGGCCGACGTCGAAAAGCGAGGCGTGGCTGCGCGTGAAGTGGTGAGACGCGCTCACGCCAAGCCCCGCGTACTGCACCGGCATCTCATAGCCGCCGAAGGGCACCATCTTGGCGCCGTGGGCGAGGTGGAGGTCGTATAGGGGGGTCTTCTTGAGCGGGGCGGTTGAGGACGGGGACGAGGATGCATAATGCCTGCGAGTGGTTCGTACGGGGAGAGTTCGGATGTTGGTGGTGTTGCGACTGGACGGAAGGGACTTGTGTGGCTGAGAGCTTGCTACCGGGAAGCTACTACTACTACTGGTGAGTGCTGGCGGTAATGATGACGATGCTGATGCTGATGCTGATGATGATGATGCTGCTCGGGCGAGCAACGGAGTCTGTCGATTCGGTGCGTGGATGACGGGCACGCCGTGTCTGGCTCTGGCGAGAGCTCTTGAAAGCCTCATTTTCGGTCAATTGGCCGAGGAATAATTATTTTAGCTTCCCAGTTCCCGAACTGAAAAGTTCCCCTACTAATAAAATGTTGCACAAAGAGGGAAGAAGGAAAAAAACTCCGGTCCTTCAACCATTGGAAGCAAGTTCAATGGGGACTTAAGCTTATACGATGATAAGAAATGCTCGACGAACCACCGATCACGGAGGAAGTGGGGGGGAGCTCCCTCCGGCCGAAGAACATCATTGTAATCCCATCCACTTGATAGGTACATACCTAGTACATTCTTCTCTGCCTCATCAAGCTTTCCCATATACCATGTGTCATAAGGGTGGCTTCAGAACCCAACTGGCTCAACCAGGACTGATTAAATTAGAGGTTGTAGTGATGTTGGTCCGCGAATTCTGAGACCACTAGCAACTGCCATAGGCTTTATGGGCATAACGCTTTGACCACCTCACAAAATCATAAACAAGGCGAGGTTCCAATCGCCGATTCCCGTGCCTGGATTTAAGCGGTGAAGGCTTCGTTCGGGTTTATCGCTAGGCACCGGTAACACATAGACCTAGTAGATACAATACCGTAGTTATACATATAACCTGTCAATTACATGTTCCTTGACAAATACATAAGATCTACGATGTCATAGTTATTACGTAGTATTAGGTATGTACTACGGATCCTGGGTAACAGTCATCATCGACTATAATGAGGTTTTTAGATATTCAGAATCTCTAACGAAGATCATATTGCCATAACTACTTGACTAAGAAGCCCTCAATTTCGTTCTATCTCGTGATGCCAGCGTAAAAAGGGGAAAAAAGACGTCATCTCGGGAAAAATACTCAACCCAGGGCTCCCAACTAGAGACCCACGAAGAGCCGCCAACGTGATGTCTCTGCAGGAAGAAGTCTCATTAGGGGTGTTGAATACGACGGGAAATGCCTTGATAGTGAGGCCAGGTCAACGGTTGTCCTCCCACGCAGAGCCGACAAGGTGCGAGAATTAAGAAAAAAATAATAATGCACTCGCCCCCTATGCCGTGAGCAAACGTAGGAAGCTCTCTTTTGCTTTCCATAACATCAATTCGTACAAGTTCCTCCCAGTACGCCCACTTCCCTTTTTCTTTCCGAAAATCAAACTTCTGCGTAGACCAGAGACAGTTGGCGTTGCCAGAAATGAGCGATTCACTTTGCAGGCCCGACAACCAGAGAGAACCGAAATAATGCGTTTTTTATGGACTATATCGATTGCTTCCGGAAAATGACTTTGCGAATTACAACCGACCCATGAAGAGTGAGGGGGAAGAAACGGGGAACGAGGCGCAAGTCGGGGAGATGTTGCGTCTATTCCACTACTGGTGTCCCGCCTTTCGGAGGGTGGTGGCAAGCCACTCGAGACCCTCATACAGACCATCACCCGAAGTAGCACAAGTGGATTGGATATACTGACATCAGGGTTAGCATCGGACAACGGTACACCGAGGAATAGCGAGGAAACTTACCCAGGCGCGCTGTCTCAAGCTGTGGAGACCAAGCTTATCGGTGATCTCGGCAGCATTCATGGCATTCTACGATGACAGTTAGCCACATTCGCCGACGCGTGTTGCAACACTATATGAGAGCTTACAGGTAAATCCTGCTTGTTGGCGAAGACCAACAGGATAGCATCTCTCAGCTCGTCCTCGTTCAGCATGCGCTGCAACTCTTCCCGAGCCTCGACGATACGGTCCCGATCGTTGCTGTCGACAACGAAAATGATACCCTGGGTGTTCTGGAAGTAGTGTCGCCACAGTGGTCGAATCTTGTCCTGTCCACCAACATCCCACACGGTGAACTGGATGTTCTTGTACTCGACCGTCTCTACGTTGAAACCTGGAGGTGGCGAATGCGCGTCAGCAACCGACGAAGGGCAAGAAATGAAGCTACATAGAAGCCGGAGATGGTAGACATACCGATGGTAGGGATGGTCGTGACAATTTCACCGAGCTTGAGCTTGTAGAGAATGGTGGTCTTTCCGGCAGCGTCCAAACCCACCATCAAAATTCTCATCTCCTTCTTGCCCCAGAGCTTGTCAAACAGCTTAGAGAATGTAAGACCCATGTTTGCGACCTTTGGCGGATGATGCGACGAGTGAGTATTAAGGAATAGGCTTAGCGAGGAGGCTTCGCGGATCTAGTTAGAGGATATAGTGGTCAGTCTCGTGATGAGAGGTTGCGTGGCGCGCCGGTCTGACGGCAATTGGAGAAGCAGCGGATTATATGGGCGTCCACAGTGCTGAGGACAGATTGTTCGTTCTCCTGCGGTACCGCGCGATGGACACACGAGAGCGTTCAGAAGGTCGCCTGTCCTTGATTTTACTTTCCCAGGCCGCCGCAATAGGGGAGCCAAAGTGAAGAGGTGGGCAGGAGTGGGCCAGACGTGTTGGTAAGGACAACAGGCCGAGAAGCAAAAAGAGCAAGGTAAGGCTCTTTGTTGGGAGCAAAAGAAAGGTGGGGTGGGATAAGAACTCACTACGAGGCAACAATGAGACCTGCTCGACGAAGCGGAGAGATCTCGTCGGGATAGATTATCAAAAGGGGGAGTGTTGCGTGGTGTCGTGGGATTGTAGTTGAGATCGGTGAAGAGAGATGTGTGAAATTCAAGAGATCAAAGGATGCCGGCAGGTAAGGTAAAAAAAAGGGCCTTCGGTGCAATGTGGCTGGAGAGGGAGAAAAGGACAACCTAGACAGCAGCGGCGAAGAAGTGGACTTATGATAACGTGCTGCTGCCGCTACTTGCTGCTAACTGGGCTGAGCCCGGGGCAGATAGGGGACACATCAGTACCTGGGCAGGGAATAGAAGATTAGGTACTTCATGTCTACCTGCGTCCCCTAGAAGATTTAGCAAAGAATAGCCTACGCCTACAGATAAAAAGTGGGTTAATACCTTAAATCCCAAGTACTCGCCAGGTAGCGATCGTCTTTCGATTCCCTGCAGCTGGTACGTACACTTTAACAATGCAGGCGACTCATGGAAGCGCGCTAAACTGACCCAAGCCTTCAAAAGAACCAGAGGACCCAGTTATTGTGTATGTAATCGCCAAAGTGTCAACTTCAGCAGTGAAGCAAAAGAAGCTTTGTGCGTGTGCGTAGCTAACCACATTATCCTCCCCGATTTTTCTTGATTGGGCTCGACGGCTGCCGAGCTACCTCCAGGCACCATGTTTCTCTCGACCAAGACGTTGTTGATAGCGGCCGGCTTCCTGCAATCCGTCTTCTCCCACAACATACAGCTGCCTGCCCACGGCCGCGAATGCTTCCACGAGGAGCTCCACAAGGACGATGTCATGACCGTCACCTTCCAGGTCGGCGATAGGGAGTTTGGTAGTGCCGGCAACCTGGACATTGACTTCTGGGTATGAAGAGTTTCCATCACCGCAGCAAACAATCCCTACCTACTTACACCACGCCCCTCTGCAGATCACGAATCCCATGGGCCAGTACGAGACCTTCCAGAAGGACACTTCGAACGGCGACTTCTCCTTTACCTCCAAGCACGACGGCAAGTTCCTGTACTGCTTCGGCAACGAGCACTGGGGCGCAAACAGCAAGGAGGTGTCGTTCAATGTTCACGGAATCGTCTACGTCTCGGAAGCCGATGCACCCTCGGATCCCTTGGAGCAAGAACGTATGGACCACCCCTGAATTTCCTCGGCGGGTCCTCAATCGTGCGTCATTTGCTAATGTACAAAACAGTCAAGAAGCTCTCCGAATTGGTCAACCAGGTCAAGGACGAACAATCATACATCGTCCTCCGGGAACGAACCCACCGGAACACGGCCGAGAGCACAAACAGTCGAGTCAAGTGGTGGAACATCTTCGTCATCGGGGTCGTCATCGGCGAGTCTCTCTTCCAGGTCTGGTGGCTGCGGAGATTCTTCGAAGTCAAGCGGGTGGTGTGAGAAGCAGTGACGGCTTCTGCGTTCGCAATGTCCTTCTCCCGTGAGGAAAAATAAGAAAGGGGAAGAAACGAAAACTTGATTCCTACAATGGTTCTGGGTAGTATGGCGTATCAAGGAACGGCAGGAGACGGTAGGCTAGAAGGGAAAGAGAAAAAGAAAGGAATAGGGAACGATCACGAAGTAGAGCATGTATCACATACATCTGGGATAATAACAGAAGCAGACTTGTCTCATCACTTTATATTTTTCTGCCGCAATTATGTGCCTTGCGCATAGTCCGCAACTAATATGGCTTCCAGGAACTATCCTCCTGTATTCCTTAAACAGGCTGCTAGAGTTCCATTTTGTTTACACGCTCCGAGGGGTGATATAACGACCAGACGCATCTGTCAAGGCAGACAGTTTATACATATATATATGGCTGTGTCATCTAGAAGCGCACGACGGTTCCGCCTTAGATTGTAATCTGCCCAAACCAGACATCCCCATAACCACCGCCTAGCTATTTTCCTACTTCAACTAGAGACACCTTCAAAAATCGGTCTCTCCGTGGGTACCATGCAAAACTGCATTAGGAATTTCAGATTTCAGAATTTCACTCCGTATAAGCGCGAGGAAATAGGCCTTGTCGGGGCTACCAAATACCTCCTTGGCAGTAAATACATGCAAGCCGTACAACACGTGCCTCCCCTCTTTATTTGACTATGCATCCCCTACCTGAGATGACTATTGACGTTGTGGAATACATAGCACAACCAGGGGTTTTTAAAATGCTTACACAGATTTCCTAACCTACCTACCTGCCTACACGACCACTCGGTACATACTCCAAACATCTGGAAGAATGGTAGTATATATTGATCATATTAGGTACGCATCTTTCTTCGCCCAGCCAAGGCCAGTTCCCCGGCCCACATTCCATCGTCAACAGACACGGCAACTTCACTCATTCCCAGTGACTTCGAGGACGTGTGTTCGGTTTCCTTGCTGTGAGACCTAGCAAAAGTTTACCCGGTTAAGTGGCTGGCTCTTATTTACTGCCTATATACCTTAGCTCTCGCGTCTTATTCTACGAAGGAATATTAGCATGAGCTACATTGAGTGAGGTCATTTGGAGAAAATTTTATGCCTTATTATCATACATAGAGCATGTGTGTTGAGATCAGAGGGTAAAGAGACTCAAGACTATGTAGAGTCTGTGTACGTTGAACCCCCTTAGCCTACATATGTAGGGCGAAAGAAAGTTAGGGCTGAGCCTTATAGTTGGTTGTAAATGGAGGGTTGTTCTGCTGTGGTGTTTAGTCCCGCATCTAGTTTCTTCTTGGGTAAATATGGTCGAGGATATACAGGCAATTAAGCCTAACACGGAGTTATTCACAAGATCATCTAGTCCTTCTTCTAGTTGTCTACCTGTAGAAGGGGGCTTGTAGCAAGTCCGCTAACGGCTTCCTTCGTTCAGTTAGTCTCTCGCTCTGTAAGCCCTTCTTCACTTTCACAACAACTATTTGACCATCCTCCCATCCCTCTCACCATTACACCCCAGCTTCATATAGGGCAATGCTCTAGCAATGCTGTATGCGTTCACTGCTCGGGAGGGACTCGCAAAATGAAATTAATAAAGGTCATTAATTTTCCCCACCATCCATCTATATCCAACTACACAGGAAATATACATACTGAGTGAGGCCGCCTCAATAAATAGGCCCCTATTCAAGAACGCCACCCCAGTGCACAGATACCGAGAAATAATTCGCTCGCTAGGTAGATAATGCTCAAAAAATGCAATGGCAAGTACCGCTTAACCTTTTCCCATCCCCCCCTTTTTTTTCTTCAAAACATTATATTCCAAGGACTATCAGTTCCCAACCGCAGAAATATAATTAGTCATGGCGTTCATTCGTTCGGTGGTCAACTTGAGGGAGACTCTCAGGAGTTCCTGTGCGACCTCCTTCTCTTCGCTTTGTAGTTTCTCCCAGTTGTCCTTATCCATGACCCATACCACGCAGTCCTTCACTGCACGGACTGTCGCAGTCCGATTGGTTTCGGAGAAGAAGGGAAGTTCGCCACATGTTGTCCCCTGAACAATAGGCTCGGATAATCGGCCTTGAGGGGTCTGGTAATCAGCCCGCAGCTCACCTCTTTCAAGGAGATAGAAGCCATTAGCGGGCTCGCCACGGTGGTATAAAATGGTGCCGGAAACAAATTCCTTGCGGACAAAATATGGCTTTGCACGGAACCAGAAATCCTCGTTCTTCTTGCTCACATCATGGAATACCTGAAGCATGAGCCGTAGAGGTTCGCTTATGCTTTGCCATCTCGTCACCCGCCGAATTTCCTGCTGTGTCAGTACGTTCTTTGCTGCTTGGTGCAGGTGGGTTCTCCTTGGAGACTGAGACAGCAGATCCAAAGGCTGGGTAATCTGATCCTGGTTGGGAACATCAAGATTATTTGAGGGCACTGGTCGCGTGACCCTTAATGCTTCTTGGCGAGCATAGAAGGTTTTTAGCTGTTCGTTCTCGCAGCTCTCCAATGCCGAGTTCAGGTCAGGCATAAACATGACTTCAACATCGTCGGACCCCAGCCCGACAGCTCTCAAATCACGCCCAACCCTGCTATCCGCATCCTTTCCACTGATGATAAAACTGACGCCTTTCTTATTTAGCAGCCTACTAATAGTTTTAAATCCCTCGGCTGCCGAAAAGTCGATACCAGTGACGTGCCACAGGTCAACGATTAGATACCTGATAGGATGTTCCCTGAAGGTATCATCAGATATAAGACTGCGGATCTTATCCTCAACTCCGACGATAGTCCCGAAAAAAAGGAAGCCAGACAGTTTGATGACAAAAGTCTGTCCTCCAACTTCCTGGAGGTAGTAATGTTGCGAGGGGTTTCGTCGGACCATTGATCCAACTTGATCCCCTGTATAAGTCGCTCGGATAGCGGATACCTGAGATGCATGGAAAATGGCAGAAACAAAAGCAAGGATAATTCCGACGAAGATGCCGACAACGAAGTCATAGATACCCATAGTGAGAACTATGACCACAATCTATAGGCCAAATTAGTGATAGAACTAATAGTAGGTGCAGCTGGAACAAATGCTCACCGTCAGATACTCTGCCAATTTCAGTTTTCGTCTAGGAGCTACCAAAGCATCCAACAGTAACTCGAATCCGAGGACGAAAATCAGAGTTCCTACCATCATAACAGGTATGAAACCTATCGTTGCTGGTCCGATGGTCATTACAACGAACGTGAAAATTGCAAGCAAAACACCAGCCACGCGACTGTTGCCACCTGATCTCACAAAGAACAAAGTGTTCGCGAATACAAGATAATTTTGGATACTTCCTACTAATCCAGACAGAAAATTTGAGTAGCCATGCAATTTGAGTTCATGGTTGAGGTCGAGGTTATCTTCGCCTATGTTCTGGGCCAAGGCAGGGACATTGATAGGGACATGTAGCAAGCTGAAAAATGTCAAGGCGAACATAGCCGGAACTGTCTCAAGGATGGCTCCCCAGTGAACTAAGTGGAACTCTAGGCATATATATTAGCGACATGCAATAGTTTTGGCTTGAAAGCCAGTACTTACTATAAAGCGTCCAGAAATACCACCAGGGCTGACCGGTTTCCGGTGCTTCGAATATCCATCCGGTTTCCCTTAAAGTCTCGGTGTGTAGGCTGTCCAGGGATAGTACAAAGATATAGAAAACAACGGGGATGCATATAATGTAGACTGGCAGGAAATATCGGGAAGTAATCTTTCTCTGTAGACCAAAGAGTAGGATAGACAGAGCAAGCGGGATGAGCCAAAGGGGTAAAGTATCGGGCTGAATCAACCGCCGACCAGTTTCCAAGTCATAGCGGAATTCGCCAAGGCGTGCTGACACTTCAAACCCAGTGGCTACGAGAAACCAGCCAACGCCACCAATACAGCCGATCAGGATATGCCGGGGGATAAAGCCGATGATGTATCCCAACTGGAATCGGCCCATGAGGTAAAATACAAGGCCTGTCAGCATACAGCTGATTGCAAAAGAAGTTATTGTCGTCGCGATAACGGCGTCTGGTTGATCTTCTCCAATTATTGAAAGGATAGTCTCTGCCATGCTATGGAAGAAGGGAACTACCTCAATCTAAATATTGTTAGCCAATTCCTGCAAACTCGCACACGGGTGACTTACAAGCTCTGAGCCAACTCCACCTCGAAATATACTCCCGAAGGAAAAGGTCAACTGAGAGACAATTGTGCTGACGTAGAAAATGGAGATCCCAGCCGCCCCAAGACCTGCAAATACAGGATTACCTAGGGGAAACAAGATCATACCTGTAAAATCTGTCAGTATGAAACCCATGGCAATATCTATTCTATAAACTTCTCACCGTATGATAGGGCATCTAATATGTTGAGAAGAAGCCCTACTATTACCGCGGGCAAACAGCGTAGAGGGTCAATGACAGCATTTTCCCAAATGGCCTGTCTGTTCCAAGTCTTCGGATTCAAGAAAGCTGCAAGGCCATGTACTTTGCCTCCGACTTCTTGTCGAATGGTGTTCCACTTATACCACGAATGTGCCCTTGGCTTCTGGCTTTCAAGATCCTCAAGGTCTGTAATTTCAGCCGGGGATTCGGGCCGGAGAGATTTGGCGCTGAGCAATGGTGTTGTTTCAGACGAGGAGGTATCCCCAGATGTATGTCCTGTCGGACCAGAATGTTCACGCGACAGTCCATTGGGTACGTGCCTTGATGAAAGGCGTCGTTCGCTCCGGGAACTTTCGATTGTCGAGGCCGGTTCGTGTAAGGAATGGGGCGGAGAGCGTCTAAGCATACTAGAGAGCATTGAAGGACCGGCGAACGGGTCGTTCTCGGTATCGTAATCCGGCGATGGTGGTTCTGAGACCTCCTCGATAACCTTGGCGCTTGAAAACTGCGAGTCTTCGCTTACCGATTGGTCATTTCGAAAGTGCAATGCTTCGCGGGCGGAATGGGGCGAGCTGGACGGCCTCCGAGAGAGGAACGAAGTACTTCTCTTGTCCTTGTCGGATAAGACGTATGAGGCAAGCTCGGCGGTGTCCTCCCGCACGCTGCGAGCAAAGCCAGCGCTGTCGACAGGGACTGGGTAGTGTATTAGTTGGGAGCTATCGTCCGAGCATGGTAAAGACATACATAGATGGTCTTGTACGGAGCCAGGTATGAATGACCTGGTAGGCTCCCGGGAACCGAGAGAAGACGAGAGCAACCTCGAATCAGCTGGCGCAAGACGGGAGTGATGGCTTGGACTCATGCCTGGTCCGGCAGTGATGTCCGGACCTGTCTGCGAACTAAGAGAAGGAGACCTTCTCCTCCAGGAGGAGAAGCCAAAGGACGGAGAGGACATGGCTGGGGGTGAGCTTGGGCTCTATAAGTCGAAGTTGAGCATCAGGAAGGCGAACACAGTGCGTGGATACGTGAGCCGTTGTTGCTGCCGGACAGCGGCTTGTGTAGTCGAACCGGAAGAGCACGAGCGAAGACTTCGGGACCTTGTGCGATGTAAACGAAGAAATGCCAGGCCAGAAGTGAAAAGTTTAAAAAGAAGAAAGGCCTAGGTCTCGCCCAGGCAAGAATTAGACCGGTCAACGATAGCGATAAGTACCCATCATAGCGAGCGATGGGAAGAGTCTGGAAGCAGGAAGGCCGCTGAGCTAAATTTACACGCCCCGCGCTTTTCCCAACAGAGCAATACTAAGTTAACTCTGCTAGCCTAACCTGGAAAGATAAGACATGTCACTACTACTGCTCACCTATCTCCCCTGCTAGACTCGCTAGCTATCACAGGAATTACCTACCAGTCTACATCTACCGAGTTTAACATAGGCTGAGATATATGAGTAGGTAGGTATAACAGCCTAGACTATGTGCCCATTGTTATTAGTTCACATATTAATGTGGACACGGATATTTAATAGAATTGCATAGCATCGACAACGTGACGACCTGTCGTACTACATGGTGCATGTATCTAAGTACCAATGATTTGAGCCGTCTCTTCCACAGGACTGGAGCAGGAGACGCACTAATCAAGGCTGCAGAAAAGTTCCCACCATCAAGGTTTGAAGCAAGATCTACGGGGTAATAGGTACTACATACATAGTGGAGGGAGAAGAGAATCTTACCTACTTACTGTTACCTATGTATATGCAGTTATAGGTACATAGGTACGTAGCTCCTTTACACACATGCATGCAGGTAGGTAAGGAGCTAAGTATTCTGTAATCAGATCGGATTAGAATGCGCTAGCTACAGGAACACATGCAACACGTTTTTCTTCTCCCTTTTTCCCTTGTATAGCGCTGAGGCTCAAATGTCGACAGAAGACTAATAATACTCGAAGAGCACGCCATGAAGCTAATGTCGACATTCAAGTGGCCGAAGAGGACGCCAACATGGAGGGGAAAAGCAAAAATAAAACCCCCTAGAAGCCCCTCACGTCTTCAAATTATGGATTCTGCACAAGCATGCATCATGCAAGCGCGAGTGATCCCTGTTGCAGGCCGGCTACGGAAACCATTTTTTGTCCAGAAAATTTTAGACAGTGCGGATTGACTCATAAGTGATCGTTTATAAGTGATTCGATTCAGTGTCCCACTTGATACTACATTGTATACACATTTCCCTGGATGCATGTAGAATATGATGTAGCTTATACTCTTCACATCTTTTTATTCCCTATACCACGTTATTTTTATAGAACTACTCAAATTCATTGATACGCAGCATCCAATTTTCAATGGACACGCATGCTTGAAAATATGGGATATTTCGGCTCTTTTCCTAAACGATCTCCCGAGACGTCGTTTTCTCAACTAACGATTAACCTTATACATACATGAACGAGCGGATGTATGGGATATGAAGTCAATGTAGTGTATGCCTAGGTACATACTCCTCCTAACCTTAGGTAGATTTCATTACGTACCGTCACGCTCTAGCATTCGTCAACCATTCAATAAATGGCACCACTTACGGAACGGCCCTCTGATCCAGGCGATTTACACGTAACTTCTGTCGTCAGATGCCCTTAGTCGTGAGAGTAAGTCTTCTACACTATTCCTTCCCCGCGAGCCTCCAACTCCTTCTCCACACGAGCTGCTTTCTCTGCCTCCTATTCGACAATGGCCGGGCAGCGATCCCCGCATACGCCAGTTAACCTAGGCGCCCGCGGCCCCTTGGAACGTCCATTTCAAAATGGACGTTGTTGCACATCGAAGACAGGCATCGCGCAGGCACAGCGCGTCATGTTATGTAACAGAAATACTTATAGAATACCGTACAGATCGCGTAGCGAGGCGAGAGGTTTTAGGCGATCAACGGGCGTGCAACAGGTGAACTAGATCCCCGCTTTTCCAGAGTTTTCAAGAACTGCTGACCTCGATTCACTCGATTTTCAGATGTGAAGCTTCCTGCAACCTGACCCGACCTGACCTGCTTGACGTCTTGGTAGAGCGACAGCCATGGCTTGGCAGCCAAGGCAGTCTGGTCTTATCCCAGGCCACATCGTCTGAGAACTAAAAACGTCCGGATCCCCACAATTCTAGATTGCATAGGGAGGTTACTTCGTCTGTTGCACAGTCGGTGAGTTCGCTGGTTCTATGCAATGTGGCAAACAACCGGATCAGTAGCTGCAGTTCCGTAATGCACCTCTAAAGATGTTGGTGTATTGCCGTTCTTTTTTGCTATCTGCTTTCCCCATTACGATAGATGTCGTCAGGATTTCATCAATTGTCGTGGTCCTGTGTGTCACCACCGGGCAAATCGTCTTCGAATCTCAAGCTCAGCTAATGAGTCGGTGGATGCATATATGGCATCTTCTGTTGACTTTTTTCCTTTTTCTCGTGGTCGGGAGAAGATGCATGATACCCATAACCCCTCGAAGGCCATGCGGCTTCAGCCGAGCAGCATCTGCATTTATAATCTCTCAGCTAAGCTTTTGGAGATATCCTTGCGCAATCAGACGTTCGACGTCACCCTGGCGGACGTAGAACTGGCTATTCTTGGTCAAGGTAATGGCGCTATAGTAGAGCATAAGCTGGGGACATGTCAACAAGGAGCCGGGTGAGTCTAAGGCCTTACCCATATTCGGTCTGAATCTCCCCGGCATCTTTCAAGACCCGCACGTCGATAAATAAGTCGCGAGGGGGCTCCAAACTGCCTGTAAGATCGATGTCGGTCCACTGGCCTTTGTATGCAGCAAGCAGATCACTATATTGCCGAACATAATCCTCCTCCTGCGGACTCAGACTGCTCGTACCGCCGTCGCTATTTCCTGCGCTCGATACACCGTTGGGATTTCCCGAGCCGTGCCTAACTTGCTGCCCGGCAAGATCGACCACATCGTAGCCCTTCCAGACCAGCTCCTCCAGCCTATCTGTCCGCGTCCGATGGTACGCGAGCAAGCACCGTTTGTTTCTCCGCATTGATAGGTGGTTCACGAGTAATGTGCATGCCGTGGCTTGGTCCTCGGCCGGGTTAAAAGACCCTTGGAATGGCTCCAACAAGGTTGCGACGTCTTTGTCCAGATCGCGGACTTCTCGTGTCACAGCCCGAACCATCTCGGTCTGATACGGTGGGAGGTGGGCTAGATTCTGCGTCCGTTTCGCTTGTTGGACCTAGGATAGTGAGAAGGGTCAGACGGCGGGTATCAAGTCCAGACATATCGTGTCTCCTTACGAGCTTGGTCCCCAGATCGCCATACATTGCTTCGTGCTATGGGGGGTTTAGGAGCTTCGATGAAATTATTCTCATGAGATATATGTAAGTTATTACACGCAATTAGCTTTTATGAGCGTGGTTAGGAAGATGGTCAGAATTGGTATTATCTTGGTACCTGAGTTTATTAGAAGAACTCGTCAACGCGCCTGAAAGCTGATAGCGCGATTATACTTGAGTCTCTGACGGATCGAGCCAATCAGCTTCGGAAGGACCCACTGTAAACCTACCAGATCGGTCTAGTATCCGGCAACGGCGCGGCGGGGTGACAATTGAAAGTTTCTTGGTGGGGTGAAATCGAATTATCGCAACCCCGCCGCGATATTTGAACTTTTTTTAAGTTCATTTACCATTTTCCATCCACTACTTTGATTTCGATACGTAAAGGTCGACGGTACTTTCTAATATCACGAATCATACATGGAAACTTGAGGTGGATCGTTCCTAGGATCACTTGGATAATTACAATTATACGAAGAAAGATAATTCGTTTACTAGCTAGTCCCGACTTCTATTACAAACCTATCAAGCTTCTCTACGGCATCCCACTTTTGATAGTCTTTCCTCAGAAGGTTGAAGAGTCGTCAACATGTCGGCCACTCAGAGAATCGCCATACTCTCTGTCTTCGACAAGACTGGTCTCCTGGATCTTTCTAAGGGCCTCGTACAGCAGAATGTGCGAATCCTGGCATCGGGAGGTACCGCCAAGATGATTCGCGAGTCAGGTTTTCCCGTCGAGTAAGTCGTCTCGAGTTTTGTAGCTTGTCGTCCTAGACTCACCCAAGTCAGAGATATCTCTGCCATCACGAAAGCCCCTGAGATGCTCTCGGGTAGAGTTAAGACCCTACATCCAGCAGTCCACGCCGGTATCCTTGCTCGCAACCTCGCTGCCGACGAAAAGGACCTTGCCGAGCAGAGCATTGAGAAGGTAGACTACGTCATTTGCAATCTCTACCCGTTCAAGGACACTATTTCTAAGCCGAATGTCACTGTTCCCGAAGCTGTCGAGGAGATTGACATCGGAGGCGTCACCCTGATTCGAGCGGCCGCCAAGAACCATGCTCGTGTCACTATCCTGAGTGACCCCAAGGACTACCCCGAGTTTTTGAAGGAATTGGAGAAAGGCGAGATCAAGGAAGAGAGCCGCAACCGATACGCCCTTAAGGCTTTCGAGCACACTGCCGATTACGATGCCACCATATCTAATTTCTTCCGTGCCCGATACGCCGACGGTCAGCAGTACATGACCCTCCGATACGGAGCCAATCCTCATCAGAAGCCCGCTGCAGCGTACACTAAATCTACAAACCTTCCTTTCAAGGTCTTGGGTGGTTCTCCTGGCTATATTAACCTGCTCGATGCTTTGAACAACTGGGCCCTGGTGAAGGAGCTCAAGGCAGCCCTGGGGAAACCAGCTGCGGCTAGTTTCAAGCATGTCTCGCCTGCTGGCGCCGCTATTGGAGTTCCCCTTACCGCCGAGGAGCGCAAGGTCTACTTCGTCGATGACATTCAGGGTATCGAGACTTCGGCTCTTGCTCAGGCATATGCTCGTGCCCGAGGGGCTGATCGAATGAGCAGCTTCGGAGATGTCATCGCTTTGAGTGACGTGGTCGATGTCCCTACCGCCAGCATCATCTCGAAAGAGGTTTCTGACGGCGTCATTGCACCAGGCTACGAGGATGCTGCTCTGGAGATTCTGAAGAAGAAGAAGGGCGGTAAATATCTCGTGCTTCAGATGGACCCCGAGTACCAGCCTGACGCTACTGAGGTCAGAACTGTATATGGCGTCAACCTAACCCAGCATCGCAACGACATTGTGATTTCCCCATCTTCTTTTAAGCGAACAGTCACGCCGAAAGACTTCACGCTTCCCCAGTCTGCTGCTAGGGATTTGACTGTCGCTACAATCGCACTTAAATACACCCAAAGCAACTCGGTCTGCTACGCCAAGGATGGACAGGTCATTGGACTTGGTGCTGGTCAGCAGTCCCGTATTCACTGCACCCGCCTCGCTGGCGACAAGGCTGACAACTGGTGGCTGCGCTTCCACCCTCGTGTCCTTGGTATCAAGTGGAAGAAGGGAACCAAGCGACCCGACAAGAGCAATGCCATCGACCTGCTAGTGAGCGGCGAGCTTCCCAAGTCTGGATCAGAGCGAGAGGCATTCGAAGCCGTCTTTGAGGAAGTGCCACCGGCATTCACAGACGAGGAGCGCAACGACTGGCTCAGCAAGTTGGGTGATGTCGCTGTTTCTAGCGATGCTTTCGTAAGTTCAAAGGTCCCCAATTACCACCAAGTAACGCCCCGTTAACACTACCTAGTTCCCCTTCGTCGACAACATCTACCGCGCAAGCCGATCAGGCGCCAAGTACATCGCGGCCCCGGGTGGCAGTCAGAACGATTCCGCTGTATACGAAACGGCCGAGAAGCTCGGTATAGTCTTCGTAGAGCAGAACATTCGACTGTTTCACCATTAAGAGGGAAAAGAAAAAGAAAAAGAAAAAAGGAGGTGGGCAGATTGTCAAACCAAGTTTTAGCATTCACTCATAAGTCGTTGGCCAAAATGGGATTGGGATAGGTAAAAGAAAAAGAAAAAGAAAACGGGAGAAAATGGGAAGAGAAAGACGGAAAAGAAGAAAGAAACCTCAAATGTATCAAGATACCCAAAATGGTGGCAGAAAAGGCTGGCGGATAGGAGGATCGACGGAAAGGGGGGCTTATGAATGGGATATAAAGGTCGATCTGGGAACAACAAAAAAGAATCCAACATTTTCCCTTGTATAATATTATTTATGATATGTCCCTTAGCAATTGAGTTCAAAAAAAAGTTCAACACTTACGTCACTATCTAATCTGCTTTTGGAATTTATTTTTATTTATTTGTGGAAGCCGCCCTAGTTTTTTTCAAGCTACAAGCATCTTATGTGATATATTAAGCGATTCTGATAACCCATAGGCGCGGACCTCGGTTTCCCGCATCTGATTTACGACTGATTCAATTAACCAAGTTTCAAGGTGAGTTCAGCCGAGGCACATGTTGTGGAAGACTCGACATAGGACGCATGATATAGTAGATGAGGGGAACATTGGTAAATCTCATGATGCCATCTCAAGCATAACATTGGTTTCATGGCCTTCCGGCGTCTATAAAATTTGTCTCGTAGAAGTTTTTGTCTTGCCCTATGTCATCCGACATTCAACCCTCATCATAATCATCATCAACCACGTTTCGTGGCCCTAGAAGTCGTGTATCATGCAAAATGAGTCGAATGAGGCGCTTACCGCCTGGTTCCCTTCAGGACAGCTTTATAGCTTCTGCATAGCAGCCTGTTGACTCGATTAGCAACTTTGTCTACAGAAATCGGAGGTGACGAGATTCAAGACTTACAATATCGGTGGACTGGACGAATTCCTCAAAACCTTGGATCTGCTCTTCCAGCTCCTCGAGGGAGATCTTGTCATCCTCCACGACCAGGTTGATCTGCAGCTTCTTGATACCGAAACCAACAGGCACCAACTTAGAAGCACCCCAGACCAGACCGTCCTTCTCAATGCTTCGGACCGCGGCCTCAAGACCAGGCATGTCAGTCTCGTCGTCTAAAGGAAAGTTTTGTCAGCACCCAATCCTACAGTTATTAGATTATGGTAAATAAACATACCCCAAGGCTTAATATCTATAGTGACCACCGACTTGGCGATAGTCTTGGGCTTGGCCTCTTTCTTCGCCTTGTACGCGGCTAGACGCTCCTCACGGACTCGCACAGCGTCGGCGTCCTCCTCCTCATCATCGCTGCCGAACAAGTCGACGTCATCATCCTCTGCGGCGTCCGGCGCCTTGGCAGGGTTCACGGTGACTTCGGCAACGTCAGGGCCATAGGTGGTGTAGGCCTTGGAGGCGTCACCGGGTAAGGTAGCGAACTCGTCCTCGAAAGAGGCGATATGCTTGTACCATCTCGCGGCGTGAGGGTACTTGGAGGCATCAGGAGCAGAGCTGATGGCCTTGAAGCAGGCAACATCGGCTTGGGAGGGGGCGTATCTAATTGGTGAGTCAGCGACAAGATATTCGGTGCGAATGAGCTTCATGGCGCAAGAGATGGAACAAAAGTTGGTAGAATCAGAGATGCAAAGAATGCTATTGTATATGTCCTCATTTGACAGGTCTTGAGTCTGCTCAGAAACACGGACCAATTTTTCTCATCATGGTAAAGGGGAAATGGGTTGGAGGTTGGGCTCGTAAGGCAACCTTGGCGGAGTCGCGCTCGAGACGTCGCACTCGAGAATGACGCTTGCTGCGGGAACAGGATGCTGAGACTTACGAGGCGATGTATGAGCGGGTGGTCAACCAGCTGTTAAGCACTACAAAATGGTGTTAGCAGTTGGTTATTACGAAGCCCTTGCTGCTGGGTAAATGGCATAATATGCTGCCATATGTCGAGGGAACTGAGAAAAGGGCGACTTACCAGCCAAGCCGGCGTCGGTGAGGAGGTCGGTGAAGCCCATCTTGTGCTAATAGAAGATGAAGAAAGAGTACGTGGGAATGAACGTAAGGTGAGGAGGGGTATCTTGGTGAAAGGAAAAAAAGCTGGTGAAGAAGAAGTGGGAGAAGGTAGAAGGGCAAAAGGGTAGGTGGGGTTTGCAGGAGGAGTGGCAGAAGATTTCCCTAGGTATGTATTTTGAAATTTTTCCACACGGCGTGATAGGAAGGAGGTACTTAAGGCTGCTGCCAGATCCGCCGAGAAATTTATCCTTCCCCACCACGTAGAGCTTGGGCCAAGCTGGCAGCCCTGGCCATTAGCCCCGCCTCATGCACTTAGTATCCTTCTCTCTCTTATCGATAAAAAAGATGGGATGTCCTCGATATTTCGAGAACACTCTGGGGGCAATTACGATGCCGTAGTTAATACCATTCGGTCCGCCCAGCCAAGGTTTGAAATTTCTTCCTTTCCCTTTCATACCATGTGTCCTATTACCAAGAGAAGTCTCTGTTGACCGCATTGAATCTCTTTGGTTATCATCCCGACTTCCACAATGCTAGCGAAGAGACAACTTCTTACCTCCTCGCGCCGAGTCGCGGGGGCGTCTACGAGGGGGCTTACACGACTGAACACAAGCCCTTCTCCTTCTCTGATATCACGAGCTGCTCTCCTAGGTACCACGAGAGCAGCCTCTCGTGTTTCCCTACCTACACCAGCATCTCGAAACTATGCGAACGGCCGCCCTCACCCTCCAGGCGGAACTCACCGTATGAACCTAGGTGGCGAGCCTGAGAAGCCGGCGCTAGAAGAATATGGTATTGATCTCACCGCCAGGGCGCGAGACGGAAAACTCGATCCCGTCATCGGCAGAGACGCCGAGATCCAACGGACAATCCAGGTCCTTTCTCGCCGTACCAAGAACAACCCCGTATTGATTGGAAGTGCCGGTACGGGCAAGACGGCCATCCTCGAAGGTCTAGCTTTGCGCATTGTACGAGGCGATGTCCCCGAGAGCATAAAAAACAAGAGGGTTATATCTTTGGATTTGGGCTCTCTCATTGCCGGCGCTAAATATCGTGGTGACTTCGAAGAACGGTTGAAGAAGGTCCTTACCGAGGTCGAACAAGCGAATGGGGAGGTCATCCTCTTTATCGACGAGCTACACACACTGTTAGGGCTTGGCAAGGCTGAAGGGTCTATTGATGCTTCTAACCTTCTAAAACCTGCTTTGTCGAGAGGCGAGCTTCAATGCTGTGGTGCGACCACCTTAGCTGAGTATCGCTTGATTGAGAAGGACGTGGCTCTAGCAAGGCGTTTTCAACCCATCCTCGTAAACGAGCCTTCAGTCGAGGATACCATTAGCATTTTACGAGGTATTAAGGACAAGTACGAAGTACACCACGGTGTTAGAATTACAGACGGGGCTCTCGTGGCGGCTGCGACCTACTCAAACCGTTATATCACCGACCGCTTCCTCCCTGACAAAGCCATAGATCTGATGGACGAAGCCGCAAGCTCGCTACGTTTGCAACAAGAAAGCAAACCGGAAGATATCATGCGCCTCGACCAGAAGATCATGACAATACAGATCGAGCTGGAGAGTCTCCGGAAAGAGAAGGATGTTGCAAGTCAAGAACGTCGCGAGAAGCTTGAAGCCGACCTGAAGAAACTTCAAGATGAGGAAAAGGCTCTCACACAAAGATGGGAGAAGGAGAGAAGAGAGATTGACGCTCTAAAGAAAGTGCAAGGCGACCTAGATAAGGCTCGGATCGAGCTAGATCAAGCTCAACGACAGGGAAATTTCGCTCGTGCGTCCGAATTACGCTTCGGAGTGATTCCGAATCTTGAACAAAAACTTCCGAAAGAGGGCCAAGCGGGTTCAGAGACCCAGGGTCCTGATACTCTGATTCACGACTCCGTAACGGCCGACGACATCGCCACCGTGGTTTCGAGGGTCACGGGCATCCCTGTGTCGAAACTAACTTCTGGACATATCGAGAAGTTGATCCACATGGAAGATACCCTCCGAGAATCGGTTCGTGGGCAGGACGAGGCTCTCAAGGCTGTTGCGGATGCTGTACGGATGCAACGTGCCGGCTTAAGCGGAGACAATCGCCCACTAGCATCGTTCTTCTTCCTTGGCCCTACAGGTGTTGGTAAGACTGAGTTATGCAAGAAGCTTGCTGCTTTCCTTTTCTCGACAGAATCTGCAGTCGTAAGGTTCGACATGAGTGAGTTTCAAGAGAAGCATACGATTTCCAGACTCATCGGCGCCCCATCGGGATATGTGGGATACGATGACGCTGGCCAGCTTACGGAGGCCGTCCGGAGGAAGCCATATGCCGTTCTCCTATTCGACGAGTTCGAGAAAGCACACCGCGACATCTCAGCGTTACTGTTGCAAGTACTCGACGAAGGCTACCTGACCGACGCGCAAGGCCACAAGGTCGATTTCCGAAATACTATCATCGTGCTCACGTCTAACCTGGGTGCTGATATTCTCGTCGGCGCCGACCCAACGCACCCATACACGGAGACACCTGACGGCGAGATCAGCCCGGACGTGCGGAAGGCGGTCCTCGACGTAGTCGCCAACAGCTACCCGCCCGAGTTCCTCAACCGCATCGACTCGTTCATCGTCTTCAAGCGCCTCGCCCTCCCGGCGCTGCGCGACATCGTCGACATCCGCTTGCGCGAGCTGCAGCAGCGCCTCGACGACCGCCGCATCGTGCTGAACGTCGGCGACGACGTGCGCAGCTGGCTCGCCGAGCGCGGCTACGACCCCAAGTTCGGCGCCCGGCCCCTCAACCGCCTCATCACCACCGAGATCAGCAACGGCCTCGCCGACCAGATCATCCGCGGCCAGCTCAAGCGAGGCGACCGCGCCGGCGTCCGCATCAAGGAGGACAACTCGGGGCTCGAAGTCTTCATCGAAGAACAAGCTGCTGCTCCTGCATCGTGAGAGATTAAGTGGAGGTAAATCCTTCTTATCTCGGTGAGGGGTTGGTTTATTTCATGACATTTTTCTCCTGTCTTTCGATTTTATTGAACGGTGAAATAGGTAGAAGTGGTATTGGGGAAAAGAGAACAAAAAATGCATTCATAGGCGTATTACGATCTATATGAGTTACGAGACAACTAGGTTAATCTACTTAAAAGGTTAACCTTCTCTTGTATATAAGAAATACGTGTATTATTATTGTTATAAAAATATGTATACTGCGATATTTCGACTCAGCAAGCATACTATACCACTCACTGTATATATAGATATATAATACTATGCATAATTAATGCGTTTTCATTCGAATCATATATGTGACGACTTTCCCATTATATTATGATGTATATTTGGTTTCATACCTATCCACAATCTATGTACACTTGGCCGAAGGCCTCTATAGTCGGTGCAAGTTCTCCTAGATCAAGGTACGTAAGTACACAAATACATATTTATCAGGTCAGGGAGATAGTTGAAGGTCAGTTATACAGAGAGGAATCTTAGGTACCTAAAACATCAACGAAAACCAGCCCACTTGGGTACATAGCGATGGACCTCACGTTCATTCGGGGGTTTTCTTCTCCTAATTCAAATTTGATTTCCTTTCTTGCTATCTCTTCTCGTACAGCTAAATTTTCTATCTTTCGTCCAAATCTACAAAGGGAAATACGAAAAACATATACTCCCCCCTAACTCCCAAAACTCAAAAATCCAACTCAACGCCATGCCAGTGATCGCCCAAAAAAAACCCCCCCCCAGCTTCGAAAACAGTATTGTGTCCCTTCGACAATGCATGCATATATATCTATATAGCATGACATAAAGGTACGTATGTGGTATATATATATATGTGTGTGTGTGCATGTGTATATATATATACACACCCTAGGTAGCCCTATCCCGTTTAAAGTAAACCTATCCGTCCATCTACCGAAGTATCAATAATTACCCCCATATCTCTAAATTTCGAACAAAAGAAGTATATAAACATGAAAAAAGGCACAAAGGAAAAAATTTTTTTTTGCAGGAAAGGAATGGAAACTATTGTAGCTCCTCAGCCTCAGGGGCCTCAGGGGTAACGGAGCGTAACAGCGGCGTAGGCGGCGTCGCAGATCTCGTCGCCAGCTCGTCGTGGTCATTCTCACAAGTGCTACTGCTGCGCGACGCGGGCCTGTGCGCAGGGCTGAAAAGGGCCTTCCGCAGGCCACCGAACTGGTGCTCGTGGAGGCCGATGTGGCCAGCGCTGCCGCCGAACGAGAAGCGATGCGATAGCTGCCGTTCGGCAGTACGGGTCTGTGATGAGGACCGCGGTAGCAATGGGGCAAAATCGACGTCCTCGGAGGGGTCGGGTGTTTCTTGGCTCGTTGTTGCCGGGACTGTTGCGTCTGTGATATTCTTGTCGGTTGTTATCAAGAATCGCTCGTGGTCTTCCAAGGGACTAATACCCCCTTCTGAGGGTGTGACTGCCCCGGGTGATGAGAACTCGAAGTCGAGCTTTGATTGAGAGAACTCTGCCCCTTCGGATTCTGGAAGCTCGACATTGGGTACGCTGGTGGCGAGCGGCTCTAAATTGGTTGAAGCCACGATCTTGTCGGTTGGTTTTTCTTCTGGTAGGTCCTGCTGTATGTCTTGACCATTTTTCCTAGTAGTATCTGTTTCGGAACCCTGTGGATTTTCGTGTATAGCCGGTTTCAAGTCAATTAACTGCTTGCCAGCTATAGACGCAGAGGCTTGTTCTGGTTCTACTACCATCGTGGGAATATTTCCCTGCTCGTCGCCATGCTCTGCAACATCAGCAAAGTCGCTCGTCTCTGAGATACCAAGGCCACTATCTTCTTGCACAACATAGTCCCGATGAAGTGGTGAACGGGCTATTTTTTGCGAAGGTAGTAGTCCAGAAGGAGGCAAAACAATTGGAAGATCGCTGAACAAGTTTCGTGGCGTATCTTCGCCGGACTTCTCTAACACCTTTCCATCATCTACGCCACTGTCTATAGCAGAGCTTGTAAATAGGTCCACTTCATGACTTGATACTGGCTCGTGTGTCTTAGGGGGAGTGATCAGGAGGCTACTTCGCGGAGAACCTCCGCCGCCAACTAGACTTGGCGTTTCTGGAGCTATTGATGATTCATAAGCCAGGTCCGATTTTGCGTCAAGGTTGTCGGCGGTGGAGACTTGATCCTCACCCTCAGTTCTCTTCGCCTCGATGCCAGTGCTCAAGCTTGAGGCCCTCCGTGGCAACGATCCACCATCCCTCCGATTTTCACTGGATGGAACCCCAAAAAGTCTCCGCTTGACGTTTGTATCACAGGAAACATTTTTAGTATTATAGCTGTCTAACTCAATGCGATCATCACATTCAGATATTAGAGGGGATTTCCGAGCCCCTGTTCGTGAGTCGGTGATGACAGTAGTTTGTTGTTGGGAAGTAGGTGAGCTAGTAGAGGATGACATATCTACACCTCCATTTTGGGAAGCGGTTTCAGTCGATGAATCTTCATATTCTGAGTCTTCAGAGTCGTTTGCATTTTCCTCAGGTCCACCAACTTCGCCTTGGGGGTTGGTAACTGATACTGTGATCGTTGGAAGATTCTGGGGTACGCTGGCTGCAAAGTCTTCCGATTGGATTACAGGCTCCTGTGGTAATGACCTATCTGAGTCTGGTTTGTCGTGTGGTAAAGGGTTGTCTGACGCCCGAGCAGACGAAGTGTTCTGTAAGGTGGCTGCTGCCACTTGAACATCATCTTTCTCACCGCGGAGGTCACTAATTGAGCAGGTGTCTTTGCAAATCATCTGAATATCGCGCTCGATACGCTGCTGTAACCGGTGTATGATATATTCCTTAGACTTTTGTACAGGTTTGGACTTCTTTCTTTCCGCCTGTTCAAAGGGGTCTCGGGCTACGAGAGTCTTGTCTAGGATGAAATGACCTCTCTTGTGTGCTGTCATCCGAACGGCTATCGCATTGCCTCGTAATATGTCAGCAACGCCTGTTTGGATCCGGTCTAAAATTGCCTCAACAGTTCGACGGGAGTAACAATTTGTCGAATCCAAAGTAAATACAAGTGGTTGGTCTAGGGCCCAGCCGCGAGAACGAAGTTCCGTTATTTTGAATTCAAGATCGTCGATACGAGAAACTGCGTCGTCGGCTGCGTCTCGAACTTCCACACAGGCAGCTTCTAGACTCTTGACAAAGCCAGCACAGTCTGCAGCTTTGGGATGGGAGAAGAAGTTCGTTTCAGCAAGGATGGTTCGCTCCAAATGATCAAAGTGCGGCCCAAGATTATTGGCTACCGTCAGCTTCAGTTCCAAGCCGTCCCCTTCATGAGGTCGACAGTGTTTACACCCATCTGAAACAGAACATGGGCGGTGGCGATCTTCGAAACCCTTTCTCTCCAACCTGAAAACACTCTCTACTGCGTACGAGGCATCAAAGAAAAGACTTTCAGCACTTGCCAGGCCTAATGGTGTTGTTTGGCTACTGTTGATCTCTACTGTTTCAGTCCATTCTGAAGGTTTCCGGCGATGATTTCGACTAGTGACTGATAGCGTGATGGTGTAGCCCGGGATCGATTCGAAATTTTGGGATTTTTCAAGGAAATAGGCGCGGGGTATGCACGAAATTTGTTGCACCCGTCCTGGACGATAGGGGAAGGTCTCGTGCTCCTGGGAGAGGTCGTCGTGCACTGGACCATCTTTCCACACGAACCCTTCGTCATGATGTCTCAGGAAAAGCCCTACCATACGGTGGGCTGATAAGATGATTTCTTTCGCGGCTTCTGCGCCAAGGGGTAACCGTTGGTAAGATCTAAAGGTCCGGGAGGTCCAGATTTCCGAGCGGGCTCGGACTATTTGGACATGAATCTCGAATCTCAGGGGCTTTGCTGAGCCGTCCGTTGATGTGCGCTCAAGAGCGCTCGAATCCTTGCGGGTGATGAGTTCTTGGGAGCAATGATCTATCCGTCGAAGTAGACCTTCACAGAGTTCATCAGTGGGATGAAGTGATGGAGATGCTTCATAGTTCCGACTATAGGAGTAATTGAGGGGTTCGTCGAAATTAAGTGTAACCTGAACGGTAAGGCTCGCGTTTCGTGGCGCATCACGAAACAGAGGCTTCTCTTCAGAGAACTCGGTAACCTCGGTGGTCTTTGGGGACTCGGGGGCCTCAGAAGTCGTGGGGGTCTCGGTGACCCAGGTCTGGTTTTCCAGAACATGTTCGCTCTTTGTGCCGCGACGATGATGGTAGATGTCCCTCGTAAAGCCCTTCACGTCGTTGACCAGGCCCCTGAATTTCACGGGGAACTTTGCCTTATTCTTGGAGGCGTCCCCCGCCATTGTGGAGGTATGTTTGTTTAATAGTTTATGCAATAAGGAATGGTGAGCATGGTAGCAAACCTAGGCTGGGGAAAAGGAGAGAGGAGATGCCGTGGAGAGGTAAAAATAGGGAGTCAAACCCGCACCCAGCAGAGCGAATATTCCAGCGCAAAGTGATGGTATAGACGCAAGTATCCCACTCAGCAACGTGACAGCGCCATGCTGTGTATGCAGGACGTGGTTCCGTTTTAGGTTGTACTTTGGTACGAGTGACTTGAAGATGCGCAGATTGATCTGGCACAGCCAGGCCAAGGGGGCTAGAACGGATGCACTACATCGGGCGAATCCCGAGCGAACAGGTCACTGATGAGGGCGGTTGCCGCCGTTGGACGTTTTTGGATTCTTGTCTATTGCGATTGGTGAACTGAGCTGACGGGGTGGACTGATATGAGATATGGGGTGGAATCCGGGCCATACGATGCAAGCAGGCAAGGTCGCATGATGATCTGTTCTTCGTGTAAGCCGAGGCGTTATAATGGCTCGGGGTCCCGGCTATGTGGTTCCTGAGCTTCCCGAGTTCTCACTCGTGAGCCGCAGTCACACCATCATCGCAGTGAAAGGATTCGCGCTTTCTCGTGTGTTCTGTGGAAATAATAAGCTATCAAAAGGCGTAAGACCGGGCTGGCTACCTAATCAAGGTTACCAGTAGATCTGTGTATGTATATGTAAGTGTGTATGTATGTATGTATGTATGTATGTATGTATGTATGTACTATTCCGTACGGACCCGACGTACTCCATGTATGTAATGATGTAATGTAAGTAATGTACTGTGCCGTACACTACCTCCATATCATAAGACGGGTAGATTAGGTTCAAGACCTACTTACCTAAGGTTGGTACTAAGCACCGCCACCTTCTACAAGCCACGAGCTAGTTATGTAGCTAGCATTAGGTACCTAGGCGGGGACTAGATAGATACTTAAGGTTAGGTAGGTGCTAATGTACGTGTATATGTACATGTAAGGTTTCCCCATTACCGTTTCCTCATCCCCATTTCGCTTGCTATCGTGTTTCTTTTCCCTCCACCAAACGTGCAACTCTCCAGTCCGCCTAGACTCCCTAGAGTGTGACCATCCACCAAGATGCGCACCCAAGGCGGTCACAGAGGAGAGACCCTCCACTTCTACACCATTCAAGATACTGACATGTGTCACCGTGTCCATACCCGAATTCCGGAGCCACTATCGAAGGCGTCAGAAGCCGCCCGTCATATCGAGTGTTCCATCTGCCAAGCCAAAGAATCGGTATCGGCCTCTTCTGCCAAATACGTGGCAGACGGCTCTCGCGGAGGCCTCTCTCTCTCTGCCTCTCTTTCGCTCGCCACACAATGCTAAATTAAATGACCGTTGGGCATCAGAAGTTGTGAAACCGATGTTATCCGGGACGTCTCTGTGAGGTACGATCAGCTATGCAACGAGTCAGCAAGTGTGATAAGACATGGCCAGTGCGGCTGAGTCGCTATATTAACCGGTAGATAACTAATATCGGGTGCGTGAGAATCATTGCGTAGATACGCACACATGGAAGGCTTGGGGAACCGTTACTGATCAATAGGTAGTCTTCTGATTACGCCACCTCGTTACCGTTGGACCACGAGAACTGCGCTACTGCAACCTCGAATCAGTAGCTACCCTATCTGGAACTTACCCATAAAACAGTTCCCATAATCAATGCCTGCTTATGTCATAACCCGGGGCCCCATACTCCCTTCCAGCTTCCAGTGAAGACTCGAGATCCACTACGGAGCATATGTATGTACATCTATAGACCCCTGCCAAGACCGACGTTCCAACCCCTGAACGAGACCGAAACCAGGAGCTGTCTATAGTCTTTAGGGGTAATTATTTTATTCGAAGCAAGTAACCACGGTCGAAAATAATCATATCTAAAACGAGTAGTTGATAGAATATAAATGTCGATTCCAATTGGAAAATGACTATTGTTATCCTAGGGTGGCCCATTCGCCGGGCACGTTAGACAGCGCGAGCGCGGTGTCGAAGAGGCGCCGGTCCGTTTGGTTACCGGCGAAGAAGAACACGGACGCCCGGTAGTTCGAGGCGGTCCATAGGGCCTCACCCATCGCGATCCTGCCAATATTAGATAGCGCAAGCATCTCGTGTATGAAGAAGTCATCAGTGCTCCGGGATAGGTTGTCGAACCCGTGCTATTCGTGCTGTTACTGTTTTGGCTTAGGATTAAGCCTCACTCCTACGCTATGCCGTGAAGTAACAGCACTCTAAGGCCGGTGGCAATATGGAAATAGGGATGCAAGTTATATGCCCAAGTCAAGTACTACCATCACGGCTCCAGCTTCGACATCCGCATCATATTCCGGAAGTACTCTCGGGCACGAAGAGAGGCCCACCAACCCCCCTTCCCTTTTTAGATTTAGGAGGAGACATAATAAGCCGGGACTAGAACCTCGCTACATAGAAATACCCCATCCGAGTTCGAGTAGTTTTCGTCGACCAGGGGCTGTAGGCCTTCGACCGTCGACAGCCTGTTCACTCGACTAATTCAAGGGAAACCAGCCTAGACATGGGACGTACTTAACAGCATCAACTGCCCTTGTTTTTTTTGTTCTTCTCTCGTCGTAAATGGCCAGATCGACGAGAGACTGTGGCGGACCTTCCTAGGCAATAGGCGTATACTTAGGTACTTTTACCAATTCTAGACTGTTACTCAGCGCTAGCGAGCACCGTCAACTGGGAGCCGAGGTGAGGGCCGCAATGGAATGGCTCAGTGGTTATGTTCGAGACCAGTTTTAAGGGGGCTTCCACTGCTAACTCATGGCCATAAATCTAAGTGATATTTGGCAGTCCGGACTGTAGGAAAGGGTGTTACAGGCTTGTTATATATTATTAAGTTATACAAGCTGACTAGGGCTTGCCAAGCAAGTAGCGTAGAGTATTACATAAGTCCGTCAAGTCGAGTATCAAAATTTCATGATCGCTTCTCTTTGATATAAATGATTCACCCTTTCGAAACTAACCAAATTCCATAACGCTATTAAAACTCTTATATTGAAGTTTCCTGCTAACTATCTTTTTTATTGTCAAAAGAAACGGCAGGTTTAGAAGAAGTTTGTTTTTCTCGATATGCTTTGAAGTATATGGCATGCTTGCTTCATGTTTATGACATATCACTTTTCTTAATAGCTGATATGTAGCCAATCCAAAACAGTATTATTAAAAACCCTTTGGACAGTGTGAAGTCAAAAACCAGAAGTTCCTTTTTGTCCCCCTTTCATGCTTGATACCAAATCTCTTAGAAGTTCTGTATTATGCACATAACTTAATTCCAAAATATACATACATGCACTCTTATCTAAACCCATTCTCTCCTTTCATAGGGATTTCAGGGCCCTCCGGCAAGAAGATGTGTGCCTACTGTACGTACAGAGGATCTCCGCCTTTGTCTGTTTTGTCTGCGAGGGGGGATACTGCAGCCAGCCAACCAACGGGAGACAGTTAGCCGGATGGAAGAGCAGGCTACATCTGCGTGTCAAATTGAAGGCGGAAAAGGGGGGCCGGCAACACGTTTGAAAGGTTGCCTTGCTCAACGGTAGGATACAACACGAAGGGACTGATTTGGTTCCCCAATCAACTCTGGCTAGCCCCTCCTATCGTGATGAAACACTGCTGAAAGGCTAACATATGTAATAATTTTTTTTTCCCAAACCAAAACAAATAAATAAACAACCCATACAGAAAACTTGCTCCGCCCATCGACCCCAGTTTGACTGAGAGCTCCTCTACCTGCGCTCACCCCCTTCCATGACGACATGAGCAGAAAGAAGACGAAGAAGCAGGCTCGTGCGGACGCTGCCGCCGCCGCCAGAGAGAAGATCGTGACTGACTGGGATGAATACTTCGGGGCCGGCGATCTTGCCGACTGGCAACGACTGTTGACAGACCTGGGCCTCGACGGCGAAAGCTACTCCAGCAAGACCCAATGCCGCAAGGTAAGGAGCCACATCTACCTACATCCTGAGTGGAGGTGCCGGGCTGAGATGCAAGTAATTAACTAACCGCGCCTACTAGGCTCTTGAGGGCGTGTGGGTGAACATACGAGACTTCTTGGACGCGGTCAAGATGGGAAAGCCAGTCCACCACTTCGGGAGCGAAGCCGAGCTTTCCAAGTACACTGTGAAGCATAAAAAGACTTATCCGAAAGATTTGATTCCGAAAGGAAGCCCCCTCAGACGGCTCCTCGCACACATCCTACACCACGGAGAGAAGAGAGGCCGGTAAATGATGTGACAAGATGCCTGACAGTGTGACACTACAGGGCCTGAAGGACTGTGGGCAGAGGCCAAGGGCAGGAAAGATATCAGGGTGTGCTTTTTGCACGAAGAAAACTGCTGTCTATTGTTCGCGAGGATGTTTCTAGCTTTTAATTTCCCACAATCTGATCTTCCCAACATCATTGCCAACCGCTAGCATGTTGCTCTTCGTACCAAATGCCACGTCCGCTATTCTGCCGAGGGGTGTCTGTTGTGTTGGCCAATTACGGTAGACGGTGCAGCTGGGTAGGTGAGCAAGCCGCAGCGCGTCCGTCTTGAATCTGCTGGCGAAGGCCAGCAGTTGGCCGTCTGGGCTGAAGCGTAAAATCGTTACCGGCGTCTTCAACTGCATGAATCTACGCGTTGGCTCTGGCCGTTCCTTGATGTTCAATTTGTCTTCCGCCGACTCTAGGATCAACAGATGGCGATCGTAGATGTTCGCGACACCGCTGCTCTGTCCAACAGCTATCCATCTGTCACCACCAAGAAGTTCCGGACCGTTGCGGCCACCAAGGGCTATTGCCGACCCGCCGTTGGAACCTTCGTCAAACCAAACTGCGAGGAAACGGCCCATGGTCATACTATACTCCCCTACCTTGCCTCCCTTGCCTAAAATGGTGAGACCGTTCCCGTCGCTCCACCAACAGAAGTCTACAACGCCACCTCTACTGTCTAGCCGGGCGGCTTCAATCCACTGCATAGTAACGACGTTCAGAATGTTAATGGCACCACCACCCTTCCGAGTCGATGCAATCAATCCCATGTATCTGCCACACGGGCTCAGTCTGAATCGCTCCCACGTTTTCTGTTCTAGGTGATGACCTAGAAGCTTACTTGTTTTCTGTACTGTACCGGTAGATAGGTCCCAAGAATGGATATATTGGCGCCGACCTGCGAAGAATATCATATCGCCATCTGGCAATAGGAATTCAGCCCTACGAACAGGTACGTGCTCGACTTGAGCTGATGTCAAGAGAGGGTTTGGCGTCGGGTGCGCTGTTGGCGCGATATGGTGTATATGTAACATTGATGACGTGCTGGACGATAGTAAAATGGGGTATTTTGGATGGAAGGCGAGCGAAGTAACTGCGTCTTTGTGGATATCGGGTATATCTCGCAATCTCTGAATATTAATGACTTCTGGTCGAAGTTTCCTCGCCTTGGTAGATGTACTGCCATTCATAGCACGAGCATCACGGAGGAACTGGTCAAATGGCAGTGTTGGTATCTCACCATCGTCACCACTAGCCGCCTCGTCTGATGCTCCCGAATCATCGGAGGCCGCAGATGACCGGCTACAGCGCTTCGCCGGCCGCTGTTTCGCATCTTGAGCCCACTGAGGGAGAGGATTTAACCGCAGGTACAGCTGTCGCAACCTCCTAACATACTCAGTCCCGTTCACGACATCCTCTGCCTCGCTGATCCGGAGCTTTCGTAGTCGGCTTGCATTGGCAAGGGAAACCGTTAACAGCTCGTCGTCGCTATCTTCCCATGCTGGGGCATCTTTTGAGATGACCTGGGGGGTTTGTGCTATCGGCGCAACAACAAGCTGCTCGTCGTCTGTCTGGGCCCCTCCAATATCAAAAGCGAAGAGGTCGGCATCGTCCATATCCTCCAAGCCAGTCCCTTGTTCCTTATCGTCATCGTCTCCCAATCCATCAAAGTCTGAATCTTCCCGATCGAGAGCTGACTCATCCTCGAACAAGTTTTCACGGAAATTGGCAGCGTCTCCAAGTACGAAGCGCTCGAGCTCTTCCTCGTCCGAATCCTTCTCAAGGATCCGCGCTCGATGCTCGTGAGGGGTTAAACCTTCGTCGCTTGGGTAGTCGGAGCCCTCCTGTCCGGATGAGGCTATATATTCATCATCCATTTGTATGTCTTCGTGTTTTGGAGGCATTGTGGGAAACGTCAGTTTTCTTGTTGAAGTGAAGATTCCAATGCGATTAAACGTCAACGGGAACTTTTTTTCTCAATATACAGCTGTTTTCACGGACGACCAACAACAAAAGGAATGGATTTTTAATGTGGATGGATTGTGCAAAAGCTAGCGGAACGCAATTCGCGACTAAACTAATCTACTCCGGATAAACGTCAGGCTGGCCCACACAGCCTTGCAAATATCTCCGCTATTGTACAGCAGCCCTGTGGGGTATCATTCATGCCGGCCAATCCGGACTCGCGATAGCAAAACGCTAAGACGGATATCCTGATTAGTAGCATATGCAACTAACAGGGTCATTCATGTTCCAAAATTTGATATTAGGGGTTCAAGTGAACAAACCATCCTGATTGTAGAGCTTGAAGATTGACAATCTCATACCATATTAGCCCTAACTGCACAACGCAATTAGCGGCGTCGCTTTCGCGGCTATATAGCAGAATGCAGTTTACTTTCTAGGTCGCCCAGGTTCTTAGCTACGGATTGTGGGCTGCGGAGTGTCATGACCGCCGCTCTCTGGGCGACGTCGATGAGCTTCTCGATCTTTCCCCCTTGAGCCAGGCCGGCAATGAGTACTCCTAAGAAGGTATCGCCAACTCCATTCACAGACACAACATCTTCGACTTGTTCTACTGGCGGGAATACTCTCATATAGACTCCTCCCACGGCTGGATGGTTAATGAGAGACCTCGAGAGAATAAAAGGCCTAGATGCAACGTCGTGAAGTCGTGGATCGTCCTTCTTTAGAATAGTCGTCAACAGAGATCCGTAACTCCCCATCTTGGTTATTATGGTTGGGATATAAGGTAGGAGTTGGACAGCTTGTTGCGGAATGCCGTGGTCGGTCATATTAGCTGAAGTTAGCTTGACGAAACGATCTCTCGCTCCATTCATGCCGAATGCATCGATGACTTTCCACCACCGCAAGTCATCGAAGTATTCATTTTCCTGTGCAGCTGCGTACATAGATGCCAACTCATATTGGTTCGGCGCTGCAACGTCGACCGTTGCATTTGGGAAGACCCCAAGTCCTTCCAGTCCCTTTCCGGCTCCGAACAAACGGGTAGACTTTTCGTTCGAAACGGGTTCGAATGCAACCTGCGCATGGTGTCGCTTACCTGCATGCATCCAGGCTCGAATACCTCGATCGCTCCAGTTCCCATCTACTACAAGCCATTTGGGCTTGGAATCGGCTATGGCAGCGTTCCAATCAGATGGCGCTGAATCTATCGTGAATATGTCCATGTCTGCCATAGCAACGAAAAGATTTTTGCTGGAATCATTGACTGCCACATATTGAGCTGTTCGGCTGCCTGGATGGTGCTCGTGACTTAACTGTCGTATGCATGAAGTATCCATTCCACACGACTGCAGGGACGCCAGGACGGCCGAGCCAGCTCTTTGTAGATAATTAGAGAGTATTTCTTGGAGACTAAGTCAAGTACGTGACTTACAGGTCATCGCCAATCATGCTGCAAAGCCGTACCTTGGTGCGCTGGCTGACCCTGTGGGCTGCGAGTGCCACATTATGACCAACACCTCCAATCGACTGCCTGATACGTGCAGGGTTTGACGTGTGAAGATGCGGTGATGGGCTTTCATGAGCATCTTCGCCAGCGTAGTCGCAACTCAAGTCTACGGCGACTGACCCAGCGACTAGAATATCGGCTTTCGAGGTGACCTATGGTTGTCAGCATAAACGCTAATGTTTATGACTGACTTGTGACAAATGTCAACCACTCAGCAAAGCCTAACCTTCGGTCGTTGGCTACCTAGGTTTTCATAGTGGATGTCTAGAACCGGAGATATCCCTACATACCTTTATCTCCCCTGGTTTTTGATTTCTCGAATCACGCTTACTCTCAAAAGGCTTAGGGCGAGGTTTCTGCTTCACACTGGTCCACATATGTTAGACTAACTGATGAATTCCGAGGAGAGCTTAGAGCTCACAGTTTACTAGATGTTGCTAGGCCCTTTGAGATGAATCTTGAGACAGCGACGGCTATCTTAGTAGCCCGCTCTACATTTGCCCGTACTAAAACCTTGTTCGCTGGCACACTCCGACCATTTGTGAGCTCCTTGATCCTGTTCAAGATAAATGGCGTGTTTTCGCTTCCGAGAACACCTTGTTGGTTTGACTCATGCACTGCTTGTTCGATAATCGTATCCATCTCGCTCCTTGGGATCGAGTACTCCTCTGGAATCGGGTTCGCGAAGAGCAGACCTGACTCAATGTTAAGTCTCTCTTGAGCTAAGGTCATGGCCGCCGCCTGTTCCTCATCATAGACCACCGAAGGGCTCTTAACGCCACTATCTCTAGCCCAGAATGCTGGGAAGTCCACATTATTTGTCCGCCCGTCGGCAAAGGTCGACACGAGCACACCCTGGGTCTCCAAGTACTCCAGGGTTCTAGGAATGTCTAGAAAGCCTTTGCAGCCGCTGCTTATCACTGCTATTCTCGTTCTCCCGAGCTCTGTCAAGTCGGCAGAAATATCGAGAGATTCATGACCACCACGGTGGACACCGCCAAGGCCACCGGTGCCGAATACACGAATCCCGGCAAGTCGTGCTAGAACCATGGTACCTGCAATTGTAGTGCCGCCTTGAATTTTATGACCTAAGCTGCCCTAGAAAAATATCAAGTTCAGAAAGGGGTTCTAGATAGGTGGGAGGTAGCGTATAGCTGATGCGTGAGCATGACAGAAATGTAGACATACCATACCAGCAAGATAGGCGAGGTCTCGTCGAGATGCCTTCTTCGGCGATCCTTCAACCATGCGTGCCACTTCTTCGGGTAAGAGGCCAACGGTAGGGCGGCCATCCAGGATGCCCACGACGGCTGGGACGCCGCCATGACGCCGGACGACTCCCTCCAAGTCGAGGTCATCTCCCAGTGCGCCGTGAGTGTAGATGGTGGTCTCGAGGGCAACGACTGGTTTGTTTGTAGCTAACGCATCGGTTACCTCCTCGGACACTCTCAAGATCTCTTTCAAGCCGCCAAGTCTACCGAGGGTAGAGGCCGGAGGGGCCCTTGAAGTCGAAAATGACTTCTCAAAAGGTCGATCACGACCACACCTCCGCCCCAACAGGGTGCATGATCTTCGCAATGCATTCATAGCCGGTTTTATATGACGTGAAGTGGCTTCGGAGATCTTGGTCCTTGGGTTGAAGCTGCACACAAGGATTTGGCAGGGGTGACAACAAAGCGGGATACTGTAGGCGATGTCAGGTCCTCATACCAATGATCTTCCCACCAGAACACCTCAGACGGGGTTGATTAACACATTTATATCACCCTTAGCGTATAGTTCAGTTGTGTTTTAGCAAATTAGATCGCTAATATGAATGTATTTATTTCCGTGAGCCCTTCGAAATACGAAAGGGCGCGTAAGTCCAGAATGTTGCACGGGCCACAAGCTGAAAGACCTTACGTCAAGCTTAACTTTAAAAAAGAGTGTTAAGTAAAGTAACGTTAAATTACTTTACCACCTTAACTCTTTTAATTTAAATTTTTATTATATTTATTTATTTATTTTATTTATTTATTATATTTATATATAATATTAATTATAAAAACTTTAATAATTAATAAGTTAAATAATTAATAAAAATTAAATAATAACATTTTAAGATTTTTGATGTAGCGCTTTAACGTTACACCAGATAAGTACCTTAGTACCTACATGTACCTAATCTTACCTTAAATACATATGTACAGAAGCTCCCCTAGTCTTGGCCCCCTCCCCCACCAAGCTACAGCTGTGTTGTCTCTATCAATCTGAAACCTCGCGTGCGCCTGTATCAAGATTCATCGCCATCTTAAAACTCAAGCGTGAAATGCTATCTGAACGTCCGAACTATGTACCTACCTTCCTTACCAGGTTGGTTACACGCATTGGATGCAGTCAACTTTTGGAGAGCTGCACGATGGACCTTGAACAATGCCCATGAGTACCTCCCACAAGCCCGTTATGTACGGACCTCGGTATTAGATATGACATAGACTCTCAACAAGACCAACGTGTGTATATCTGCTAGATCCCGGCCAATCCTACGTGCAATCACACACTCGATCCCCGGCCCCCTGTGACTTCAGGAACCTGGACTTTATCCGAGCAACTAAGCATAGGGGATGAGAACCCCCTCCTCAGAATTCTCTCGTCATGGAACATGTGCGCTCTTCATCCTGTCAATGCATAAAGACTTAGTTAAGGTCCCGTGCCGCTTCTTCCTGAATCCTAACAGCGCTTTTGAGTAGGTAGTGATAATACCTGATCATGGCCTTTCGCAGGCCTTCGCGGTGATGCCTTTTTGCTCTACATTTCTCAACTACCTAGGTACCTACACTTGATTACTTACTACGCTATCCATTTCTGCCAGCTTGCGACCCGCCTTACCCAGGGCAAGAAAGTTCGCTTCAATGAGGTCTTCTATCTATTATTATGTAGCCTCGCTCTCATGTGCCCGCTGGGTATCGGCCGTCAACTTCACGATCGCGGGAGGCCAAATCTTCACACCCGGCTTTGCCGTTCTGGACGCCCCGCAGCCGGGTACGCCTCTGGGCGGAGGTTCGTCTCACTTCCCGTATAAGTCAGGTACTATGTCCGAATATCCTAACGCACGAGACATGTATACAGACACGATCGAGGTAGCTCTCGATGTTTCTGCCAATGGCAAGTTAAATCTGCCCCCGTACGACAACGATAGCCCCAGTCTTATCCACAACATCACCATCTTCCTCTACAGCTATGACACGGGGAGGAACTTCACCATCACCAACGGGACGGCTTCGACAAACGACGCCAGCTTGGGCGATATCATGCAGTCCGAGCCCGGAAGCACCGTCAAACACGTGAAATGGACCTGGCCGGCTTGTTTGATTGGTGATGGGAAACCAACTACCTTAGACAGCGATCGCGGATACTATAATGTTAGTCTTTCGCAGCTGAACACTCTCTATAGATCTGTCCACCTTAGTATTTCAGTTACTTACCGCTGCCCCGGCAGATATCTATTCGCCAGAGCTTTCGCCTTAACGGAGAAGATCATTACACCATCTTCGACGTCCCCATTTCTGTCACGAACAAGATCGAATTCACGGGCCTTAACCCGCCGTGTGACTCGGTCAACAATCCCCTCCTCACGTCGGAGGAAATCGACGCCGATGCTGCAAACACCGTCGGCATCCTGTTTGCCCCCGGCGATGCGACGATTGTCGAGCAGACCCAGCCGTCATCTGACGACGGAGATGGCCTGGGCCCCCAGAAGCCCGAAGCAGGCCCGGGTGATGGTCTTGGAAGCGTTGCTGCTTCTGTTGAATGGAACCTTGTCATTCTTATGCTACCGTTGCTTTCTGCCGCTTTCATATTTGCCCTTTGATACCCCTCTACCTGGAGTTTTGGATATTGATTATATGTATATATATATATATATTGTTCCTATTTATTTTTACTTTGATAAGTTGCATACAATTGATAATTCTCTATCGTCTTATTACGGACTCTGGGCGTGTGCATGATGCTTACGATCAAACTAGAACATTAGACCTCCTGAAGAGGAAGTCTCCCCCAAAAAGAACCCAAAGAAAATAGAGAGCAGACTAATCAAAGGTGGCATTTTAGGGGGGCAAGGCTCTACCAACTGAGCCACAAGATCAGTTGAACTTATCGTTTTGCTGTATATAGCATACCTTGCCCCTATCTTACAATGAGGCAAGCAGGATCTTGGGCGTAACACTCTACTTATCAAGCCATAGTGTAGCGTCTTCCAGCTCCAGTGAGGTAAGTACACTTACACATGCGGATCCCAAGTATTGTTGGGCTGCTAGTTATTATTGCATACGCGGATTCCTCAGGAGCCTCTAGAGCACACAAAATGAATGCATAAAGCATTTGATTTCCAACAATCATGGTAATATGGCACGGTACACTACCTATTTTCCCCCCTCGTCTGAAATTTCCTTTCTCAGACTCCCGTATCGATATACATCTTCTCGAACCCGACAACGCGCCACTCCCCCGTGATCGTGTCGAGCGACAGGTTCGAGGGCCTCACGTCGCCGCCGCGCAGGGCGCCTGCCTCGACGACGCCCCCGGCGACCGGCCTCGCGAGCCGGTCCTCGCCGCGCCGCACCGTGAAGTTGGCGAGCGGCAGGTCCCACGCGTTGCGCGAGGCGACGCTGGGCGAGCCGTAGAAGCGCGCCTCGAGCCTCTCCGGCGCGACGTCGAGGACGAAGTACCCCCGGTAGTAGCCGTCCTGCCACTGCAGCTCCGTGTTGTTGCCGACGCGGTCCCTCGCCTGCGCCCGCGCCGCGGCGATGGGGCCCGAGGCCCCGCTCGAGCTCACGGCTGTGCCGGCGAACTCGACGCCGATCGACTTCGGGCATGCGGGAGTTAGTAAGTAAATACCTATGTTTGCTGTGTTTGGGATCGGATTCCTTGGGTTGGTTGTCTCGGGAGGAACCAACCCTCCTAAGACAGATTATAAGAGGTAAATAAAGAACTCCTTGAATTACTCACACCGGCGCCAGTATCCGAGTCGTAGACCTTCTCGTCGAGCCACACTAGGTCGGAAACCTACGTCATCTGTTAGTTTTCAATGAGGGGGCGATGGGAGTCTGTCTATATCCCGTACCCAGTTTTGGTGACTATCTCCAGCAAGGAAGATATTGTTGCCGATCTCGTTGTCGTAAAGATGCTTGAGCGTGCGGTTGCGATTCGCGACGTAGCCCTTTTCCCAAAAAAAAAATTTTTGTTCAGTAATAGCAAACAAACCAACAAAAAAAAGGAGGCGAGAGCGTACACACTCTCGTGCATAGGAATGTAGGGACTCGGAGCGCCGCGGGAGGAACACAAAAGGGGAGAGAGAGAAGAGACTCACGTTCCAGTTATCCCCGTTCAAACCAAAGGACTCGGTGATGCGGGAGAAGATGATCTGGTTGCCGATGATCCGCCACGTTGCCCCCCGCTGCGCGGACTTGGAGAGCTCGTTGTAGAACCAGTTCTCCTGGTGCGAGCCCATGAGCGTCCGCGAGGCGTCGTTGCTGATCTGGCTGATATAGTCGTCGTTCCAGCCTGAAGGTGGGTAGGTCGGTTAGCGTTTCAGAGAAATAATTAATAGAAGAAGAAAGAGAAGAAGAATAAGAAGAAGAAGAAAGTGTTATTAGCTTTGTCACCTAGAGAGGTAATGCTGCGGTCGTAGTTGCGAGTGTCGAGGATGATCAGGTCCATCAGTTTGCCCATCTGGAAGGTCCGCCAGACGCGTAGGTTATCGTCCAGGTCGACTTGTCTTGTACAGAGGGAAAAAACCGCCCAACCAAAAAGCATCAGCTAATCAGTTCGTGCGTATTGCATGTATAAGTCAAGTTGAAAGGAGGGGGGGGGATAGCATCGCACCGAATCGGCATCCACTCAAAGTACGCCCTCACGGCGTTCATCTTGCGCTGATCCACACCGACGCCGTGGCCGATGTTCAGGAACGAATCTTCGGTGTTGTTCAGCGCGCTCGAGCCGTCTCTATACCCATTATTGGAGACCTCTGTTCCACGCCAAGTTAGTTTAATACGCTTCTTTGGATCATCAATCTGGCGCCCGCCCCCTAGGTTCATACCGTGGTCGTCCCAAGTTGCTATCCAGGCAAAGTTCTGAGAGGCGAGCTGCAGGTCCGGATCCGTCCGGTACTAGATAGATAGACAAGACACCTAGGCGTGAACAAGCTGCTTTTTTTTCTTCTTTTCTCCCCAACTCGCCGCCGTCTCTGGAAGTAGTGCCTGCCTACCTGGCCGTGGCGAGTCCTGTAGTCGTGTAGACTGAACAGGTACCTCGGCGGGTCGTGGGCTCGTTCGCCCTGCACGCCCGTCTCGTAGATGTAGTCGCCCAGGTGTACCTGATTTATACCCCGTCAGAAAGCTTATTCGCATCCCATCTCCCCTTTTATTTTCCTTCTTTCTTTGTAAAAAACCTTACGATGTAGTCATGCTCGTCCTTCCGCGCGGCGTTCCCGTAGGCATTGAAGTATCCGTTGGCTTTTACGTGCCGTTAGCATAGGGAGCTCCTTTCATGCGTCTCGGTTCTTCGGGACGGGAGAAAGGTGGGTGGGAGGAGGAGGGGGGTTTCGACTTACGATAGTTGCTACACGAGAACACAGCGAGCCTTAGTCCCGGCATGTCCGCGTCCGCCGCGGGCGCAGTCTTCGTGCGTCCTACAGGGCTCGTATTGTCGGAGCCGCACACGGTGAATTGATAGTTATACGTGGTGAACGGCTGCAGGCCGGCAGCATCGACCTACATGTATATAAATCGTAGCTAATTAGACACTCCCCGATCTATCTAGCTACCTATGGAGATGTTCCAAAAGTTTTGTTTTAAATTTGTTTTGGCTTCCTACCTACTCACCTTGACGGTATAATCGATATCGCTAGTTGTGTAAGCCTGGCCGCTCGAGACGACCCCGTCCTGCGAGCTGCTGCTGCTGCTCTCATTGAGGAAGACCCGCCACTCGACGCAGATCGGGCTGGGGTCCGCCTTGATGTACGTCTCCGTGTCGTGGCTATACAGCGGCACGGGGCCCTCGACCGTCACATTGCTGGTGTCGGACTCTAGCGACGGCGCGACCCGGGTCCAGAGTATGACTCTGTCGGGGTAAGGGTCTCCGGACGCCACGCCGTGCGTGAAGCTAAGCTTATCCGGCATATACGGGACGGCGCCGCGTTTGAGGCTCCGTCGCGAAACTCGGGGTACGTCGATTCCGAGACTAACATGCCGTCGCGAGGGACTCTCGTAGTTCAGATTCCCGTCGAACGTCGCAGTCACCGGGATAGCCAGGAGGCTAGTCGCGAGACCGAGCGCCGCTAGGTTAATCAACATTGTACAGACAATTACCGTGAAGCAAGGTCAGAAGTAGACTTCACCTATAGGTTTAGATGATACTAATGCATATTCACAAAGCCACAGAAGAGGATCTTTCTGGTTCTTATACATGTCTGTAACTTTTTTTTTTTTTTTTACTTTTTGTTAGCCTAGAAGTTAGCTACCCAGATAACTATGCGGGGAGTCTAGGTAAAGCTGAAATATCACTCCAAAAGCAAGAAAAAAACGACCGCCCAAATGACGCGCAGAAGCCCCAGCATACATACGTATGGATGGAGCCGGATGATGATGATGGGTCCTCCAATAGTCTCCTGCAGTTGTCAGCACGCGTGGTAGCACTGCTTTAGACCCCTGAGGGTCCTCGACGAGAACGTGAGAAATATCTTTATCCCCATTGGCGGGCAAGAAAATGCATGTACTGGCGCCGCTCAGCGAGCTAGACAAGACATGCAGTCTGGCACAAAGCCTAATTCCCGTCCCTCCCAGGAATATTCGAGTACGGCAGCTGCTCTAGTGCCCGGAATCAATTCCGATCCTCCTTCTCTAATCCGACTAATAGCCTGAACCCCCCGGTGATCCACAGAGAAAAGGGCAGGTAGGCCATATCCAAGTTGGTTGAAATTTGCCCGCTCAACACCACCGATGATGCGGTTCTATCCAACGAACACCCAAGATTTCGAATATCCTCTTCTCATCCCGGCCCTCGAATACTCCAGCTCCACTTAACGCCCTTTGGTTTAGTCTTATCCCCTTCTTGCGTGCGAGGAGCCTCATACTCCGGTTGAATAAGTCATTTCCGGTGAAGTAGAGCAATGCCGCGCCGAATTGCGTTTCTGGTACTAGTAGAAGATCGATACGCCTCCAAGTCGGCCTGTAGTTCTCCTTGGGGCCCGGGAACTCGCTCTCGGGAAGGACGCAACAGCCATGCCATGTGCTGCCCCCTTTACTATGAGCGGCAAGTGCAGCGGTGAGGAAACCCTTTCTAGACAATGTATCGACGAGTTGGTTTAGGAAATGAACAAGCTCTTTGCTAGTGCTTGTCCCCTGCTTCGTCACGATCAGATCGACGTCGTGCGAACTGTCAGACCCTCGACGGTAACTGCCCCCGATGATGAGCTCGCACTTGGGATCGATGACTGCTGCGGTTTTCTTGACGTATGCCCCTAGCGCCTCGACTTCCTGCCGCGATATACGAGTGTTCAAGTCATCAAAATAGTCCAGTCCGATTTTCTGGTTCCTGTTGAGCTTAGCCTTGGCCTTCACGTCCTCTAGCGTGCGGAAACCCTGTGCCACCCATTTACGGGCTTGCTCGTTTCCAACACCATAGATCTTCATGAACAACTGGAGTGCCGGTCTGTCTGGGTGATTGCGCGCAGTTTCAAGTTGCCTGAGGCTACCCATAGCGACAATCTCCTCGATCTTGTCTGCTATCTTATCGATGCCTGGCAGGGCACGGGCTTGGACAGCGGTCCGTATCTCCTTGGTCTGTCCTTTCAGCACGCAAATAGCCTTCCGGTACGCGTGAACCCGCCAGATTTCGCCAAAAAGTGTATGCTCGTATATCATCCCCTGGAGTATCTCAATTGTCTTGGCATTCGGGCTGGTATCTACGGCATCTTTGGTGCCCCCTTTCATGCATTTGAATCCTTCTTGCCAGCTAGTAATCTTATGTCCAGATACGCGACCCTTTGAAGTAGCTTGCCTTCGCTTCTGTTTCCGTGGCTCATACCCAGGGCTGTCGATATCCGATGAGGTCTCGTCACTGTCGAGTTCATCATATAAGTCAGGATCTTCTCGAACTTGACGAATACATTTAGAAAGGTCATCTTCAGTATCTAAGGCGTGAACAATCCCTTGCAGGTTCGTTTCTTCTGCCTGATCTGGTGGTGCTGAAGTACTATTCGGTGAGCTTCCTGCTCCTTTGGGGGGAGAATATGGGATGATATCGATGCTTTCCTGGGAAGATTCTGCCTCGTGCCTTGCCGAAGTCTTTTTACGCTTCGAAGCGCTATTACGCGGCTCCTTGATCTTTAAGGAGTCATCGGGATTCTTCGTAGTAGACTGTGCAATGGTTTCGTCTCCAATTTCTTTGAGTACGTCACGAACTCTGTAAATGCCTTGGTCGGGATTGTGAAGGATACGCCTGTTTAAGCAGTCAGAAGGGTACCGTTCATTCACGAGATATTTCTGTGATGACTTCGGATCGCTATCCAGAATCTGCTTGATGTCTGAAAGGGTCAAGCCCTTGTCGACAACAATGTGCGTGGCAGCGGCTATATCCTTCGTCCAGATCGCGCCATGCTCTCGTGCTCTAGTAATTTTCAGTCTGCGTGCCGGATTCACATCATTGGGTGGGATGTAGTAAAATGATAAACCTTTGAAGATCTGGCGGGATTCCGGGACCATCTTCAAGGTGCTCGCTCGCTTTCTCTTGGAAGAGGGTTCTGTTAGCGAGCCTGAGCCTTGCTGGGCTTGAGGCCTGATATCACGAGAAGGCTGGCGTATTTTCTGACGTGTTGGTTGCTTAACTGATTTCGGAGTGCTTTCAGGTACGGTTGTGTCATGGGAAGCTGTACTCGTATCCAAAGACAACCTTTTCCGTTTTGATTTGCGGTTCCGTGGAATGACGGCCGTGATCTCGACTCCATCATCGGGCTTTGAACCGATATCTGATGCAGCCCTTCTGGCAACATCGTCTGGAAGCTTCTCTTCGTTGATCGAAGGAGTGATAGGCAGGGAGGAAGGTGAGACGGTGGGTTGGAAAGACTTGCTTTTGCGTCTATGTGTCTGCTCCTGCGAGTCTAATTCTTCGTCTTCTTCGTCATATTCCTGGTGCGCCACGACGTACTTAAAGTACGCATCCTTCTCCTCCAGCGAGGGGTCCATGCCGATGAGCTGTGGCTTGATACTGCAGGAATGTCGCCGAACCGCGCAACGCTAGATTGCCGAGGCGTGGAATTTCGCGCGCATGTATCTCTTGAGAATGCAAACATGGATTCGCGGCACTGGATAAATATGTAAGCTGTCATTTTGAAGGACCAGCCGAGAGACACCAAAAAATGCATTTCTTTGTTCCTGTCGCACCGGACTCCGTTTTTAGGCTACGACTGGTAACTAAGAACAAACAGCATCGTGCCCCACCTGGCTCCCACCTAGTAACTAGACCACCACTAAGAGACTATTAGTACCCTAGTCAAGTAGTTAGCACCAGCCAATCAGAGCAACGGACGCCGGTCCAGAACTTCCTAAATAGTCCTATTGTATGTTTTCACACTTGTGTTATATATTACCACGATATCATTCCTTCACATAGTTAATATTGGTAGTGTTTGATCTAGAATTGCTGCTTTTTCGTACGTAGAAGTCAAAATTTGTAATCATCACACAGGAACCTCTTAACAACGTCACATATTCCTCAACTTCGAAGCCAGCCAAGAATTCATTCCCTATGTCTTGCGCAGCCGTGATAGTTGGAAGTTCGTAAATCATTATATATGGTATTGATATAGGAGAAGAAAAATGTTAGTACAACGTCAGCATCCAGCCCCGTGTCTGTATAATAATAAATAGATGGATAAAGAAATAGATATCTAATTCGCCGTACGGCGAGGTCATCATTGAGCATGAGGATACTGTGACGACTGGCCTGCGAAACCCCCTGCAGCATTCATCAATGGTATGCTGTTCTTTTCCCTAGGGTCAAAATTGTTGGCATCCGCCGAGTACCGACTTCCAGCATCATTCTCAACATCATTTAGCACCTCTCTTGTAAGCTCGACGTAATCATATGCGAATTCGCCGATTTCCGCATCGTCTATACCCAGAATCTCGTCGTTCTCGCTAGCTCGAATTTTCAGACCGGGTATCCAATCGAACAGGGACAGGATTATGCAGGTGCCCCCGAAAGAATACACCCCTCCGCAAACCGAGTCCGCTAGCTGGTATGCCAGCTGGATCCAGTGCTGATTCAGCCAACCTCCATTAATCACGGTGAACCCGTCCAGGTGGGCAATGTAGTCGGCAGCGAAGAAGGCGGTACAGATATTTCCGACGAAACCACCCACGGCATGAACAGCAAAGATGTCTAGGGCATCATCGATTTTCAGGACGAATTTTAGCTTAGTCGCGTAGTTGGCAAAGCCAGCGCCCAGGACTCCGTAAGGTACTGCGGCCCATACGGGAACATAGCCTATGAAAGGTTAAATACGAGCCGTGTTCTTGGTCAGAAGTTCAAGGCTTACCTGAACCTGGCGTGATGGCTACAAGACCAGCAACCACGCCGGAGCAGAACCCAACGGTTGACCATTTTCGCTCCAGTCGGTAGTCGAGGACGCACCAGGTAATGCCACCCACACACGCAGCAAGGTTGGTGACAACTGCGGCGATAACCGCACGCAGATTCGCCGAGAGTGCGCTACCGGCGTTGAATCCGAACCAACCAACCCATAGGAACACAGTTCCGATGACGATGTGTGTGACGTTGTGCGGTCGATAATTCAGCTCGTGTGTTCCATGGCCCCGGCGCTTGCCAAGCACCCACGAATCTATTAAACCATGACGGGTCAGCGGATACTGATGTGATGTAACGAGAACCAAATCCAGTAGATAAGAGCATCGGAAAAGATTAACTAACATGCTAGCGCTGCTGTGCCTGATGCAATATGGACCGGTGTGCCACCAGCAAAGTCGAGGCCACCCATCTTGTTCGACCACCCCTCAGGATTCCAGGTCCAGCATGCGATCGGATCATAGATGATGGTGGACCAGACAAACATGAATACGACACACGGCAGCATCCGTCCTCTTTCTGCAACGGCGCCGGTCGCAAGCGCCACCGTAATGGCCGAGAACATGCCTTGATAGACGGCGAAGAGCAGATCGGGAATTCTGTCGGAGCCCACAGACGGTCGTGCCAATACGTCCTTAAATCCAAAGTTGGACAGGTCGCCGATGTACGAGGAGGCCGAGTGCGAGAAGGTCAGCGAATACCCCCAGAAGAACCATTGGAACGTCGTGACGGCCGTCGCCATAACCGAAAGCCAAATCAGCGACAGGGCCGACTTCCGTCGGGCAAGTCCAGAGTAGAAGAAGCTTCAACGGGTGTGAGTTCATAATCGTCTCATGTGAATACCCGGTAGAGGCGCCTTACCCAACTCCAGGAATCATAAGCAGCACCAACGCCGTGGCCGTGATCATCCAAGCAACATCACCGCTCTGTGGTTATCTTGTTAAGACAGGGGTCGAAGACAGCCAGGGAGGTAAAAGTCGACATACCTCGTACCATATGTTCAGATTCTCGTTCAGCGAGTCTCCCCCGGTCTCACCGGTGCCATTGTATTCGACTTTGACTACGTAGTCGAGGGCATCGAGATCGACGCCGTCAAGAACGACCATGTTGACGAGAAGCTCAGCGAAGAGTTCTAGCAGCTAGAATGAGGTGAAATGCCTAGCAACACCCTCGTCCAAGTTGACGGGATCTGTAATGAAGGTCTTATGGAAAACTAAAGGAGCGTCGAGAAGGTTTAAAAATACGTCGGAGAAAAAAAGAAGTCAGGGGATGGGGGTCAGATCAAATATGTACGTACGAACCAGGATGCGGTAGTGTGAGCGGCCTCGAGTAAGCATAGTAGAAAGGGCGCCAAGCAACGGATTCAATGCGAACGAGAGGGTCGGTCCTATGTGACGTTCTAGGTAGTCCTACTACTGCAGAAGAAGCAAGTCTTAAGACAAGCCAATCACCCCCGGTTTTAGGTTTACGGGCGAGGCTTATTGATCTATACTAACGGCCAAGAGAGGGTTAGCCTACCTGGCTCTCTCCCCCGATAACGTTGCAGTGTAGCGACCTAGCCCAGAACATTTTAGATTTCCCAAGCCGGGCTGAGCAGGGTACAGTGGAACAGGCATTGCAAACCGCCCCGATAGCACATGAGGATGTGCCCGGTCTTGCGTGGCGTAGCAATCGGCCTGGTCAGACCACCTAGCGCTCACATGTCGCATCTTGATTTTTGTGGCGTTATTAGTACCGCCTGCGACATGCAGAACTACCCGAGGTAGTATAACATCAAGACATGCTACGGATAGAACGGCCAGCCTTGCCCGATCCGATAGATGAGGCACTCACTGGATGCTCGGCCCTGCCCAAAGGGAAAATACAGATGCAAGGAGACGATCGTGTTTTAAAAAAAGGGGGCGTGTCAAGTTAGAGAAGCTTAGCTAGGTACCTAGGTAGGTAGGTTCTCGAGAAATAACAACTATAGTCTTGGCGCCGATAGACGTTATCGTAGCCGAGGAGCCGCGAAAGGAAGTTTGACTTCCATGTACTTCTCCTCTGCTACGTCGCTATCAGAAACGCACCGAAACGCCCAAGACGTAGTACACATACAGTAAGAGGTAATTGGATACACTAAGCCACACCCTCTTATCAGCCGGGGTATACGGACCCTACCTATGAGGTAGGTGGATAGACCAATACTGAGATACGCAACACCAAAAAAACCACCAATCAGTCCCATGGGGAAACCTTTTTCTTTTTCTGGTACTTATTCTTCCTCTTTGGAAAGCATCAGGTGTGTAGGTACCTACCTGTTAATTGGACGCGAGCTTGTGTCCAGTGATTGATCAGCATAATGGTCGTCGATATTATTTGCTAGGCGCAGATGCAAACAAGCAGGCGACCAACCCAGCCTGCTTAAACACAATGACAATAATAGTAGTAATAATAATAATTATTATTATTATTATCATCATCATCATCGATCTATTATATATGTACCTAGGTACCACATCATTACTCCGAATCTCGCTCTCTTTTTCGCTTAGATGTGCTTGTCAAAGTCGTCTTGATCGCCAGATCGTCGTGGGATGTAAGTGGAGGTGAATGTAAACTAGCAATTCCAAGGCTCTGGGTTGCCCTGGTCAGCAGTGAAAGAAGAATCGAGTTATGCCCGGCCGGCCCCTTGCGTTGAACCGTGCTTTCGAGAGGGGATGAAAAGCTGAGGGGCAAGGATGCGATTCCTCTCGTAGCCTAACGGTCGCATTATATTTCGTCCAGGGTCTGTTTGCCTTTTGCCGTGATACTAATTATTAAACCCAGTTTACAACGTGTATTAGGTTATTAGTCTTATCAGCCTTCAACGTTATGATGAATAGATAACACTAATAAAAAACTTTACAGTATTGGGTTACATAGTCATTAACCTAGTTGGTCGAGGCGCATGGGGGTTTCAACCCCACTAATAAGGAGAAGGGTACCTGTACCTCAAGTTATTTAGTCTTCTCGTCTCCCCACGCTACTAAACTATCTGTCCAGGATGGCGCTCTATTGGTCTCATACCGGGCCACGCGTGATCACATGGGTAGATCTCCCTCCGTCTCCCACGCAAAGATTGTTCAAGCAATCCGTTAAGAACAGCATCTTTTTTCTTCAATCCTCTTGACCGGCAGTACATGTAAGGTAGCGTCAGCTTCCCCGGCCAAGCAGCCAAGCAGTGCCAAGTGGCCACTCATTTTTTTCGTAAGAGCTATATTGTGAAAAGCTGGTTCGGTGTAAAGGAGCTGTGCCACCCTATTCCTGTAAGGATATTCATCCGGTGAAGAGAGAGAGAAAGAGATTAAATCGGTCTTGGCGGCTTGACACGATAAGCGACCATGCCAATCAAGATACCTACCTAGGTTACTTACATACATCCTAACAATAACAAGACCGCGCGAGACTCTATTACCTGATATCTGCATGACTGAAACATAACAGCACCCCGTACATTAATACTCTGTAGTACCCTCTTCCGATCGGGCGAGAGCTCGGTCGGTCCGATGTTTGCGACGACGTTTTCGTCCAGTACTACCACTACTACTACTACTACTACTACTACTACTACTACTACTACTACTACTACTACTACTACTACTACTACTAGTTCATCTATTTATTTTAAAACGGTCAGACAATATACACTACCTCACACTTGTCTAGGCAGCCTTCGTTCGCCTAAGTTAGTGCTGCTAGGTTAAATGATGATGCTTACCCCCTCCCTGAAAGCCGTTAAGACCAAGCCGTGTGTTCCAGCACACCGACGCGTTGATCTTCCCGTCCGACCGCCAACGTTCTTCTGAGACGGGATCTACGCCATTAGTGGCAGACGACTATCGTGTGCCTGGCCTAAGTGTTAGTTCCAAGATAGATATTTTAGGGCCATGTAGGTATCAGTAAGATTACATCTACCGAAAACATTTGGGAGCTATTGGCAATCCGTCTTACGTGTATTAATTATTACTTCTAAACCACGTGTGCTTTTGATGCCGTTATTAGGTGGCCAAGGACCTGGCCTGAGGTATCCTTTTTAGCGTCCATGTTTATCGCGACGAAGCACTTATCGTCTGACGTTCCCAGTTCATACGGCAGCTAGTTTAGTCGACAAGACGTTCATGTCCGAGCGGGCAGGCTATCGTGTATGGTGGGCAATAATAAATCGCCGATACCTCCTACGTGCCTCTCCATCTAACTTTGCATGTGATAACGACTAAATTTCCCAAGGTATGACATTATTTAATGGATACTGGGGGTCCCTAGAGCTGACGGCTTGAGAAATGATTCTTTCTATATACAGAGGTAGTCTAATTTGTCACCTCAAGCTACCTAGTGGTAGACTGGCTACCTCAGTAGAATCTAATGCCTATATTCACCATCTAAAGCAAGCTTTGTTTATTGTGTCCTTGGTCTCTCGGGCGATTAACTGGGTATTAACAACAGTATTAGGACGCCGCTCAACCTCCTTTTTGCCCCCGGCTTCTCGAGTCTGGATATAGAACATGAAATCGAACCAAATAGACTGCAAACCGACCAACGACTAGCTATCTCCCCTCGATTACCACTATCCCAGATTATGCCTATCGCACAAGCCACGTATTACGCAAAGAGTTCGAAGTGTGATTCGATTTCGCCCCATTTGGCGAGGGCGTGTTCTGTCCTTGGAGCCGTAACAGATGAGCTCACAATGTTAACCCAGAGTCCATCAACTTCACCCGTGTCCACCACCGTACCATCAAGTAGTGCAACGCGCAGTTCAAGTTGAGATTTGAGAAATGGTCCAATGTCATCAGGATGTAGACTAGGCACAGTTCCCGCCGCTACCAAGCTCATGAGTGCCGACGTCAATGGAATAGTTCCAGTAATCTTCCCCTCGAGCATTTTACCTTGTAGTCCATTGTTGGCGAAGACTCCCAGCGTACCAGCTAGGTTGTCGGCAAAAGGCCATGAGATTGAATCATTCGAGGTTGTACCTATGAACAGGTATATCGAGAAGGAGGTATCCAACGCTTGCCTGTTGACCCGAATATTGGCAATCCATTCGCGGTAGCTGCTCCCCCTAAACACTACGCTCATCGGTGGGTGAGCCGACGTTAGGTGGTTCCACGCCAAAGCCTTGGGCTTGTGAGGCCCTGGCTGACTCGAACCTTGGTACTTTCCGTTATCACTGTGGCTCCTACCTCCCTTCAACAGGTTTCTCTGGCCCTCCGTGAACATTGCAGCCGGGCTATAATCTGTGTAGAGTCTGTTGATAGAGGCTATCACTTCTGCGCGGCTTTTATTGGCAACCTCCGGATACGTGTAGCCAAAAACCTCGTGGTTACGTACCGTGTTTGATGTCCAGAACGAAGTTGCGTTAGCGAAGAAGGGCGTAAGAGCGGTTTGGGAGTCCTCGGTTTGGCCTTGAGGGGTCGTATGAGAAGCGTACATAGCAGGCGTAGGCACTACATACGTATTGTTATAGAGGAGCTGCCACATGGCAAAGATTCGGTCAACGTTAGTGTGATGCAGAAAGAACAGAGGGTCAAATGCAGAATACAAAATAATAGCCAGGTGACCCCATCCGCCACCCCCGGCAGTATGGATTGAGTCATGTAGTGATTCGATAGAATCATATGTGCCATTACTACCATATGGAATCCATGCTTCGTTGCTAAATGTACTGTAGTTTGGGTAATTTGCGAACAGGTTATAAAGGCGTTGTTGGTAACTCGGCAGGCGGCTGTCTAACCAGAGTGCTACGTACGAATTGTTCGAGACTGCGTTGGGATCCATGATAGGGTCGGGTGCTCGTTTCGTCTCGTTCCAGAAATTGTACTGCGAGGCTCATGAGTCTATGCATCTTGAAGTATTGACGAGGGCTTACAGGGGAATCTTGGAATATCGATCCGTTGAAAGGCTTAAATTTAAAGCTGAAAAGAGGATTGGAAATGAGCTGGACTCCGTTTGGGCCCGAAACCTCGATATCATCAGAGCCACCAATGCTCAGAGGGAGGACGCTATCTCCGTCTGGTGGAGTGGCCGCCCAGTCCCAGTACGGCATACGAAAGCCTCTTGCTACTGTCTGGAAGTGTTCCAGCCGATCAGCCGGGTATAAAGAGGCAATGTACTGGACATTGTTATAGAGTATTTGCTAGTGGTAAGATAGTGATTAGTAGTAAGTAAGGAAACGCAGACGAGGATTAGTATCGCAACTAGCACCATTCAACATACCTCATATAGAGCAAGATAGGGCCGATGCCAAGTGGGGAATAGAATTGACGAGTGAGGACAGTATCCTTTATTCTCGCTGCCGGGGGCTGCATTGACATCTGCCCATGTCAGACCCGGAGCACCGTGGATGCCTGGAGGTTATATCTCAGTACTGGGAAAGGCCTGTATGATACACTGCTAACATACCGGCAACTTGGTAAAACGAGAACGGCGAGTCCTGGCTTGTGTATTGCATCCAGCTAAGAGCGAGTATGTATAGGTTCCATTTGTCCTTGTCCTTTTCCAGCTCCCTTATCTCTTGTCTCGACAGTACCTGGCCGTCAATGAGAGGAAGACCCCCGACGATAAAGGACTGGGATGGGTCACGCTTATTGAGTCGGTGGTCAACTTTACGTCCATAGTCATACTGTCGTCCACCATAGCTGGCAAAACAAGACGAGGACCACAGGAGAGAGAAGACGATGACAATGAGGTAAGTGGAGGCCATGGTTATTTGCTAGGTTCGGGTTGGCACGTATTAGAGTGTGTGGTTTAGTACTGTAGGTATTGACCAGAGAGCGTGGAAACGAGGGATAAGAGGAGTGACGAGCAAAACGAGGTCGGAGGTCGGTGGCCGTGTGGAAGAAACGACTGTCGCAAGGGAAGTTATTGGGACCTTTTAGGGTAGGACAAAACGGCGTGAGCGACGACGGGAACCGAGAATCGAAACAATTACATAAGCAGGAGAACCTGTTTGTAATAGAATAAAGGTCTAGCCTGTTTTCTGTAACCTTGATCGGGGAAGAGCGAGGGGAAAGGGTCAAGTAGATGATACATGGTGCCTTCTTCGCCTCCTATTTGAAGCTACATCGGACGACTTTCCACGTGAACACGTAAATTCTGCCACGAGACGGATTAATCAAATTAAACATTCGCGTATATTATTCTATCCCCCAAATTATTTCTCTCCTGGTATCACGATCTGAAGTGTGTCACTATCAGGCGTGAGCGAGTAGCGGTAGGGAAGAAAAGAAAAAGAAAGAAGAAGAAAAAGGGGGGGAGGGTCCATACACGTCTATTCGACATCGTACTTGATTCGATTTGCTCTACACTGGATATTAAAACAGTAATAAACTACCTAGATAGATAATATTTATTCGAATCAACTCGTGTAGCCAGGCACGTCTCATTCGGATTCGGCAGCGTGCATAGTACTAGCACAAAATCTATAGTTGTTCCAGACATGTCGATTATGGCATCGGCTACCGACATTAGTGTTACAAGTAGATGACACTTTGCCGAGTACTATATTCAACCTCGGAGCACCAGACACAACACTTAATCTTTTATGAGCCGACCAGCTTTAATCTTTTTTTGTTTCCATGTGTCTGTCCCCTTTAGTGTTCGTACAGTTTTGACCCTATGTAGATATCTACCAAAACTCCAACCAATGCAATTAATCTTTAGCAACTACATCATTGACCTCACATTCATGCTGCGGCGAGAACGGCCGGTGGTTGACTTGCTTGTATCAGCCGCCCTTTGCGTGGAGCATCTTTCGGGTCTACTCGATACCTCAGCTTCACTCCCATTGCCGCTAGCTCGACGTCGAGGAACTTCAGAGCACCGGGAACAGCTACCTTGGTAGTATCCTCACCACCAATCCACTGGTTTCCTTGACCATCCTCCCATATCTCACCAGCCAGCTTCGTCATGTCGAGATCTTGGATCTGATCAAGCCGCCGTGCGCAGTTGCGGCACCGAGCACTGTTCACGACCTTTTTTTTACCAGCGAACGGCGTGACGGTGGGCTGTATCGACAAGAAAGAGCCACATCTACGACAAATCCACGAAGGCGTATAATCCGAGCAATTCAGGAGACGGTCCTGAAGAAGGAACGCCGTGCCGTGTGCTAATAAAGCATCACGCTCCATTTCACCCACACGGATACCACCGCCACGTTTCCTTCCCTTGATCGGCTGCCCAGTTGTAGGGACCACAGGCCCTGTCGTTCTAACTTGATATTTATCGTTGACCATATGTCGCAATCGTTGATAATATACGACACCGATGTAAATATCCGCTGCTAGTTCCTCGCCTGTGATACCCGAGTACATAGGCTCATTGCCATGGTAGTTGTATCCGGCTTTCATGAGCTGGTGGCCGAAGTAGTCCGCAGCCGTATTTTCCTCATCAAATCGGAAAGGCGTCGAGTCTTGAGCTAGCCCGTGGAGTGCGCCGGCCTTTCCTGCCAGGGATTCGACGAACATCCCGATTGTCATACGAGAAGGGAAGGCATGGGGGTTGATAATGACATCTGGCTGGATACCTGACTCAGAGAATGGCATGTCTATGGCGGGCCATTTTTGCGAGCAAACACCCTTTTGCCCATGACGCGAAGAGAACTTATCGCCAATCATAGGGGACCGCGGAATTCGGAACTTGATCGAAATCGTCTGGGCGGGTTCATTGCCCAGCTCACTGCCGATGATTCGTACCTCCTCGATAAAACCTTGCTCGGAGTCCTTGTATTTCTCGTACTTGGTTATGCCGTCCCGGTTTACCAGATTTCCACTGTAATCGGCGGAGACTGTGTGGTAGGCAAAAATGATATCACCCTCCTGCACAGCCCGTCCGGCATATGGGAGGCCATCCTGGTCGAGCATGGTCTGCGTCCAGGCCTTTACGACGCTCCCAGGAGCGAAGCCAAAGAGTTTCGTGACATTCTTGGCCGACCTCGTCCGGTTTTCTTCTTTAAGAGTGTATTTTTTGGTCTTGTAAATAGTACCATACCCGAAGCCCCTTTCGTGCGCAGATTTGTTTATAATCATGGCATCGTCCATATCATAACCTGTATAGGATATCACAGCAACAACAGCATTAGTCCCGTTCGGGAAATTGTCAAACCCATAAGCATTATGGAGAGGGGATCTAACAACCGGCGTCTGGCCCGTCTGGAGACGATACATCTTGTTGTCTGTTCGGTACGCCAACGATGTTCCAGGGGTTCCCATCGTCTGCTTGCCCATCTGACATTGATACATATTTCTTGGGGATTGGTTGAAGTTAGAGAAGGGAGTCATGTTGGCTAGGATGGATAGTATGTGAGTCGGATCGAATTCTACGTGCGTTGACTCGCCAGAGACAACTTCTTGCTCAGTACAAGCAATTGACATGTATGGCTGTTCTAGGGTGCCGACAAAATCTTGCTTCTCTAGTGGAAGATATTTGGTTGGCCGTACCATCCTAGCAGGCTCGGAGGACATGTAGATACCGGGATAAGAGCCGCCATTGGATGATGGGACATACCCAATCTCGAGTTGCAAAGGTATGCCGTGGGTGCCCTCGACTTTCCAGTACCGGAAAGTATCTGCTATTCTCCGCGACTCCACTGGCTTACACCAGCCAAGGATCCTGCCATTCAGCATGACAACAACACTCTCATCCGTGGCAGAAGATGACGTATCGACCACGCCAAGCTCTGCAGCTAGTTGAGGAATTGCCGTGGCATCAACGGCTTCGGTCATAATCTTGCATTTGTGAGCAAAGTGGTTCAAAAGGCCACACGGAGCACCATCGGGGGTGTGGACTGGGCACAAGAAACCCCACGATTCGGGTAACAATTTTCGTACTGTCGTAGTCTTCAGCTGGGCAAAGAAACTACCTCTGTGTACCATTCGAAAGTGACTGATAAATCGAAGAAAGTTGAGCTTCTCGGCGACAACTGTGAATCCCGACACCTGTTGGAGATCTAGACCGGAGGGACTTGACAGATTGCCAGTTGACAAAAAATATTCGAGTGCGTTACCGACGTTCTCGTTGGTCTTCTGGAAGATTTTGATAGGGAAATCCTTCGCAAATTCCTCTGAAGCGAATGATCTCGCTGGGTACCTCCTCAGGTACTCTCGTAGGGCATCACGCAGTGAAGTCGAAAGCAACTCATCTAGCCTCTCCTTAATAATCATGCCATATAAGAACCCGCCTAAAAGGATTTCTTGGTTCTGGACAGCGTCAGGGTTGTCGACAGCGCAGTCACCAGCGACTAGAGCATAGAGCTTCCTGGTCATGAACAAGAGCATGCGGAATTTGTCGGAATTTTGCTCTTCAGTGACATTCACGTTTCCAAGGTGAACCAAGACCACTCTGCGTAGGAACTCGGTGCCTACTTCGTAGTGCGACAAGGTATCTGGTACTCCCAAGACAGGACGAAATTTCTCGCCAAGGTATGATCGAGTCTGTGCCATGGTATATATGCCGTAGGTCTTGTACGTTCGTAGGAGAAGCTCCACGCGATCTGTGAGAAACGTATTCTCGATTCCCTTCGAGTCGGAAGATCCAACTAGACCCTCGAAGATTTCTCTGTCATTCGTTTCGACAAGCGCCTTCAAGATCATCATGACCGGAACTAGGTACTCGTTCTTTCTCCAGGAGAAACGGAAAGTAACATTGCCATCATTTAGGTAATGGAGGACATTCGTCTGCGAGGTTTCGTCTGGTCGGACTGATCTTAATATAATACCAAACGGGGTATAAGCAGGACCTCGATTGGTAAAACTAGGGCGATTGATCGCCATAGGGAAATTTCTGCGGTTGACAAGTAAGAGTCGTATGATCTTCTCGATCCCATTGATTATGAAATATCCTCCTAACTCTTCCGACTCTTCTTTCCGTGCGACTAGTTGGGCCGGACTATTGCCTCTCAGGTGACAGTGCCTCGACTAAGGCCAGGGTTAGCAGAGAGAGCGAGTTCGCCTGGAATATGTAAGCTTGATAGCCTCACCTTCACCATGATCGGAAGCTGCCCAATCTCACGAGAGAATTCTTTCGGGTCTCCATTGTTGATTCTATACTCGAAAGTAGCAGAAATCTTGCCTCGGTAGGAAACATGGCGTTCCCTGCACTCTGCAGGAAGGATTTCTCGGTTCTTTACGGCGAACTTGTTGCTCGGCGGTAGCTGTGACTTCTGCAAATGTATGCCCTTATATTTGATGCTCAATCTATTCCTGCTGCCGGGCGGAATGCTGTCGTCACCATCGAGGAATAGTCTCGTGCCGATGTCGTCGAGCCCTCGCGCAACTAGACCGTTGGGTGTAAAGAGAGCATCGAAGGACTCGATATGTGGGTTGACGGCTTCCTGCAACAGAGGATAGGCGGACTGATCTGTGGGAGGGTTCCGGAAGAGATTCTCGCGACGAAGTGTGTTGTATTCGTAGTCCCAGCTTGTGCTGGTTGGCTGCGGAGCCATGGTGGTGGGAGTACGACTGCTATCCCTGTACGTATGCACTGGAGTTGGAGTTTCTAAGCCTTGTTAGAGTTTCTTGGTAATCGAATTGGCGTGATCATGCATAGAGCTTTGCTGGTAGAGCTCTCTAAGGAGCTGTGATGCAAATCTCGAGGCTAACTATCTCAGTAAACTTGAACAAACGGCATCTTGCACCCCTCGAACTTTTTTTTGTCCCTTCAGCGGAACAGAAATAAAAAAAATCTTATCGTTACCTACTTGGTAATCTAGTGGACCGTGCGTACCAGGTACCAGGTAAGGTACCTTGTGAGTGGGTTATCGATAATCTATCGATTATCACTAGTGGGTAAGCAGCTTATCGCATTAGAGATCCATATAAAAATACTATGCATAAAGGCCATGCATAAAATAACTCTAGTGTAACAAACTGGCTTTACTGTATAGTTTAAAAGCTCTTTTACCCTTAAATGTATAAAATTATATACACACTAGAAATATTTTCAGTAAACTGTTTATATTGTGATCCTTAGTCGATGCAGTAAACAAACTGTCGGCCTAGAAGAAGACCTTCACCGTAGCCATGCACATTACCTATCGTGCTGCTGTGTGTCTAGTCGGTCCAATAGTCTTTGCCTTGGCGGGCTTTTCCGGGAGCAACTTGCGATCCCACCACCAGTTCTCTTCGGAGTCTTCCCGGAGGGGGTTGAGCATCGAATGCTCGTTCAGCGCGTACTTCAATATTTTTTCCGCCCCTTCACCCACCCATTTCTTAAAGATGTTCTGATTGACCCACTCGCAGCTTCTCGGTGTCAGGTCGTCAAGGTTCCCGTCCCGTTCCTCGATCCAACCGAATTTCTTGGCATACTCCCGATGCCGGTTCCAGCCGCGCAACTTGGCGACGTCAGGCTGAAAGACGCCACCGGCCGCGGCAACTTCACGTTGTTCGAGACGAATGATGAAGCGGACAGCGGCGTCCAGGCCAATCGTGATAGCCGTAGCTCCCGGATGATAAGAGCCGTCCAAAGCTTCGTCTCGCAGCTCTTCAAAAGAGATCGGTGCGCTTAGTCCTTCTGTCGTGCCGGTCAAAATGAGTTGAACCTTCACCTCAAGGAGCTGTTCCGGCGTCCGAATACCATAGATACCCCCCTGTGGATAGAACAGCGCTATGAACAAAGCTCGGAATAGCGGCTGTATGACATAAGCCGCTCTCCTCCTAAAGTCCCACATTTGGAAATTGGACTCTTTCCATAGCCAAGGCTGTGATCGCAAGGGCCCGTGAATCGCCGGCGTTGAGCCGTCATTTTCTTCTTCGGGGAAAGCAGCATCTCTGATTCTCTGCGCCTGTTCGTAGATATTACAATGAAAGGCGACCAATTTCTCGGAATGGAACTCGCAATCGGCGAGGTTTGCGTCGTATTCGACAGCAAAAATAGAAGAAAAGTAATGCCTGGTTATATCGGACACGTATGGCTTGAACCATTGCCGCCACAGCCAGGGTTCGATGTCCATGGCGCGAACGTAAGGGAAATGTTGCCGCTTGTCGAAAATGTATAGCGCTGTCGTGATGTTTGAACATAACGCCATGTATGAAGTTGCAACAGAACTGCTCACCGAAGAAATACTTAACTGATAAGGGATAGTTGTCGGCACGTAGGCGGAACAACGATATTCACATGACCGACGCCAGGATTCCTCGCTAGCTCTCATTTGAAGGAGTATCTTGTCTCGGAAAGTGATAGATTGATCCTGCAAGATGCGATTCAAGGATTCCTTAAGCAGATGTTCTTGTTGCTTCTTAATTTCCCCTTGGGCTGCTTCTATCTTTGAATAGTGCGCCCTCAATTCACTTCGGGACATCGATGTATTCATGATGACTGATAGGGGGTTTCTTTGTAGTAGTAGTAGAAGTAGTCGTGTGTGGTGTAGTAGATGGGTTTGGTGGAAGTCAATTATGTATAATGTTTGCTGTGTGCTTTTATACATAAAGAATGAGGTCTGGTTTGGACAGAGCAAGAGAGTTTAGTGTAGAGATGTGAGTCATCGCCGGAAGAAAAAGAGCTTTCGTGGAGAGAGTTTAGGACATCTAAGAAGCTTTTTTTTTAATCGCCATGTCAAGTGTTTTACCAGTTAAACTTTGATCGGAGGGAGGCAGTTTGACAGTAATTTTGCCGCTCTATTCGGTTACCTGTATAGTTTAGACAAGTGTTCCAGAGACAGAGTCGGTCTCCAGCATTTGTTCGAATTCTGAGTGAGTTTCTACTTATTTACGGCTAGCTAAAAGTAAGTACAAGAGTTGTTTACTCTTTCCTTCCTTTTATCGATATTAAGAAGCTTCTGCCTCCCCCCTCCCCCCCCCTTTATACTATAACCAGCGGTGGCATTTGAGGATGAAAGGGAACCACGGCCAACATACATGTTAGTCTACCGAAGTACACGTGCGCGATGTCCTGTCCTTTCTTGGGTTGAAAAAAGCCTGTAGCCTGTAGCCTGTAGCCTATGTCTGCTTTGATGCTGCAAAACAGCCTCCTTATTACGATTATACATGTAACTTATGCGTAAACCTCCTTCCCAATCGTCTTAAGTTGAACCGTTTCCTTATGCATAACTTGTACATAAGTGCCATTCCTCGGTCAGCTGATCTAGGACCAAAAAAACGGCGCTGGCGCTAGACCGAATGTGGCGGCAATACCCACCTACCTTTCTGCTTAGGTACATGTACCTGGTTGCTCACTTCTCCTCTCTGGTATTCCGTAGGTAGCTACGCATCTTAAACAACATCTGCGATGGCGTGGGGTCGGTTTGAGCGGGCACTATTTTAGTTGGTTCGACAGTGAAACAAGACCTCTGAGGTCTCCTCACGAGGTCACTTCCAACTCAGCCAAGCGGCTTCTGAAAGGCGACTCGCTCACCCCCCGATGCCCGTTTTCTACCACCACCAAGCACAGCCTTCAGGCTACAGTGAGGCACAGTAGGTGGTGCAGCCGTTGAGATTGTCACCCTTTCTTTGCCCCGGATCCCGGACTAGGTCTCTGGAAAACCATCTGCGCAGATCATCTCGATCGGGTCAGGCATCTCCTGCGACATATCTTCCCTTCCCTTCCCGGCGCGGCTTTGGCCTGATGGCCACTCTTTGCTAGAAGCCTTCTCGACCACTCATCTCATCGACAGGCACGAGGTACGACGTACGGGTTGCAGTCATTTCCGCATCAGTCTTGCAGCCCAACTTGGAGCTGTCCATTGTGCATGGCATAATACATAGCATAATACATGCTGCCCACCTTACCTCCAATTAGTATTTGTCTATTGGTAGCTCGTCTCCTTGTGAGTCTTGGGGCCCTGAGCTCCATCAACCCACATACATACATATCACCCCTACCTTACCTCTTCCACCGCTTGCAGATAGAATCCGCAACCTCCCAACCCTCGAAAACCCTAGCCTACCATCTTCAACTTGATTCCTGTGCGGCAAACCGGCCAACACCAATACCCCGGGTCTCGTTACTGCCGCCTTCTGGTTTGCATTACCATACCATACCAGGGTGCTCTCGCTGGTTCTGTCCGTACCACCTTGAATACGGTCTGGCCTTTAAGAAGAGGAGCTCTCTGGAGTAGCGCCGGAATCGAGCCATTCCAAGTACCTACCTACTTAACTTACCTTAGACACATAAAAAGGTGCTCTTGTTGTGTGGAGAGATCTCCAGGTTACCACTTCCAAACAGTCTGACGGGATTCCGAGGCCACCAAGGCACCAGATCGGGAAAGCTGGAGAGCCACAAGATTATCATAAACCTTACTATCGTCATTGTGAAACTTTCCCATATTTATCTTTTGCCATAAACATTGCAATTCCAGCATTCTGTCCCATCGAGCCTTGAAGCCGGGGCTCTTGGCAGACTAGTACTACCCGCCTCTGCGTCGTCTACTACCTACTACTACTACTACTTCTATTACCTACTACCTCCTATTACAAACCGCTCGCGGCCGGCTCGTCGATAGGAAGCGACCCATTTTACCTAATTCCCCCATATCTTTCTTACATTAGGTACACGCGGGCCTCAGGCGGGAGCGCTTGGGCAAAGTCCTTATCCCGCTCAACTCTTTGTCGTCTCTCGTCTCATCGACTACTCCGGCCAATTTGGACGAATGAAACCCCAGTCTTTCTAACCGCTGTCTCGTCGAATGCAAGGTTGACCCTCTCAATCCCTCCCACTTGATCACGTCCCGGTCGAAGGCACGGGGCATCCTACAGCTTGTGCGATCTCCGTGGTGGGGAATTGTGACCTTCTGTCAAGGCGTCACTGCTCATCCCACATCCATCTTCCAAGCGCATGTACCTTCACCACCGGCAAGAAGCTACATACCTACTTCGCATTCACCGAACACAATCTTGCGCCTGGTGGCCGACTTGCCCGCCGTGAGCGCTACGAGCGAAGACCTTACAGTTCGTCGTCATACGAGACAATTTTTTATTATAAAATTATTCATTTCTGCCAACGATTCCGAGCACAAACTATTTGACATCTTGGGATTTTTTTCTTCTTTTTTAAGGATCCTGTCCACCGCGTTTTCCGTCCACTCCAGCCTTGCGTCGGCCTCCAAAATCTTATTATTCGCTCCCCCCAGTCTTTGCGACCCAAAACCTCTCGACTTTACCACAATCGATAATTACTCAAGCTGGAGATGATGGCAGGATTATTTCGCAAGGTCTACGACTGGTTGCTCAGAACCTTCTGGTGAGTCCATCAAGTGGTGCTCGGCGCGGGGTCGCTCGGCGGTCCTGCTCACCGCCGCATTTGCATGCGCTCTTTGCTTCACCAAGTTGCTGCTGTCTCTCTCTCTCTATCGCATGCACGATAGTCTAACGATGGCTGGTAGGGCAACCGAGATGGATGTCACGATGATCGGCTTGCAGAATGCGGGCAAGACTTCTTTGCTCCGCGTCTTGTCGGTAAGCATCCCACACTCTAGCACTCCTCACGTTTTGACCGTTGCTAACCGCCTGATTCGTCAGGGTGGGGAATTCACGATCGAGTAAGCACGATGCCTTGTCAATCGACGTCGATATTCTCATCGCACGGTCGAACAACCACAAAGTCGTTGCAACTACCGACTAACAGCTCGTGTAGCTCTATTCCAACCGTCGGTTTCAACATGAAGCGAGTCCAACGCGGCCATGTAACACTCAAATGTTGGGACCTAGGAGGTCAACCTCGCTTTAGGCCGATGTGGGAGAGGTATTGCCGAGGTGTGAATGCGATTGTATTCATCGTCGATATAGCCGACCTGGACCTACTTCCGATGGCAAAAGACGAACTCCACTCGCTCATGTCGCAACCAAGCCTCGAAGGGATCCCCTTGCTTGTGCTCGGCAATAAATCGGACCTTCCCGACAAGCTTTCCGTGGACGAGCTCATCGATGCACTGGACCTCAAGAGCATAGGACATCGCGAGGTTTCCTGCTATGGTATAAGTGCGAAGGAAGAAACCAACCTAGACGCTGTGCTCCAGTGGCTCATGAAATGGGCCAACAGATAAAGCTCTTGTCCGTCATAAGCGACATCGGCCTTTCGTTTCTTTTAGGCCGCCAGGTAACACATGCCTGATATTTGGTACTCTAACTCGAGCCTTTATAGGACGACTTCGAAGCAATTTGACGACGCTAATGATATCTGGGAATCATAAAGAAAGACGGTTCAACTCTCGGCCGGCGACGACCTAATATATAAAACTTCTCTCGCGAGCGTGACTTCGGAGGATTCCTGCGCTGTTAGCAGGCCTCTGACGTCTCGGGTCTCATATTCTGGTATTTCCTTTCTTAATGCGCCTCGTCTGCCCAGCCCCACCTCCTCTGCATAGCCAACGGTATGGTGTCAGTAGTTTTCGGGTCCCAGAATGCTAGAGAGGTCGGGATGGCCACCTGGGGGCATATTTTCTTTGGTCGGACACGTTGTCGGCGGCGAAGGGTAGCGGGTACGGGTGTGCGTCCATCATGCAATCACAAGCGTGTGAGTGAGCAAGCAAGAGTGTAGTTAGGCGTATTTTTCCAATGAATCGATGATGACTTATGATACACGACTCAAGCTGATGTCCTTGACATGCAATGTACTCGTCGTTGTGAGTTTCGGGAGACGTATATAAGGGTCATGAGTAGCAGAGAGGAGAAATGCACGCTCGAGAGCGGCAATACAAGTGCAAGGTTGGCATGGCGTCACTCGACGGCCAAGATAAGAACAGCAAGGACCGGTCAAGGACCGGCAAGGGGGAAGGAGAAGGAGAACAACGGGCGCATTCTCATACCAGTCTGTAGTCCAGACGGGCCTACATGAAAAGAAGAAGGGAGAGGAAAGTGTGTCGGCGATGGGAAGAAGGCAGGAAAGGATACTTGAAGGCTACACACAGACCACATTTAATGCGGTGATGCGTTGGCAAACTCTCTAAGCGTCGCGACGAAGGCGGGACTGATTGGCTCATGAGCCGACCTCTGCCAGCGCAACGTGGACTCGTCAGGTACCCCCAGGGTGGGTATCTGGATGGGAATGTGTACGCAGCAGGCGTGCATCTACCAGTCAAGTGCGGGTTGCCTCTTCATTCTGCTTCCTTGTCACCTGCAGAAACTAGAAATCTGCGGGATGGGCAATGTACAATACAGTTCACGTCTCCTACCGTTGCTACATCTGGAGGGGGGAAGAGGAGGTTTGGAGCTGGCTGGCAGGCTAGGCGGGCGGGCGTCAGGGCGGGCCAGGCAAGGTCAAGCTCGAGGGGAAAAAAATAGAATGGTATGCAAATCCACGGAGATTTTTGACGTGGCCGCATATCATTAGCTCGCAGGACCTGACAAGGAATCTGCTGCCCTCCGTTGCCCTTCCAAACCTCGAGGATTCACCCACGTCCCTTTACCCCCTCACACTCACACTCCTGTCACTCTCTCTACCCCCCCGCCCGCCACTGAAGATCCGGAACATGAGGTTCCTATCACTTGACTCTTTGAGAATCGCTCGATGTGACGAGAATACAACTAAGACAAAACAGACCGTGATGTGTGGGAAAGAAGAGGGACAAGCGACCTTGGGTAGGTGAGGAAGATAAGGTACCTCGAGCATGTGTCTTACAACTAGGACGTAAATCCTAAATGTTGTGACATGGTCATCAATGATCCTACGTCGGTAGAAAAATGGGCTTGGCTTATACAGAGAGCCCGATTAAACTGGGGTACGAAATACAGGCAACTAACACGAAGAACTCTTCTTTCTTTTCTACCCCTGATTCATTCCAGTCGTGATGGGATCTTCTAGAGAGTAGCGATAAATAAGTGCGTACGCGCAATAAACACCTACGTAGGTATATATCGACCTCGATCCCGGACCCTGCAGCTCTTCTGAACATTCACAGGACTGATGTTTTATTTACGTAGGGTAGCTTAGGTACATATGTAGGTATGCTAATACTAGTAGCTCATCAGTTCTGCTATATCACGCCTTTACTCTGGTTCTGGGCAAATCAGCACAGGAAGCTCCCTCTAGTCCCCACGAGACAACCTGTATGTGAAAAGAGTGGGAATTCGAACTTGTCCATAGCTGAAAATGAGGCGAATACTAATATCACACATACCATTGCGCTTCAAGTTATTGTCTCGATTTGTACCCTTCTCAATTCAGCATCTCAGATATCAAATAGAGCTGACGGGGTCAGCTACGGGTGGGTAGCTCCAGGATAATACGAAGTGACCATGTTCTTTGTTAACAGCCTAGAACCTGTGCATTTCCTACCTAGGTAGCTATTATTCATTATTACCTACCTAAGTATAGTATGGCGGAGTTGCTGAGCTCGCGCTATCGCAAGTGGCACAGCCATCCTCACGATGCTTGAATTAGCTATTCCGAATACCTGCCATTCTGCGACAGAGGGAAAATGCGCAATACAATGCGTGCGGGGACCTACACCAACGGCGTATATGAGGTACATGTATATAATATATAAAAACAATGCGCACGATATAGAAACCCAAATTCGCTTTGCCACCACTGCGTGATTTTATTTCTCCCGCCCTTCTCTGTCGGCTGCTACATAATTCCAAATGCAAGACAGGAGGAGTACGTAGGCGGCATACCGATATATGTAGGACGTTGCGTGGGAAGACGGGCGATGGGGTCGGATGACGGGCAGATAAAATGGGCTCAGGCTCAGCCCTTATAGCGGAGCTTTCTGCTCATCAACACCTGCGCGCAGGGCTCCAGCGAACTCCTCTGAGCCACGGGCTAATCCAGATTATTCCATTTGCTGTATTAGTCGGGTTCGAGTAATGATTACATGCGAAGCCGAAAACGAGATGCGGATCCGGTTCGAGTAAAAATGCCGCGCTTTTAAGGTTTCGAATTGGTTCTCTAGCTGCGATTCTCTCCGTGGCATGTTTTTGTCATTGTCGGCCTGCACAGCCACCAGAGTCTTAGGTACCTTCCATACCTACCTAACCTACCTAGGTACCTACCTAGGTACCTAGTAGTGGGCTTGCACTGCAGACGGGACCGGGTGGTTTTCTTAGGTGACTTTAGGTACGACTAGTTTTCTAGGGACCCACTCTGCCACGCCAGCTCCAACTCTCCCAAGTCGGAATCCGGCTTCTTTACGAAATACGTAGTTGACCAACTTCTCTTAAAAAGCCAGAGGCAACGGCCTTTTTGTCCGTCCCGCACTTCCTTTAGAACCTTCCACCTGAAATACTCACCATCCATCTTCATCAATCACTCACCTTGGTTGTTGTGTTGGCGGCTATAATCAATCAGCTTGCCTTCGCATCGTCCTCTCGATTCACGAAAACCTAGGTACCTTACAGCACCTCAGTACTCCCGACCCAGGTCAAACGTCACTGCGCGCGTCATTCACCGCACCACAAACAACATTTGGTGGCGTATTTCCAAATTACCCTACATACCTTTCTTACGAGTGCGATACCTCCCCCGAATCTTACCCTTCGATTTGTTCGTTCATCTTTCGACGAGCCAAACTACGAGCATCGCCTACATCGTTTTCGCAATCGCCTTTCACCGACATGGCAGCTTTTGTCCACCACAACAATCCCCTGCTGGGGACCCGAGCTTACTATGACGACGACTACGAGTGTCCCGACGGATACTACAGAAGTTACAACCGATGCTATACAGCTTGGAATTATTACGGGCGTTGGATCTTCGCTGCCGTTGTCATCTTCTTGGTCATCCTCATCTTCTTCCTATGGGCGTAAGCAACAACCCTATCTCTTGTTTTCGGCCCTCCGATACTGACGCAAATCGCAGTTGCATCAACTCCCGCCGTCGCCGCCGTCAAGGCGTAGCGCCGAGGTACGGCACCGGGTGGATGGCCCCCAATTCAGGCAATAACCAGTGGCCACAAGGACCACAAGGGCCTCACGGCTATCAAGCGCCCCCGCCAGCCTACGGGGCTCCGCAGGGCCAGTCATACCCGATGGACCCTCAGTATACCGGCAACACGTTCCAGACTACCGACGGGTACTATGGCCAGCAGAGCGGCGTGCAGCAGCCCAAGAACGTGTACAGCGGTAACGCGCCGAACGATTATGCCCCGCCCGAGGGCCCGCCGCCGCGAAAGTAAGAATGGGATGATGAGGGGCTCGATGTAATGAGGAACAAGAGTTAATGTGTGCGTGTACGGGACAAGGGGGGGGATGATGGGAATATACCCTGGGTTGCTTCAGGATGTCGTTTTGAAAAGGGACTCTGAGTGATCATATTCGGCGTTATGGATAAGGGGCAAACCGGAATCATGCACAGTTTAGTTGACTTGGTCTACAGGGTAAAGAGACCACGAACAATCCTATTAATGAATAGATAACTACATGATGACTACTCTTTTCTTTGATTGTCATCATTGCATCACTTTCGTGCTCATTCTACCCGCGAATTCCTTACTACTGGTCTCGAAGTATGTACATATATGCAATGCTCCAAAGGTGCTCCTAGCGCTCATAGTCGGCCGTACGAACTCGGGCTACTCGGTGTACGGTACGATACGACCTATGGGTACAGGTAAACGATGATCCATGGGCCGAGACTTTCCGGGGATTGATTGGGAGGAGGGGGGGAGGAAAACTACAAATTTAAAGATAACATACCTACCAAACCTTAATTTAGATAAGATCTCTCGATACCGGGAATGTGGTTGCGTACGCACGCACACACGCAGACGGGCTGACCGCTGACGACGACGATAGGCCTTAGCCACCACGGCTGTGATGAACGGGAGAGGAGGGGAGTGCCGTACCTAGTTGCTACTATCTTTCTCCTCCATCTGAGTTCATCCGATTTTTTATTTGAATATTCCGCTTCGCTGGATCATACAGCTACGTACCTAGCTACTATAGGATAGCCCTACCTAGGTACCTACCTTCTACTATCTACTCGTTCGGGTGGTTTAATAACAGGTAGGTGGGTCACGGTTTTGGCATACCCTAGAAATCGTACTCTTTACGTAGTATGACGTTTATTGCAGCGACTACGTTTTAATTCCTAGGTGGTATGTCGTCTAGTCTTGTTAAGCTGACTTGTGCTGATCTGATATATTTTTATGTGGTGATCAATAGATATACATACTCGGGCATCATTCGTCTAATTCTCCTCGTAGGCACCCCTTGTGTAAAGGGAGAAGCATATTATAAAATACCGAGACGTGGGTGCGACGGCATCTACCAATGGAGAGAAGTAGTTAGGCAATATATATGCATATATAGGTAGCCATATAATTAGGCTGTGGCTTATGACATACAAACCTAATTAATTCATGAACGATCGATCGGGTCTAGGTTAGGTCATGTTAGACGTACATACAGTACATAGTCACGTAATGCGAATGAATGGTGACGAAACGAAATCAACCTAGGAAGAAAATGTAGGTCGGGTACTGCAGCAGCGGTAGCTAGCATCTCACGATAACTACATATGTATGTACATATACAGTAGACCACACGGATGGCTCGGTAAGGTTCAGATCCTCGAGTGATTGAGCGGAGATTTGCATATCCCATCTACGCATTTGGGTAGATACGTAGCGGCCACGCGAGAACTTGCATATGCAGACTGTGGGGGCGGCAATTTTGAGTTTAGCAAGTTTCAAACAACGCCCAGCGATGAGTGGCCGAGGTGGCCCTTCCCCCCTGAAGACTGAGACCTTCGACGAACTCCACGCAGCCCAAGATCTTTAGTTTTAGCTTAGCCGGTTACATCTGCGTGGGGACCTTAGGAATTTCAATCTCTTCGAATGTTTCCTCTGGTCCTGGGGGTCTTTACTCAAAAGAGCTTTGGTCCCCGGGGGCAGACCAGACAGGATGCAGAATTATATAGGTATATAAATAACGATGGTCAGATTTTGCATGTTTAGCGTAGCACCCTGCTCTGAGAGCCGATGACGCAAAACTAGACAATGGACGCGCGAGGGCGACGCGGTTACCAAACTGGGTGTGTATGCGGGCCGATTCAATATACAAGTTGGATATATATATTATCGACGAATATCATCTGATGATACATAGACGCAGGTTAGATCTCCAAGGCACCTCCTTTCTTTCCTTCCTCTCGAAGGCATGGTCTAGGTAATAGGTAGAATCTCTCTGTCATAGCGTACTAATATGAGACAATGCGAAAGTCGACAATTCCTCGCAGCTAATCAGACGGGGGTCAAAGGTCAAGGATGACTTGCTTCGAGGAATGTCATGATATCATCAATATAAACCCTGCTGAAATATATAAGCAGGCTGGCAGGTATGTTCTTATAGTTTACATAGGTAGGTACATATCTAGGCTTGGTACCTAAGGTTATAGTAATTACCTAGCTGGGTTCGTTCTATCAGAAACAGAAGCAAACCGAGACAAGATCACAGGCCACAGGCCACACTGATCACTTAACCACTGACCACCGACCATTTGACGACACAGATTGTACACCAGATCACCATCCCCCACCGACTCAGTGACACAAAAGCGGGCAGCCTTTCGCTGTCGAAGCGTACGACCTGCTGCACAGCCTCCACGACTTCTCGTCGTTACCGTTTCACACGCGGCGCGCTGAGACTTGGGGCAAGGCAAACTCGGACGAACCAGAAGCAGTCGTTAAAACTCTGGGCGAGAACGGGCTGCTTGCACACCGAAATTAGAGGCGTGCAAGTGCAGGTAGAAGAGGCACTAGCCGGCGTACCTATGTACCTAATTGATGTCAGCCCCCTCCGCTCTTCTCGGCAAATAGGGGACTGGTGGTTAAGTGACGGGCTCAGGGGTTCGAGTCCCATCGCCCCCACATTTCAACCATCCATTCAAGGCGGATCGAAATTAATTGCGACTCGTCCTTGCCATTGCTGTTCCTCATTTCTCCTCCGCCTTTTACGCCGGTTCTCTGCAGACGGATGCGCTTTATGTAATTCCTGTCCTGCTGAGCCTTTTTGTCTCTCGTTTGAAGGCTCTCCTCTTTTTCTTTTTTCTTCTTCTTTCCCTCTTAGTAAGTCTGGAGCCTGTCAGTTGGTACTTTTTGCCAGCTGATCTTGTGTCTTTTTTTTTTATTCGGTTGACCCCGAAGAAAAAGAAAAAGAAACCATCTTCAATTCTCTCCTTCAAACAGTTTCTATTTTCACTCCTTTGTTTCCCTCATTTTTGCATCTTCGTCGCTACACGCATAACCCTCGTTTCGACTTCTCAAAACACTCATTGACAACCCCCTTGACACCGTATCGGTCACATTCTTTTATACGAGTCGCCCTCGGTTTGACGATTCAAAAAGCAACGTTCGAAGGAATTTCGCTTGCATACCATCGTTTCGCGCACATCCTCACGCTCTGGACGACCGCCGGCGGGAACAAGGCAACTGTTGGAGGAAGAAAGTTAAGGCTGTGTTTGCTGCAGTCCAACGGAATTTTCCAGGTTTTCCAGATTTCTGGGACGATCAGACGCGCAGCCGCTTCCAAATTTGGACCATGAGTAGGTAGCAACACTCGAATGTTTCGACGTTTTGACATTTTCGGCCCTTCCCGCGATTCGAAAAGGAAAATAAACACGCCAGCATTGATCTGCTGCAATCCCTAACACGCTATACGAAGTCTGGAAGGAAATATACCCCAAGATGCCGCACATCGGTGTCCTGATGGAGCGCAGTCTCCAAGACCGCAGTTTCAAAGATGCATTTGTGCAACTCGTCGAGCGGAGCACCGTCGCGGCTATCGGCAAGCGTCAATCTATTAGCGGCATATCGGACAGCATATCGGATGCCAAAACCGCATTTTCAAGCTGGGATAATTGCATGAAAGCCTCGTTTTGCAAGTATGCTTGATGTTCCACCCGTCGTATGCAATTAATTCTGACATGCGACAGATGGCCCGTAATTGCCGTGATTATTATTGGTGGTCTCATCCTCATCTCCATCATTTGGTGCATTGTCCGATGCGCTTGCTGCGGCATGTCATGCTGTTGCCAATGCTGCTACTGTCTGAAGTGCTGCGGTGATTGCTGCGGATGCTGCGATCCTCCTCGGAACAAGAACCACAAGTATTTGGACGAACCGTATATCCCGCCCAACCATAATCATGCTTACAGGTCGGAGCCGCCTATGGTGCCGAGCTTAAGCACAAAGCACGACGTACCTCAGTATGCCGAGTTTGATACGGGAAATAAGAAGGATGCAGACTCGTTACCCGCCATGCCCAGCTGGGAGGAGGCCAACTCCAAAAAGGTATACATAGAGGAAGAAGTAGTTGAGATGGAGCCACTGAAAAAGCCTGATCCCAGTCAGGGCAATCTGACCAGTACAATTGGCCTGTCTCACCCGACGACTCCTAGTCCCGTCTCTCCTGATAATAGAAGTCCGTACGGACCACCTCCTGGACAAGCTGGGGCGGACGGATACATGGCAGCAAATCATGTGGGGGCCGACCCTTATGGTACGAATGGCCAGCAGAGCTACGGATATAACAGTTATGATAATAACACGGCTTATGAGCAAGTTTCGCAGAACAGCATGAACCAGGGTCACGGCATGGCAGGTGGCATGGCTGGAACGGCGGCTGGTTCAATGGGAAGACGGACACCGCACCAGGATTATCACGGTGGTTACCGACAAGCTTCGCAGGACAACATGAGCCAGGGTTACGGTATGGCGGGAGGGTCGGTGGGAAGGCAGACCCCGCATCAAGACTACAACAATAGTGGTTATGAGCAACCATATCCCCAGTCACGAACCCCGAGACCGTATGACGAGTACGGACGGAGTGTTACTCCTGGATCGTATGGTGCTGGGCCTCGGGCACCGCCGAGCAACAACGCGTACGCTAGCCCTACTCGAATGGGATCACCCGGACCGCAGGCCGGTGGCTACGGTTATAGCAGCAACGCCAATCCTTCCCGGATGCGATCGCCTGGCCCTCAAATGGGCTTTGAGTATCCACAGCGATCACAGACGACAACGTCGAGCAACTACACCCGAACATATTCCCCTGCTCCTACACGGCAGTATTCTGGAGACTCTGCTCGCCCACTAGCACGGCCGCCTCCAGAGCGCCAATACTCGGCGGCAATGGCGGCGATACCAGCGCCTCCGGTGTCCCCGATCCAGAACAATAGCGGCTTCGACTTCAGTTCGGGCTACAGCCGCCCATCTGGCGAATCACCTCCCACGCCTCCAGCAGCGGCGAACGGTGGGAGCGCCTACCCAGGCTACCGTGCCTACAAGCCACAGCAGTAAATGTCAGCAGAACATATGGAAGGCAGAATTTACACGGAAGCAAGGTGATGATGAAACCAATAATAAACGTGGGTACGGATAATCGCATGACACATGACAGATAATCTACAGAGGAGGAGCTGGTATTCGACCCGAAGTAGACCAGCAAGTCCTTAACAGATCGGTTGGACACTGAAAAAAGGCGAGGCAAAGGCGTTCACGGGACGGCAGAGATAGGCTTGAAGCATTTTACATTTTTTGCATGATGACCTTGGCGAAATTATTTTTCATAGGCATGAAGAAAGGGCATGAACTGAAGTTGGGGAGGCCCGCTCGGCTTGGTGTACACAATTGATTGATACCTGATTGATACCTTTTTATTCTCTTATGCATACAAGTGTTTCCCTTTTCTAGAGTGACATACTACGTAGAATTTCTCTAACCCTTAGCTAAAGTCGGTACGCTCCTGGGATTAGAGAGTATCTCATGGAACTTGACGTGATATTAACATAGATAACTAGCTATACTTAGGTTGGTAGTCTAGTGAGATATTTGATCAAAAAAGAAAAAGGTTTGTGACTAGAGTAGTAAAGACTACCCGCGAACACTAACCAACTCGCCAGACTTGCCGAAGGGCGAACGAGGACTTACTTCATTCGCTCTCGCGAAACTGCAGAATCGCTACTCACACCACTAAAGTACCTTGCTCAGCTCAGTTAGTTACGCCGTGGATTGAACACGGAACCTTCTCGGAAAACAGTATAAACACATTATGTACATAAGAAATCATGACTATTAAACCACGCGATTTTGTTGTATTGGAGCATATAAGCATCATATGCGGTAAACGACGGTTATATATAGATAGGGTAGAGACAGATATTAGTGCGAGTTGGGACATTGTTAGTCCGGGGCTATAGTTTGGTACCTAGGTAAGTAAGGTAGTAGTATAGTCGTTTTGCGCCGTTGTTTCTGTTGTGATCAATAACGAATGTCTAGGAAGTTCAATGTTATCTTTAGAAAGTGTCGTCTTTGCTAGTGTCTAATGTAAGTAAGCTGCGGTGGAAGAAAAGCTAAAGCTACGGCGAAGATAATAAACAAGTTGCTTGCTTGCGTTTCGTGGGAATTATGAAGAAAACGAGTCGTTGGCCTGTCGCTATCATTAGAAAAACCCGGATCGAGGAACAGATATCACATATCGTAAGGCGAGGGAGAGTAATAAAAAAAAAAAAGAAAACTTCAAGTTGTCGTTTCCCTGGGAGCCTATATATCTGGCTATGGATGTTAAGTATCTCGGTGGTTTTAATCGAGTGAATGGGTCGGGAAGACTCTTAAGTAACTTTAGGGCCCTTCCTTAGACGTGGACTCCTCATCATCCTCTCGGTTTCTGTGCCGGATTTCCTCAGTGTTCCGATTTTCTTTTTTCGAACCTCTCTCTCTCTCTCTCTCTCTCTCTATGTATGTGTCGAAGAATATCTAGGAGATCGATCCAGTTTGGATAAGGACAATCCTTGTGGGCCCCTTTGTTTGTGGACACGAGGACTTACCGAGACCGGCTCCTGAACAAAGCCTGGAGTTCTTGTCGAGATTTATAAAGAGCACCGTGTTGTAGTTAGATACAATGACGAAGAATCCCCTTTTGTCGATATCGAAATCTCTTCTAGGGGGGTTAATGGTTCTCAAGGAGTGTAGATCTAGCCGTCACTAAATCGAGACTTGGCAGTCTACGGGAAATATCTTCGTGCCGGGTTCCTATCTACTAGGTCCAACATGTCGTCGACATCCGAAGACGAGGAAATCGCGGCATTGTTCAGAGAGGTCAATGCATACTTCACGACGAAGCTCAAGTTGAAGGGGGGGAAGGCGATCGGGAGCGGTGCCTTCGGCGGCGCTTGGGTCTACAATGAGCTGGATGAGCTGGGGCAGTTTAAGAGGAAAGTCGTGATCAAAGCCGCGCTCGAGGAGGGGGATGAGACATTCCTGAACGAGGTACAGCATCTAACCGCCGTTCTAGGCGCCGAACACATCGTGCGGCTCCTTTACGTAGGTCCCATGCCCAACCCGGGCAGAGATCTATCGCGCTACGCGTTCGTCATGGATTTCGTAGAACACGGCACTTGGGTAGATATCCTTATCAGGTTCACTGAAGAGGGCAAGAAGATACCGAATCGGATCCTATGGGGTGTATTCCTGTGCCGTGAGTTATCCCGTTACAGAGCATGCCCAAACCGGTTGTCTGAGTTGGCTGCTAACGTAATGAAATGTAGTGGCGCGTGCCTGTGTCGGTATGGCCTACCCACGAAGGGGCGGTGTCGACGATCCCCCGTGGAGAGAGACGATTGATCCGTCTGTACAACCAGAGACACGCATTCATCGAGATATGAACTTCGGCAATGTTTTGGTAGGCGAATGGAACAAGACGGATAGGGAACACAGATTCAGTCCGATCACTAAGGTAAAACCACACGTGCTGACAGAATAATAGCCCCGTGGAAATGGGCTGATGGGGTTACAGTTGATCGATTTTGGTCTTGCAAAACATCTGCCGGTCGATGATGAGTATGTTACCAGTCTGGATTACACCTGAGTTATCCACATATGAGGCTGACAATCAACCCCTAGGTTCGGAGTCAAGATCGGCATAAAGGACAATATCAACGAGATTGCGCGAGTAGGTGAACCCAGGGTCAGGAGGGGTTAAACACGCAGTCGTAAAAGCTAACGAGTAATCTGCCGAGTCCGTAGGTGGTAATGTGGCTTGCCATAGGACACCGAGGATACGATGTATCCGAAGTCGAAGTGCGCGACGGACCCGGGGAGCCGTTGCGTACGATTATGAGCAGGGGCCACGGGGACCTGGAAGACGACTGCATCTCGGATGACCTTAAATACCTGATCCGTAGGTGCCGTGCGTACGACCTGCGGGAGCGCCCGCGCTTGGACGACCTGGTTCGAGCGTGCGAGCACGCGGTCTTCAACCACACCGCTGCAGACTACGCCAATTTGAAAGAACCTTGGAATCGGAACGAGACCGATGACGCCATCGACGCGGTCATCCAGAAGTTCATTTTGGACGCGCCGTACTAATGAGTTAACACGAGGTATCTGCCTACTGTATGTATTTTATAGAGTTTTTAGAGGCACCTAGTTCATATAAACCATGATATCCGCTTGTCACGGGTTGAACCCTGTCTAAGATCGATATTCTTATGGCTCTATTATTGGCTAACTAGGTTGACCTCACGAAGAATTGGAGTATAAATGTTCTAGTTATAGTATTTTGCTTTTTTACACTTCCCCTTATTCCTCGAACGGCAGAGTCATTGTCTCTTTGAACGTCACGTTGTTTCCCCATAAGCCAGTTTCACTTCCTTACTAGTTTCCAATAACTTGTAAGCTGTGGTTGAGAAGGGTTTTCTAGTTATCCGCGGAATCAGCGAGGATATTTCATCCGGAAGAAAACGAGATAAACTCCCGAATTCTTTCATTTGCCAATGCTATATATATAGAGCAGCAGCGCGAAATTGGGAGATGATTGCGCATAGGCCTTCACAGCTTTGCTTTCATCGTCCCTAATAGGGTTAACGTTGGTAAATACCGAGATATTAAAGGTGGCGCTCAACAGTGTAAACCTCATATATTGCGGATTCGCGTTCATTATGAATAAATAACCAAGAAAACTGCACATCTCAAGAAAAAGCTTTGAAACAATGTAAAAAAAAAACCCCCCCGCTAATAACGGGAATCCAACAAACGATGGAAGGGACAGCTCATAAAGACCGCAAAGTAAGAGGAAAGTTGAAGTATTTCGACATGAAAAGACAACAGAGCTGGGATAATATCCTAAAGCGAAAAAAAAAAGATTTTTGGATAAAATAAATAAAACCTAGTATTCTTCTTTTATGTTTCTTTTCCTGTTGCGAGTAAGTCTACGTTGTTGCTAACTTCGATGTAATAATTGTTAAGTAACAAGAAAACCTTCATTGTGCAAAAAAGGGGCGAACGCAAGTGCAAGTCGCGTTGGCGAGAAGGATGGCTAACTATAGTTATCTTGTACGCAGTTATACCTAGGTACATATATTGTTCGAAGTGACAAGGTACAGAACTACGACTTCTCGAGTTATTATTCTAGGCAGGAGGGAGCGGATATGAAATATTGCCAAATCGCAAATTTGAGATATTAGATACTTCATTCATTCTATGCACCCAGCTATATATGTACCGGCGCTTAAACGTATGTAAATACTTCAAAAGAGGAGGCACTTGTAAGAACATATCATAGCGTATAAAAAGGTCATTGCGACCGCGTCAGATTTTCAATGAACGTAGCCTAGGTACCTCTTAGGCCAATACATAGGGCCCGAGGGAGATCAGGTCACGGGTGGAAGAGAAAGATAAGTCCACGATGAAAGCAAGTACCCAAAGACTGGAGTGAGTAGCCTTTGTTATTGACAGATACACCACCTCCTCCGATAACTCGGCATGAATATTATCCAAGTAGGTAGTGTTTGACTTTCTGACGTATACTGCTCCTCCGAAGAGCCTTTCTCATGGTTCTCTGAAATAAGGGGGCATCTTAGAAATTATAGCCTCTGCTAGGCGAGCGTGTGCCATAGGATTAGTAGACGCTACCAAGTTGGTAGCAGGATAGGATGCTCGGATAGGATGGCGTGAAGCTGCGAATTATAAGACGTTTTCTTGAAGGGTGCAATGAGAGAGGGGCATTGTCTGGGTATACATATGGGCTATGCTTAGGTGAGACTAACATCTACTCCTTCCCCATAGGCAGTGCGTCACGAAGGGTAGTTCATCGTGAAGATAAGATGATTCCTCGGAAGTGATGGTGATTTGGCTATGCGTCCCTGTGCCATAGTATAGCGTACAATATCCTACGGGAGACTAGGCTCGTGTCTACCCCCAAAGCCTGTCATACTCCCGATCCGGGTCTTACTCCTTTCTTAGGGGTTGTAGCTATCTTTACTAGACACGGAACCGCTGGGATATTGTGCATATTTGCCTTGATCGACAGCAATGTAGTAGTTGTCACCTTTTGGCCCCCTTCGCCAACCCGTTTACTGTAGCTGTGCTTGTTATCAAGGGTAAAAACAGATGCTAGATAATTAGACAGTTCATTTATTGGAGATATATAAGTGATCTCTAGTGCCTATGTGGTGTGTTAAGTGGTAGTTTACACATACGAAGTGTCTTATCCGCGTAGCTAGGATAGACCCTATACGGCATTAGTTCTCGAGTGCTAGGTAAATGACATTATACATATACGTACAATATATACGTGTTGGGGGTATATGTAATATGAATCGCTGAAGATACTCCAGTTATAAACGGCGGATCTCAGGTGTAAAAATAATTGGAAAGCAGATTATCATAGTTTAGTTAAACATATCCAGCGGGCTAATATTAGCGAGCATTTATTATTATATATCAAAGAGATCCCTTGTATTAGAGTTGAGGTCCGGTAGTAATAAGAGAAATAGGAGACAATATTACACAGTGCTCTTGCTAATGTGGGCAACAAACGACGGTGATTATATTTATATTCAAGTCAATCCAGCGTTTGATCTTTGTCTGATCTTAAGAGAACAAGATCGGTGTATTGAGTAGCGTGAATACCTGATACATTGACGCGAGTGGATAGTATACCAGTCTTATGATAAACCCAGCAATTCCAGATAATAAGCCAAAGGACCTTTGAGGTCTCATAATGGAACTCTAGAGTCGAGAGGAAAACAAGTTATCCAAACGAAATCTTGGCATGCGCTGGACTTTCTAATTTGTTTCTGATGATGTAGCCAGTACTTATCAACTAGCGACTGGAAGCACTGTTTTGTTACGATACCCTAATTTGACAAAAAAGAATCTGGACGCCGCCCCTAAATGACCGTATAACGCCTTTCCATATCCATGTGCCACCTTTATTACTCAGGAGGAATCAATTCCTTGGGCAGTGCTTTCCCCCTCTCCTCTCGGCTCCTGTTACTCCCTACCACAGTCTGACCGTCGAGGTCAGGGTCGTACTCCTCGTGCCCAATCTTCGTTCCACTACGCCCTGCATTCCTGAAACTCGTCGACCTTGAGAGCTTCATACTCTCGCTACTTTCGCCACTGTTTGACTCGTCGTCGCTATCTTCGATAACACTATCGAAAGGGTCGCGCTCATCTCCGTCTTCTGCCGGTAGTATTTCGTGGTCCGTCTCTTTCTTCTTGATGAAGCTGTCTATGATGTATAATTGCATCACATTCATGATGAGAGGGAACAGCATCATGACGAAGACGATCTGTACCCGCTCGTTGCCCTCGGTCCACTTCAGTGCCCAGTCGCCCACACGAGATATCCATGGTAATATCAAGAAAATAATGAGCACGCAGATCTTCATGCCGAACAGACCGCAGAAGTAGATGACAGACTGTTTCAGCCACCACCAAGCATTTGGTGGGTTACCATAGTAGCCGGATTGGATCGACTCGGGTGGCTTCCCCATCGACGTGTAGGAGACGAGGCCGGTGGTAATTCGGAGCAAGATGATGAGAATTGGGATACCGAGGGTGGTCTGGATAGGACGTGTTAGCTTCTGTGTCAATTATCTCTAGCATCGCGACTGTGCGAGGACTTACATCGATAGCTAAGTTTAGCAAGTAGAACGAACAGGGATTTGGCACGTATTCCCCCTCGTCCCTTCGTAGCAGCCTGTGCGCCGTCTGCACACTGACCGGCTCCAACTTAATAGAGAATCGGCCGCTAGTGAGCATCGACATGAAGACGTTGGCGACATGTACCAAGACAGAGCCAAAGACCTGCTTGGACACGTCGAAGAACCAGATCTTGAGCGGTCGCTGGGGCCGCTCTCGCCATCGCTTGTAGACGAGGGACAAGAGCGCCAGGCCACCGAGCGCGAGCTGAACGAACAGAGCAAAGGGCCCTAGCAGCCGGCATTCGCCTCCTCCACCGCCGTCGCTGTCGCCATCGCCACCACCCGGAGGTACTGCTGATGTCGCAGCAGCTGCCACGGCGCTGGCAGTTGACGCGATAATCGAGGTCATGTCTATTGTTGGCGACGGGATATCAACACCGATGGCTACGTTGGACGTGGTTGTCGCTACCGAAGAAGGACCATCGTGGAAGAGAGCGGTGACGGCGGCTTCGACTGTTGAAGACAAAGTCATTTGAAGTTTCTTTCGCGGTGCCTTTAAGGAGTCCTCGGGCGCGGAATGAGCAGAGACATAAACACAGGGGACGAGTCGAGGAGCGAATGAATTGCGCTTCCAACTTGAGACCTGAAGTAGGCCGTCCCGCTCTGGAGTGGAGGACCGATAATTGTAGGATTATGCCAAGGATCCAGTCTCAACTAATGTTACAGAGTGCATTTACGTGTTGTCACCTATACAAAGAAAAAAAGAAAAAGTCCGATGGGCGTGATAAATACGAGAATAGAATGAAAAGTGGTTTCGGTTTAGGAAAAGGATCGAGGGGCAAGTTGAGAAAACCACGACATTAGATTGTTGAAGCCGAATGAATCCTTGGCGCTCCCGAATTACTACCTACCTTTACCTGAGGTGCCTACGTATTCGACTTTTACCGCCGTTAAAGCCACAGTCTATGACATATGTATATTGCAGCCTGCAAGTGCCTCGGGGCCTGCTGACAGCCCTGGTGGACTGGGACGGGCACTTTTAGCCGTCGATCGCCGGCTGAGCTTGGAGGCTTAGCGCGTCTCATTAGCCTATATGTACCTACATAAAGTAAAACTTTGTTAAACTTTAGAGTTAGGCAGTAAGGGAGGGGGTAATTATGTAGCTGCCTACCTGTAATTACCTAGTTACACCAATACATACTACATATCATGGATGTGACCTACCTAGTAACCTAACCCATCAGCCACTTCTTGTTACACTGAACCTACCTGGAGATGGAACCTGCCGTTATCGGAATTTTTGTACTCTGTCACCAGCAGGCCTGCTAGGTAACACAGCCCTTAGGTACATCCATAGGCGACACGAGTAGCATCCATAGTTGAGGTAGTAGGTAGGTACCATCACGCCATAGGCACTAAATAACAAGGTTTGGTTGACAAGAATGCCGATACATCACCAACAAATATCGTCAGTTGAGAGTTCACAAGGGACGCGCCCGGACGAGGCCATGGGCTAAATACGATGTTGGTGAAATAAACCTGGAAGGTTTCTTTTGCATTCTCATATAAAGCCACAAGCCTTCAGGTTCGTGAAGAAGTAATATCGCGAAGTCATGCCCAAATGCAAAATAAACACCAATGCGTCGTTGGCATTGTGCCAAACCGTAAGACCATCGAAACAACAGTGAAGCTTTCTGACTGGTGTCCACCCTCAATCCGTAGGCCTCCCCCCTAAAGAGTGACTCGCATCTGTTTTGAAAAAAGGGGGCACCTAATCCCGAGCAAAAGCCAATCTCCCGAAGGCCCGTGAAATATCACCCCAGATGACCTTGAGTTCCTATGTTTACACAATTGTGTACAATATGCTGAGTCAAGTTATGCACAGCTTGTTAGGTTTCTGCGGAAGAATACCTCGTACGAAGCTCAGTGCAACCCTTCGTATGTGACCAGCGACGTCGTCTGGCTTGCTCTTGGTGTCGTTGTTCTTATTGTTGCGCACCACCGAAATCGGATCCTTCGTGACCGACGTCGTAGAGGTGGCGGTAGAGCTAGAGCTGGTGGAAGATAGAGACGGGACTGCAGACACGGCGCGAGAGCGAGTCTGAAGTCGGTCCACAGACCCGTCTAATCGTCAAACGATGCCATGGCGCATCTTGAGGTTTTCTAAACTCTCCTTGCGGGCCTCCATGTCCTCTTTTGACTCCTTGGCTTTAAGGGTCTTTTCCGGCTGATGCCAGAGCACTACCCAGCACGTTAGTTATATACGGGGATAGACGGTATGACGACTGGCGGTGATGGCGGGGGACGTACCAACGAGGTAACGGTTCTGGAAATTGCGGCCGTTCAGCGTCTCGATAGCGTTCTTCGCGTCCATGATGTTCCAGAAGACAACATAGGCAGTTCCCTTGGCTTCGACCGAGATGCCTTGGCGGATTTGGCTGGCGAGGACGGTTAGCTAAGAAGGTACTGATGTAGGGGGGTGAGGTGGTAGTTGGGGTTGGGACCGGGACGTACCGGACGATGCGCTGCTGGTCCGGGTCGAAAAGCTTCCACAGCGCCTCGGATGTGACCTCGTAGCTGACGGACCAATGGTTAGTTCAAGTACGCATGGCTGCTGTTGGATGGTTAAGCGACGCACTTTAGATTCTTTACGAACAAGATCCTACAGCCAAGTTAGTACCTAGTAATATACCAGGAAGGATTGTCGGCCTGTGGGGTGTCATGGCGGTTCGGCACGGTGACTTACGGTAGCTGCTCGGGGCCAAGCTTGCCGGCGCGACTCATATCTTGATGAATACAGTTGGTCGACGGTGTCGGGGAGGTGGCCTGTTGGATATAGGATGTAAATCGTTGGTACCGCTGGTTTCGCGATGGATGTTGAAGGGGAAAGTAGGCGTGTCGGTATGTGAAGGCTGAGGAATCGATGAAACCTGCAGTAAATCTGGGGTCGCTCGTCCAGGGAAGCCTCCGGATTGGATAAAACTAGTTTTTGGCCACGTGACAGCGATGATTGTCTTATCAGATTGCCGCACCGTGACTTCGAGAAAGCGTCTCCACATATTTATGAGACCTATCAGGCCTTGTTACTCCCCATTGAAGGTAACTGACTACAATGTTTGGACTCCCCAAACCTACATGTATCTTAGGTAGCCAGTTATGAGTGCTATCTATTGCACAGTACATAGTCTTTAATTAAGCCCCGGGCGTACTCTACCGAATTCATTCCTCGCTGTACATCTAATACGTTTCTAGAACGAATCCCCTGAAAGCACAGACACGACAATTTGTTTGGCAAATTGAAGATCGATATTTTTGAATCATGAGTTCTTGTGTAATTCGCCTCGGCCGAAGACCATGATACCAAGTTTTGTCATTTCCTTGACCTCTACGTGTACACGCTTGCCACGGGGGCACCAACTCTGCCTGGTATTTGGACATGCCACTAATGGCGTGTGTTGTCTCCTCCACGATCAGAGGACATGATCGATATCATGATCTTACTAATTCCTTGCGGAGTCCCTGACCTGAAGACATGCACTAGAGGTTTTTGTGCACCCCACGATCTTGGCTGATTCCTCTACAGAGTTGGGATACGATTACGGAAGCTGTGTGGCTCGATAACAGGCATCTTTTTTTTAATATATACTTTCGTGAGGGTATGGGTCTGTTAAGTATGCAGGAGGCTATGTCGAATAACAACGGGAATCACGCTCGAACAACCCCATATCCATTCCACTTAGGACTTAGAACACCAGTAGAGTCGACCCCTAACTAGCTAAGTTCGCTCTCTGGCCCACGTAGTTTGAACACGTGCTAGAATGAAAAGCCATCTTCTGTCGAACTACCTAGGTTGGCCACTAAGTTGTTTCCCACCATGAAGTACATCGCCAAGCCGATGGAATTTGCTTTACCATCGAGTAGTAAACGTGGCAATGGAGACAGTACAGCGTTCTCGGATCAAGTTTCATGGTGGGTGCTTCCTGGATTCCAACATCATTGGCACGTATTCATCCTAGGTACATGAGCCTCTTCTTCGATTGACTCATTTCCAGTTGGAGAGGTATATATGTGTGTACCTGGAATCCTATAGGAAGAAACTTCCTAGAGTCATATTGGTGATACACGATTTATGGACAAGTATCAGCATGCTTTTGGTATCATTTGGCAGCTGTTGAGTCGTCTTTAGTGAAGAACCATCCGTAAATGTTGAGTTGTTATAGCTTGAGTTCCACAGTTGTTGAATGACATGGCTGAATTCGACAAGAGATCTGTCTGATATAGAGCTAGTTTTCCTAGCGAGAACCTACCGTGGGTTGTGTGTACCTAAGTTGAAGCTAAAGGGGTCAATATGGGACGATTTAATGTGAATATCAAGACAACAGAAGGTACCCAAGGTATTATCGTCCCAGTTGGGGAGGTACTTAAGTATTACTCAAGTTAGGCACAAAAGTGAATTGTGAAAGATCTACACCGAGTTTAGCCGCCTTAGGCGCTAAATTGGTTTCCTCCCCCAGGCACCTCGCCATGAAACATGGCCTAAAATGTCGGTTGCTAACTCTAATGGGCAAATATTGGTCACTCCAATGCCCTTCTTTCAGGTCCAGGTTGCTGCGTATGTAGCACGGCACGGCATCGGCATAGCACAGCACAGCACCGGGGTTCCTTGACCCGACAGGATTAATCCATCCAACCAACCAATCTTGTCCACTGACTACCTCCAGTATTGCCTCTACCACCTACAGGAAGAAACCTAGGCACAAACTACCTCTCATGTGTCGCTCGTCAAACCCGTCCAGAGCTGTTTTTCCTGGCCAAGGCATTCCATAATTATAATTCCTCACCACACACGAATGCCCACAAGTCTACATTTATGAATCTTCCCCCTTCACACAAAAGCTAGAGTCAAGGGCCTGATTACTGCGGCTCACCTCATTTGGATTTGGCCAGACGAGAAGAAAACGAGAGAGAAAAAGAACTTAAGAGAGGATTTACCTGTATTATTATTTGTTCCAACTACCACTCGATTTAGACAGGCAGACCATCAGCCAGCCAAGCCAAATGCCGGCAGTGACGCATTCCGAGTCGCCTACGCTCTCGCCAACGAGCAAGAAGAGGCGGCGAGATGACGACGAAGTGCAGATGCCATTGTATGACTCGCCCCCACTAGCAGCACCTCAAACTACTTCTCTTTCTTTGGCTTGTCATACTATATCCTCGGCAATGGCAGCTAACAGCAACAGATCCTCTGTTCCGAACAACTTGACAACACATTTCAACAACGAGTCCCAGAACCTACTATCCGCCATTGACAACAGCGAGCGGTTAATCTCTTCCCCAAACCGCGGCCCGGCTTCGGTAGCGGCCTCCTCGCCCTTCCACAACGTCCCACGGAAGACGATCCCTCTGCCTACGAGCAAGCGGTTCCGGCTCGTGAACGAAGACGAACAACCCTCGAGCCCGACGTCACAATCACGCCATGGCGACCATCCTCACCCTCATCACCATCAACAGCAGCGGCAGCAGTCGTACTTCTCGCATGCTCACCCGACGCCTCCCCTCTCTCCACAAGTACACAACGCATCCGACGCCCGACCAAACGCAGCAAGCAGAACAAATTCCTCGGCACAATTACTAAGCCCCTGCCACATCTGCCACCGCAAACCGACCAAGAAGTCAGACCTCGACTCCTTTGCGGACTGTATGGGCTGCGGCCGGCGGACGTGCTTTGTGTGCATACGCGCGTGTCCGGGATGGCTCTCATCAGGAGCACAGTCTACAGGGGCGGAGACGGGTATCGACAATGACCTGTCTGCTACAACAGAGGGAGACGATGACGAGCAATCTACGTCCTTCACCATGCGCGATATAGACGATGACTGCAATGATGGCCATGATATCAGCCACGACAACCAAGACTCATCAACGAGACACCAGAAAGGAGAAGGTGGCGATGGCGGTTGGAGCGGCCGCGGCCACCGCGAAGTCATCTGTAGCGGGTGTTGCGTGGAGCGCGGGAGCGAGGGCGACGTGGTCTGCCTGGGCTGCCTGGCCGGTATAGAAGGGGCGTAGGATTCCCCTATGGTCGGGGCGACTTGACTACTTGGCTCTACGATAATGACACGAGGAGGATGGCCCCTTTGGCAATTGGTACGGAAGACTGCTCTGCTATCTCTGTCGAGGCGGTATTATAGATGGGACGATGGATGTACACATCACTTAAGGGGAGGAAAATGTAGAGGGCGGAGAGGTGTGAGAGAAGGATAGCAGCAGTTATCATGGATATTATATACCCCTCTGGCGTCGCGAAATATACGGAAGGAAAGGAGGAAAGGCTTCTGTTTTTTGCAAGTTTTGATCACCTTCTCTTTTTTTTTCATTACCCTCCTGTTTTGGCATTGCCATGGCGTCGAATGGGGAAAAGAAGTATCGACGAAGAGCTCTGGCTTTTTTTTTTAATCACACTTGCATCATTCGCGTTGAAGGAACGTCACGTGTAAAATACCATGGTCTGGGAGTTTACTGTAGACTGGACAAAATGAGGAGTTCAGGGTTAATAATATCTTTAGTTTATGAGGAGGATAGAGGGATGAATGCTAGGGAACCAAGGGGTTTTTTTTTTCCCTTTTGTAATGATGATGAGCATTTCCTGCTTATGATACCTTATCATCATAGTTTTATGTACGTACGTACGGATACGAAGAGAAAGGGGCGGTCGTGGAAGGATAATAGGGGTAAAGGGGGAGGGATGTATATAGCAACATCACACGGTATTCATAATTTAATACGAACAACAGTTGTGCGGGTTGGCACCAGGTGCGTTGCGTGAAGCGTTCGTGGTTCGTGTCCATTATCTATATTTTGCCCTTCGTATGGCTGCTCCGTAAGTGCTTACAAGGCAATACAGTTTAAGAGGGAATAAAGCGTCACCCCTCTTAGCCAGCCAGCCCACCCGCCTTTTACCTCGCCTCGACCTATACCCCTTCACAGCTACACCCGTGGCAGCCTGCGCGATGAACCGCAGAGACAAAAGGAGGATTCCCTTACGTAATTTTAATGTTTCTTTCCTTCCTTCCTCTTGTCTCGCGATAGTTAAACACTTAAATAGGTAAGTAAATAAACTAAAGTCCCGTTTATAAATAAACTGTTAAGACTGTGATAATATTAATAATATTAATAAAATGCCTAGTAAGCCCGGCTCGTGCTTAAATCCTTGGGAAAGGTTTATAAGCACCTCTTAAAAATTTAAATACGTTGAAAATTAAAGTGTAAACACTTCTGATTTTTATAGTGGAATACATAGGGAAATAAAATAATTTTAATGGTTAAATGACAAGCACTTAAGTGTTGTTACTTAATAAGAGTAACTATGTCTCTTTATATTTATATACCTTTATACTTAGGTACCTTGTAATATATAAAGATCGCGCTTTTCGCGCGACCTTTATAAGATAGTTCCTTTTATAAATATCAATATTACACTAGTTTCACTTTATCGTTATTTGTTTTTATTTAATATTTACTTTTATTACATATATATTTACTAATAAATTTACACGTAATAATTTATATAAATTAAAAAAACAAATAAAAAACTTTAAAAGAAACTTTAAAAGAAACTTTAAAAAATAAAAATAATAAAGCTTATTTATTATTAAAAAGACGAAAAACTTTAAAAGCCGGATTAAGGTTTAAATTAAACTTAATTTAAATAAAGGTTTTAATTAACTTCGTTAATATTAAACCTTTTTAATAAATAACTTAAATAAATTATAAAAATTAAAATTATTTATTTATTTATTTATATTATAATTTAAATTAACGTGCTTTATAAATAAGTAAGTTAATTAATATAAATGTATATAATATATATATATATAATAATAAATTATATAAAAAGAAAAAAGGAGCCTTATAAGCTTTTAACTTACAAGCTTCGTTTTATAAACCTTTATCTTTTTTATTTAACTAGGTTATTTAAAGTTAAGATTTATAAGGTCTTTCGAACTTTTATAACCTCGCATTACTAGTTTTTATAATTTTCGTAGTTTTAACTATTAAAAAACATTTACGCGGTATTAAAATTAGTTAATAATTATTATTATTCGAATTATCTTTTTTAGTTTTACGTTTTAAAAACCAAATACTTTTTTTATATTAAATATTTAGTTTTTTAATATATAATTTAAATTAATTAATTTATTATATTTTCCGAGTTAAAACCTTTTAAAATTAAAATAAAGAATTAATAATAAATAAAATTAATTATATTTTTATTTATTATATAATTTTTATTTAATTATTACTTTTTAAACCCCCTTTTTTAATTATAATATTATTTTTTAACTTATTAATACGGGGTTTTAAAAGTTTAAAGGACCTTATAAGTCTTAGCTTTAAATAACTTAACTAAATAAAGGAAATAAAGGTTTATATATAAAGCTTATAAACTTATAACTTATAAAGCTCTTTTTTTCTCTTTATATAATTTATTATTATTTATATACACTTTATATATTTATATATTAAATAATAACATCTTTATTTATATAAATTAAATATTATAATTCGTTTAAAAAGTTTTATTATATTTAAACTATAAATATTTTATAAAAAAATAACGTTAATTAATATAATATTATTATTTAAATTTAAAATAATTTTTCTTTAAAATTTAAATAATTCTTTTAAATTTTAAACCGTAAAAAAACCTTTATTATATATATATAATAAATAAAAAAAACTAAATTAACTTTATTAATATTAACCGCCGATATTTACCTTAATATTTAATAAAAAAGTATTAAACCTTTATTATTAAATAAAAAATATTATTTATATAAATTACGATAAAAACTAATTCGATTAATTTAATTATTATAAAAATAAAATAAAATAAATAAAACCACGATTACGATTTATTAGTAGGTATATACGTAATAAAAAAGCAAATAACTATAATATAATAAGAAAGTATGTTAGTAAGACTAATATGTATTAATTGTCTACTTTCGGAGAATTATTTATCTAAGAGGACGTTATAAAAACAATGTCCTTTTATAGATTACGTGGACTAGGGTCCCCTGTGGATTAATCATTTAACCATCACAATTAAAACCGCGATTATAATAACTCTTAATATTAACGCGACAAATATTAATTATATTAATAAAACGAATATCATAATAATTATTATAATAATAATTATAATTATAACTATAAATATAATAATAAACGGAATAGTAAACGCGATAAAAAAAGCGATAAAAAGTAATAAAAACGTATATATTTCGTTAATAACTTTATTAACTTAAAAAATTCCCCTTTATTAATATCCAAATTTAAATTTAAATTTAAAACGAAATTTTTTATTTCGTAATTAATAAAAATACCACTTATAATTATTATTATAAAACCTTTTTAAAAAAGTAATAATAAAAAATATATTATAATTAATACGAAAAAAAAACACTTAAATAAATATAAATCTTTTTGTTTTTAATATTAACTAGTTAAATTTACGATTATTATAATTTTTTTAAAACGCCTTTTTTAAATATTTAAAATATTATAAAACTTTTAATATAAAAAAGAAGTTTAAATTACTTTTTAAAATAAAAAACCGCTTATTATAATTTTATACTTATTAAAACTCTTAATAATAAAAACGACTTTTATTATTAACTTTAATAATGTTAAGTTATTATTTAAAAAGAATAATTAAATACATAAGAAATTCTAGGTTATTTATATAATTATCTTTTAAGAGTAATACTTATTATTCTCTTTAATTGTTTTATATGAATTTATCGTGATTTAGTCGTACTTAGATCACAATAGATCTTATCCTTGGTTTGCTCAAGTGATTACCCAAAGTTACTTCGTCACTGGTTCACTGACCTTGCTTAAAAGACCCCTTTGGTCTAGGTGGGTCGTAACACTTATTCGTTAAAAAGATTTTAAAGTATTTTTATTATAATATTAAAAAGTAATTATAATTTTAAATTAATAACTAAAAAATAAATAACTAAATATATATAATTTTTTTAATTTATTTATATTTTATTTTAAGAGAAGTAATATCCTACATTTTTAACCTTTTTTATTACGAGAAATAAAGATAAATAAAAAACACTTTTTTTCTTTTCCTTTCTTTATTACTTTATAAAGAGAGCTACAAAGAATCTTACTTTAAGTCACGAGACCTAAGGGTCACGTGACCTTTATTATCTTTGTTAATCGTAATAACTAGTTTTTATAACTTTTATAATTTTAATTATTAAAAAACATTTATATAATATTAAAATTAATTAATTATTATTATTATTTAAATTATTATTTTTAATTTTACGTTTTAAAAACTAAAAACCTTTTTTATATTAAGTATTTAGTTTTTTAACATATAATTTAAATTAAAACCCTTTAAAATTAAAATTAAAATTAATAATAAATAAGATTAATTATAACTTCTTAAAATTTAAATTATTAAATATTTTTTTATTTGTTATATAAATACGTGTATTATAATTAATTTAATTATATATATTATATTGTTTTTACTTAATTATTATTTTTTGAGACCTTTTTTTATTATTATTAATCGTAATATTATTTTTTTATATTAAATATTAAATATTTATAATTACTTATTTTTAGTTTTATATTACTTATTAAAAATATAATTTATTTTTCGAAAATAAATAGTTTTATTTTATATATTAATAATAAAATAATTTTTATAAGTTAATTATAAATATTTATAAAAAAACCTTTTTAATACTTTTTAATTTTATTTATAATAAAATTAAATTATAATAACATTTCGCGAGTTATTATAAATATTTTAACTTTTTAAAATACTTAATTTATATTAAGGTCGAAAAAAAGTATATACATTTTTTATATAAAAATAATATAATAATAACTTTTTTTAAATTAAAAAAATTAATTTAATTACGTAAAATTTAATTTATATATTTAAAATAATTATCGTAATAATAAATGTTTTAATAAAGTTAATTAAAAAATCTTTTTATAACATAATAATAATAACGTTTTATTAAGTTTTTTAAATAATTATTATATATTTTTTAAGATATTAAAATATATAAAGTTAAAAAGTTATAATTTATATAATAAATAATTAAATATATAAAATATAATAATATCGAGTTTTTTATAATATTTTTTAAATTTTATAATATAATAACTTTTATAATTATTTAAAATTAATAAGCGTTTAAAACTTCGTATTTAATTTTTAATATAAAAATTAAAATGTTTTATAAATTTTATATTAAGTTTATTTATTATTTAAGTATTATTTAATATTTTAATTTTACTTTTTAATAATAATAAATTATTATAATATTATAAAATTAAATACTTTTTTAATTAATATAATAAATAATAATATAATAAAACTATTAATATTAATAGTTTAAATAATTATAATTTATTTTCGATTTCTTTATTAAGCTTATTAAAGTCGTTTATATTGTTTTATATTTATTATTATTATATTAATTTAAATAATTAATTTAAATATAAACTTTGTTTCGTTAAAATTATATATATATATTTAAATTTTAAATTTTATAATCGTTTTATATATTAATTTAAACTATTTTTAATATATATTTAAGTTTTCGTATAAAGTTTTTTAATAATCGATTTATTTATTTAAACGCGTTTATAATGATTTTTATCGTTATACAAAATTAAAGATTTGGTTTTTTTTAACACGCCTCGTGTCACGTTTACATAATAAGAAGTTTATTATTATAATAACGTAATTTAAATGAAAAAAAATAATCGATTAATTTTTTTTATAAAACGTAAATTTTCGAGTATTTAGTTTTATAATTAATTATATAAATATATTGTTATTTCGCTTTTATAATATTATATAAAAAATATTATAAAATGTCGCTAATTTATAATAACTTATTTTTAAATAATGCCGTTTATATTTAATCGCACGAGTTATTTAAGTTTTTATTAATATTATTAAATTTTAAAATAAATAAATTAATATATTTTTAAAAAATATAAATATAGTTTTACGCGTTTTAATAATAATAATAAGTATATTATTTATAAATTAATTAACTTAAATTACGTGTTAAAAATCGAATATTTAATATAAAAAAGGTATTTAGTTTTTAAAACGTAAAATTAAAAAACGATTTAAATAATAATAATTATTAATTAAATTTAATATTACGTAAATGTTTTTTAATAATTAAAACTACGAAAGTTATAAAAACTAGCTTATTTACTTATTAACTTACTTTTTTATAAGATATGTTATAATATAAATAATTAATTAAACATTTTCAACTTTATAATTTAATTAATTATAATTATATAAAGTCTTTTTTATATAATTAAATAAAGGTGAATTTAAATTATTAATATATCTTTTAATATTATAATACTCGTTTAATTCTTTATATATAACTTAAACTTTTATTAAAAAAGCAGTTTTATATCACAACGGTGCCTTGTAGCCGCTGCGCTAACAACCTCAAAAGGTCAGCGATTTCACCTATGAGAGTGAAATCCAAGGCTCCAATCCTGTCATATATGGTAGCTAGCCTAGCCACCCTGTGGCTAGCTAGCCCCCTGTGACATTTTACAAGGTTTTTATACTTAAGATAAAGGTGAGTGTCATGGCGGAGACTAACCTACCCTACTAGACACCGCTTCCATAAGGATAATAGAATATCAAGACTGTCACTTGAATCCTTAGTTGGACTATATGTTATAAACAGGTGACTAAGCCGTTATACTGAGGAGCGCTCTAGCATTATAATTTCATTTATAGCATGTATAGTTATACCAGTTGCGGTTATGAAAATTATTGGTTTTTATATTAATTTTGTCTTGGTTAGTTAAGACAGAAATATGTAAAACCATCGTCACCATCGTCGCCATTCATAGAACTATTTTCGCCATCGTTGAAATCCTCGCTAATTGTATTGCATGTAGGTTGCCGTCGAGTTAAACTTCAGGTTACCCTTAATTACCTTATCTACCGCGCTTAGAAAGTCTTTCTCTGATGCTACTTTTCGTCGTGCGCGGATGGCAAACATGCCCGCTTCGGTACATACACTGCGCAGCTCAGCACCGGTGGCGTTGGGGCAGAGACGCGATATCAACTCCCACCGGATATCCCGCTCAACGGACATGCTCTTGGCGTGGATGCGCAAGATGTTTGCTCGGCCCTCGAGGTCGGGCAGCGAGAACTCGATCTTACGGTCGATACGGCCGGGCCGCATCAGGGCCGGGTCCAGGGTGGACGGCCGGTTAGTGGCGAACATGACTTTGATGTTTCCGCGGGCGTCGAAGCCATCCAGCTGTGTGATTAGTTCCAGCATGGTTCTCTGGACTTCGTTGTCTCCACCGGCTCCGTCGTCGAACCTAGCTCCACCGACAGCATCGATTTCGTCGAAGAAAATGATACAGGCCTTCTTCGTTCGGGCCATCTCGAAGAGCTCGCGCACCATCCTGGCACCTTCACCGACGTACTTCTGTACCAGTTCACTACCGATAACTCGGATGAATGTGGCGTCCGTCCGGTTCGCGACAGCTCTGGCGCAGAGAGTCTTGCCGGTTCCGGGGGGTCCATATAACAGAGCGCCCTTCGGCGGGTCAATACCTAGGTTGACGAATCTCTCGGGCGACAACAACGGCATCTCGACGACTTCCCGCAGCTTCTCGACCTGCTCCTTGCATCCGCCGACATCGCCGTACGTGACGTCGGGCTTCTCCTCGACCGTCATCATGGTGACACTGGCATCGATCTTAGGCGGCAGGGGCAGCAGGATCTGGTACTTGTTCCGGTCGACACCGACACGCATACCCTCCTCGATATCAGTGGGGGATACACGGTCGCCCAGTTGGACGACGAATTTGGCTATCTGCTTGACGTTGATGACATATTTGCTCTTGGACTCGTCCTTCTCGTCGGCGATGATCTTGGTGCACCGTGCTACTTGTAAGGGCTGCTCTTCGGACATGCGTTGTCGGTCGGCGGCGACATCCCATAGATGGGGCGGGGCGAGACCAGTGTCGGATTCCTTGACGCCGATCTTCTCGTCGACGCTCTGCTGCTTCTCCTTGATCTGTTGCTCTAGCTTCTTGAGGGCCGTTCCGTAGGGTGCAGCGCCGTAGGTCTTGAGGACCTGGATATCTCTGTTTTCCCCGGGGTTAGCGGTGCGACAACGCATGCGCACTGGACAGTGATAAGTAACCTACTCGTCGGAGAGGGGCTGGATCTTCTTCTCTTCTATCTCGTCATCGGCGAAGTTCTTCTTGTACTTCTCCCAATTTGATCCCGTGGCGGAAGGCTAAGAGGGTGGTCAGTCAGGCGCCATGATGAAGACGTAATGTAGACCGTACCATTTTTGTTGTTAGAGAGACAGGCTAACTGAATGAAGGGGAACCAGCCTTCAAAGGAGGAGAGAAGTGGTGGGCAACTGGGAGGCGGGGTGGATGGTGAATGGAGTCGGGTATCGTAAAAGACTTTCGGTGGTGGAAGATGTTGAGGGAATGGATGAAATGGATTAGATGGAGTAGATGGATGTAACAGACAGTGACGAGAAGCTCTGGGCCGGTTCGAGGTTGATGCATAAGCTTGATTGCCTGGACCTGGCGAGCTAGTCCTAGACAGGGTTAGTCTCTTAGCAGCCTCGCAGCTCCCCCCGGAACGTTTTATTTTCAAGAGATAAAATTAATCGCAGCCTGCGCGGGGGCCTTCGAAAGCTTGTCCACCACCACTACATTACAACAAAGAACACCACTGACCTTTTGAGAAAAGCTGCAGACAAAGACGGCCAATATTCTGCCAGCTCAGCCGGTCTAATTATCAACAAGCTTCATCATGGCTACCGCAACCCAGTCCGGTGGCGGAAACAGCAATGCTACCTTTAGAGTATGTACAGCTATGAGAGCCCGACTTATTGCCCAAACCCCCCAGAGCGTGTAGCTAACTTGGAGCAGGACAAGGAGAAGCCCGTGGCTGTACGATCAGCCAACATTGTTGCTGCCAGAGGTTCGCTTGCATCAACACACATCGCACACCCTCGCTGACTTCAACAGCCGTTGCCGATGCCATTAGAACGTCCCTAGGCCCCCGAGGCATGGACAAGATGATCAGGAGCGGGAAGGGCGAGACTATAATCACGAATGATGGAAACACCATGTTGAAGAGCATGTCCGTCATGCATCCGACCGCCAAGATGCTTGTCAACCTTTCATCCGCACAGGATGTTGAGGCCGGAGATGGCACAACCTCAGTAGTCGTCATCTGCGGCGCCCTGCTCGGCGCCGCTGACCGGTTACTGTCTAAGGGCATCCACCCCTCAGTTATCTCTGAGGCTTTCCAGAGAGCTGCCGCCGCCGCAGTCCAGATTCTCCACGACATGTCACAACCCGTATCCCTGTCCGACACCGCCACTTTGCTTCAAGCAGCGAACACCTCCCTATCCTCCAAAATCGTTTCACAATACTCGGGCCTGCTCGGTCCCATGGCTGTCAACGCGGTCACAAAAACCATAGATATCAAGACGGCTGACAACGTCGACTTGAAGAATATTAGGATAATCAAGAAGGTTGGGGGCACGATAGAGGACAGCGAGTTGGTGGATGGCCTAGTCCTGACGCAACAAGTCATCAAGGCGGCCGGTGGACCTGCTAGGATGGAGAAGGCCAAGATAGGTCTGATCCAATTCCAACTTAGCCCCCCCAAGCCAGACGTAAGTTGAAATGTTGAACAAGAGTCGAAATCGAGTCGAAATCCCCTTGGTTATCCGCTGACCTATATTCCAGATGGAGAACACAATCGCTGTCAACGATTACCGTCAGATGGACAAGATCGTCAAGGAGGAGCGGCTATATCTTCTGAACTTGGTCAAGAAGATCAAGAAGGCCAAGTGCAATGTTCTCCTGATCCAAAAATCCATTCTCCGCGACGCCGTCAACGACCTTTCTCTACACTTCCTCGCCAAGCTCAACATCCTCGCTGTCAAGGACATCGAGCGAGACGAGGTCGAGTTCATCTGCAAGTCTACTGGTTGCAAGCCAATTGCGGACATTGACTCGTTTACCGAGGACAAGCTTGGAACTGCTGACCTGGTTGAGGAGTCCCAATCGAACGGCGCCCGGACAGTCAAGATTACTGGCACCAAGTCGGCGGGAAAGACCGTGTCAGTGATCTGCCGTGGCGCCAATAACCTCATCCTCGACGAGGCTGAGCGGTCACTTCACGACGCGCTTTGCGTCATCCGGTGTCTCGTCAAGAAGAAGGCTCTCATTGCTGGTGGCGGTGCACCCGAGATCGAGATAGCGGCTCAGCTGTCCAAGCAGGCCCGCTCACTGACCGGGACAGAAGCAATCTGCTGGAAGGCGTTTGCGGATGCCTTGGAAGTCATCCCTACGACATTGGCCGAGAATGCAGGCTTGAACAGCATCAAGGTGGTTACGGATCTACGACACAGGCACGAGATGGGTGAGAAGAATGCGGGAGTCAGCATCAAGAGCGGAGGTGTCAACTCGAACATTTCCAAAGAAAACGTGTTGCAGCCACTCCTAGTCAGCACAAGTGCCATTGAACTAGCAGCGGAGACGGTCAAGATGATTCTGAGAATCGACGATATCGCCTTGACACGGTAGTGGGAAACAGTTGAGTAATGGGGGGAATGTATCATAGAGATGAGACCGCTTAAAGGGTGTTCAAGAAATCCCCCGGGTTATAGATGGACTCATGTCTTGGAATGATAATACAACAACAAAATGACCCGAAGCCAGTAGCGTGGCACTGCATCTTTCAACTGTCCAGATGGAGTAACTACCTATATTCAAGCACCAGTTTCTACGGTGCTACCGGAAATAACGACATAGCACTACAGCCTACTAGAAGAGCTCTGCGGGGTACACAGAGAGGGGCTGCGAATGGCGTCAGTTTGATGAAGCCACCTCGAGCTATTCGAATAGCTTACTAATAACTGCATCCCCTCCGTGGTGGAGTCCGGGATCGGTATTCGGCTGTGAGGTACACCCTCTTCCGCCTAGTTCCTCCTGAGAAGTATACTACACTACCGATAAATACCTAAGGTATATCAGCTAAGGATCTCTCGATATCAGACCTTTAGACACTGATTCGTTACCATTCAATGTCCATCCGGGTTGCTTCATCTCACATTCTACTGTCGATTCAAAGAATAGCGGCCGTCTCGTCACACTTACACACGCCTGCACTTCCTCGTGCTTTTGTATCCACACCCACCACCTCTTTACATCATCGTACCCCATCTACTATACGCACAATGGCGACCGTCCCCAGCACTATGAAGGGCGTCATCATCGAGAAGACGGGCGGCACCGAAGTCCTCCAATACAAGACCGATCTACCCGTCCCCGAGCTGGCCGACGGCCAGGTCCTCATCAAGAACGACTATATCGGGGTTAACTTCATCGACACGTAAGCTGCACTCTCACTCACCTCTCATATTCTGATGAAATACGTATATCTATCCATAAAACACGAAACGGCATGCAACCGCACTCGTTTAGTTGTTATAAATACTTCTCTTCCCCTCCCCCTCTTCCCTCCCCCCTTTCCCACGTAAGCCACAGACAAAACTCACACTCGCGTAATACAGATACTTCCGCACCGGACTCTACCCCACCCCGCGCTTCCCTTACACCCTCGGGCGCGAAGGCGCCGGCACCGTGGTCCGCGTCGCGGGTAGCGGCGAGACGTACGGGCTGCGGGAGGGCGACCGCGTGGTCTGGTCGGGCGAGGCCGCGTACGCCGAGTACACTGCCAACGCGGCGGAGAGGACGTTCTGGCTCCCGGGCGACGGCTCGGTCGAGCCGCGCGTCGCCGCCGCGTCCCTGCTCCAGGGCCTCACGGCGCTGACGCTCGTGCGCGAGGCCCACCCTGTCAAGGCGGGTGAGTGGGTCCTCGTGCACGCGGCCGCCGGCGGCACGGGGCTCTGGCTCAGCCAGCTGCTGCGCGCCATCGGCGCCAACACGATCGGCACGGTCTCGACGCCCGAGAAGGCGGCGCTCGCGCGCGAGGCGGGCGTCGCGCACGTGATCAACTACGGCGCCGGGGGCGAGGACGTCAAGGCCCGCGTCCTCGAGCTCACGTCGGGCGCGGGCTGCGCCGCCGTGTTCGACGGCGTCGGCAAGGCGACGTTCGACCTCAGCCTCGAGCTCGTGGCGCGCAAGGGCAGCCTCGTCTCGTTCGGCAACGCCTCGGGCGCCGTGCCCCCCGTCAACATCATGCGCCTCGCCGCCAAGAACATCCGCCTCCTGCGCCCGACCCTGTTCAACTACGTCGTCGCCCGCGGCGACTACGAGCCCCTCCTCAGCGACCTCTTCGGCTTCATCGCCCGCGGCGACGTCGCCGTGCGCGTCCACGACACGTACCCGCTCAGCGAGGTCGCGCGCGCGCACCGCGACCTCGAGGGCAGGGTCACGACGGGCAAGTTGCTCTTGGATCCGTCGAAGTGAGAGAGGGGTTTTTCTCTTTTCTTTTCTCTTTTTAAATCCCCCAGGGGAGGGAGAGGGGGAGGTGGGGAAGGGAGGAGAGTGAAGTAAGCGCCAAGAGAGAAAGGGGGGGCTTGGGGCTTAAGAATTTGCCCTGGGAGGGCCAGGACATCATCATATCTATCCGAACCAGGCTGTTTGTACCCATAGATTACAAGTATCCATCTGCGTTTGGATGGATGGGGTCGAGAAAGACGCAACTATGGAGAACAAAAATTCTAGTTTATTAGATCATGTTTGCTTCCCTAGAAATTTGATGTGATTGTTTAGAAGAAAAGAATCGTCTAGGAAGAAGGCTTAAACCCTCCATTATACCTGCTTTGTAATGAATGGGGCCTGGTACTCGGTGCTCCGCGGATCAAGGTGTAAGCAAGAAAGGCTTACATTGCTCCCCCCATCCAATAAAGCCTTAACCTAGGAATTTATTTATATGTTTGCTTTATATACAACGACTTAAGAGTTCGGCCAGACTCGATATTGAGTGCCATTGGAAAGTAAGTGTAACTGAGAGACGACAGAGATAAGCTCTTGCCCCTTAATTGCTAGTGAAAGTCAACGTCAGTCATCTCAGTATGTGTGGTAGTTCCAAAGCGTAGACGAAAAATTTCTAGTCGCCGTCCCTCATCTCATACAGCCGGGTGCATGGTGTGATCATTATCTTTCTTATACCCCTAGCCCATCTTTAATGCCACCTAACAAGGGACAAAGCCAGTTATTAACCTGACGAGGATCTCGATTGGTTATTTATCCATATACACACTAAAGCAAGTGACCGATTCCCCTTTTTATACATAGAAGCAAGCTATCAAATCTCAGTAGCAATTAGTCCAACATTCTCACTCCAAGCCATGCCTTTTCATCTTCTATGGTCTACAGCATAGTACCCAGACTGCTGCCCTAGAGCTTAATCTGAGCTGCCAGAATCGTCGTAAATCTCAGACTCGTCATCATCGTCTTTGTGCCGCAGCTTTTTACCTCCCCTGAACATCTCAGATTCGTCATACACGATTTTCTCGTGGATTTCATCTCCCTTTAGCGCGGCCGAAGGGTCGTAGTCACCCAGATCCATCTCATTGCCGCCGTCTTCCTCATCAGCTCCATCCATCTGCGTTGGGGCAATAGGGGCGAGGCTCTTGGCGCGCCACAAGGTTTCTTTGTGGCGGAAAAACTGGTTGTGCTCGTTGAGCGGCTTTCCAGATGCTAGAAATCCCATAGGCGTATGGGAAAAGTCTAGACCACGCCTACGAACCGAGAGATACTCCTGAGTGAACGTATATGGCTTCGGTGTCAGTCCAGAGAATTGGACTCTTGCTCGAGTGTTGACAAGGACCTTGTCATCATCTTGATCATCACTGGTAGTCTGGGAAGAGGCTTCCGTATTGCTCGTCCACTGGTCTGTTGTGTCACCTTCCGAGCTAGCCGCTTCTTCCAACATTGGCGTAGATTCATCGATTCCGAGAAGCCTACATATACTGCCATATTCGTTCCATTCAAAGTATAGCCTACCGGCAAAGAAGCCGAGTTCTGTTGTGAGCCATTGAGGGGCCAACCAGTCTCGAGGCAGGGGCGGAATTGCGTGATATCTCATTTTGCTGAAGTGCATCATCCGTCGAGTGACGGGCGCAGCATATGTAAGAAGGTATTGCTCAGCAACGCTCAGCTTCCGCATGATTGGAAGCAAGCACTCCGCTTCCTCGGGCGTCACGATGACAGCCATCTCAGGAGCTGAACTATATAGGATCCAGTGGACTGGACGCTTTACAAATAATGGGAATTAGAATTTTGTTCTAGATAAGAGCTGGTAGCTGATCACTTACCATATAGTTATCATTATTGAGCTCTGTCACAAACTTGACGGTCCTTTCAAACTCTGTGGTAATAAATAGTTGCGTGGATCCAACGTCGCGATTGACTTTGTACTTCTTCCCGAGGCCAGTTCTTGCCAAGGCCGTAAATACAGGAATGAAAACATCTGACCCAGCTGGGACTCTCCCAGTCCGGGCAAATATTCCCAAATCTCTGTGAAGCCCGGGAAATGTATGCGGCGTATAGGACGGAGGTTTTTTGACTTGTCGTACGTTCTCGACTTCGTATTCAATCTCTCGTTCCTGTTCGACTTCTTGGAGAGCCGACGCGTGAACGGCTTGGCCGGTATCTCGGAAGGATTTCTTTCGTGCTTCCAGCTCGCGCGAGAATTCGGCAATTTTTGCATTTGATCTTGGACCTGGTGGTGTCTTCACTTTCGTCTGCGGGCCATAGAGCTGCTGTAGTGTCTGACGCTCAGTTTGCCTGATGGCCTGGATGTAAGCAGTCCTCTGTTCATCATCAATGAGAAAATCGGGATAATCCACGGCTGCTTGCATTCTATTGCAGAAATCTATTCCTTGAGCATAGTACAACGGCTGTAACTGCTCTATACCATCGCAGGTGTTGTTAATGAGCCAACGAATACTAGTATCTCGTTAGTCCTAGTAGTTGCAAACGCATAGTATCCAGAAGCAAAATTGGTCCACAGATTCAGTAGCCGATACATCATACGGGTACTATCCCACCGGGCAGTGGATAGTTCTTATACCAAAGCTACGTGTCTTGGATACCATATTTACCCCCACATGCTGTGAAAATAAGGATCGAGGAGTATTTAGCAAATTACTCACACATCAGAAGAGTCCGTATTTGTATCATCGTCTTTCTTTCTGCATAGATCACGAATACTCTGATTGACTTCCGGCGGAGCAAAGAATGTCACAGACTGTGTAGTGCCAAGTTGACGCAACCGCATTGCCGCTAGAAGTCATCAGCTTCAGGCCCCTATATATCAAGACGGGCCTACAATACCTTGAACAGTGTGGTCTTTGGTCTGCCCAAGACCTAGTGTCAGAGCTGCACGGGCATGCGGTTCGAATTTAAGGTCCGTTCCGCGTGTGTGTGCCTTTTGAGGTGTTATAATTCGTGTAATGGCCAGGTCTAGTGGGACTCACCTCATCCAGATAAACAAGGACCTCTCTAAGGTTATCTGCATATGGCGAGGCGAGCAATGGAGTCCTGGTGCCTTGTTTAGAGATGATGTACGGCCGATCACCTTCAAAGTATAAAGCTACTGCCGCCCGACCATCTATCTTCAGCCACTGTCGAGCCAGGTCGACATTGGACATCTCAAGGATGAAGGCTCCGGCATCAATGAGTACACGAATGTTATGCCTTCTTAATAGCTCGAGGAAACCGATTTCTGTGAGCCGCGTCTGGTAGTTGAAATCAATTATGACCTCATATTTTCTCGAGCGTGGTTGCAAGAGGTATGTGAGAACCTCCGCATTAGTTGACGCGAGGGACGGTAGGTCGTCTTGTTTTATAGTGAGCGGCAATAGTGGTTTGATATCATTTGTGCCTATTGGGAATAGATCTCGCAGTTAGTAACATGCCTAACCAAAAATATACAGGATATTTTAGGAGCCGCTGAAACAGAGCAACCGAGTAAAGGTACCAAACACTAGTACTCTTCTATAGTGTCGTAATGATTATCTCCGAAAAGGCCTCCTATAATTTAGACAATAATAGCATAATGTTGCAATAGACCATATCTTAAATGGCCAGCATGTGTGAATACGAAAAAATTGAGAATGAATGCTAGATCACTCACCAGAGAAGCCAGTTGTAAGCCCCCTTCCTCGGTTGAGCAGACCATTCTTTGCGGACTGATCAGGTTTTGAGCTTGAGAATAATGGGATATCCCAGCCGTTGGACTGGAGCTTGTTGCGAAATTGTTTCGCATGCAGAGGGAACACAAAGTTGTTCAAATAGTAATCGACAACTGGAATCTTGTATCGTACACAGTTCCAGATTTGAGTCATTTGATGGTCATCATCCACGTTGATTGAGTGCCAATCTTTCAAGTAATCCGGAAAGTCTTCTCCCTCTGTCCATTTGTCGTACTCTGGGGCAGGGTCGTCGGACTTCAGGACTGATTCTAGTGCTTGACGGGATTGCGGTAATGTGATTCCTCCATAATACGTAGCTAGGCACGTGAGAAGGATCGAGACCTATTATGCAGTCAATTTTTAGCTCTTCTTCTAGCGAGGTTAAAGCTTTAGTATGATCAATGAGAATCGAAAGCTGGGTTGGATAACCACAGTGATCCTTCCTGTCAACTATCAAGCGAAATGAGTAGTTCCACTTACATCAACATGCCCAAATTCAGACTGCTCACTCGGGACGCCTTTGGCGTGGAACGGAACAGCTACAGGGTCTCTTGATGGATGGATCCCGTACTGAACACCATATCGCTTCTTCAAGGTCATTATGAGGATGCGATGGATGAACAACCCTCTTAGCAAGTATATAGCCTGCTTAACATGAGGCCTATCAGGACATAGGCGGCTTATTCGATCCAGACTTGATGGACGGACCCTGCTGCCGGAGAGGAACTCTTTAACAGCTAGTCGGTCGGCCTGCTCAAGAGAGTCAATGGGGATGATGCCTCGTGTGCCACGACAGACTTCATTCTTGAGTCGGTGGATAAGCTCCTCTTCCACATCAGGTCTAAGAAAGAAAACAAAAGGAAAACCTCCTTGTGGGCGCCTGACTACCTCAATTGAGTAAGGAAAACTGAGCATCAAATCATCGAGGTGCATTTCTACAAGACTCAACAGTTGTTCAATTACCAGCCAGCGGGTTGGGTGGCCATCGACTGCCATCTGAGAGCCTGAGGGATAGATCAACTGTGTCCTGACAGCCAATGTATGATCACATTCATCCAATACATCTCGAGCACAGGAATTGAGCCATTTCTGGACATTAACCATCATGGTAGCTTCAGGAATTCGTTTGTCTAATACGCGCTGAAGGCCGCTTAGCATGAACGACATCTGGTGTTCTGGTAGACAAAGCATAACTCCGCGTTTCTTTCGAATATCAGCATGGATCCTGCGAAACTGTTTGATTTGGTCTTCGTGTGTTGGTGTCCTTCGAGAGAAAGGCACATGACAGATCTCGCGGCCTATTAGACCGCCTAGACGTCCATGGAGAAGTTGGGCGGTCTGGTGTAGTAGAGCCTTGGGTATGGAGATGCGGACGAGGTTGTTCCCATCTGCAAGTAAAATTGCGACCATAGGAATGATGCAGGACGTTTTTCCTTGTCCCATATTCAACTGAAGCACGCTTGAAGCTCCAGATTCCGGTGCGATTATGGCCATTGCAACTTCAACTTGTTTCTCACGAATGAGTAAGTTTGATTCGATCTCCAATAGGAGCCAATCCGGATATTCATCTACTCTCCAATTTCGATGTCCAACGTTATCCTGCTCTTCTTCCAACCGTGATGCTTCATTTAATCGTTGATATGCCGCAATACGGGTCTGGCGTTGGAACTCGGTTATTGCCAGCCCGAACTCGATGATTGCTTCCTTTGTTCCGCTTCCGAATTGGCATCTAGCAGCTGATCGAAGTTGTTCGAGCACAGTGACTCGAGTCACAGCTGGCCAGAGTGAGCCACGGATAAGCCAGTCTACCTGCCTCCCCGAGAATGAGTGACTCGCTTGTTCTAATGCAGACTGAATCTTGGCAAAGGCGTGACTGACTTCGTTTTGAAGGTGAACAATTAGAGACTCGTCGGAAAGGACCATCATGCTCCTAGCTGAAGGCTGTTTGACCAATGTTCCGGCTTCTGGGCTCTGTGTCTTGAAAACAGCAAGGCTCTTTTGAAGATCAGCGGCATATCGTTTTTGTATGGCCGACCTTGACTTGAGAAAGGAGCTAATTATACATTCTAGCTCTCTATAAGCCTGGTTCATCTCATTTTTACGAGCAGGAAATTTGGCGGGCCATGCCCTACCTTCACGGTTTTCTCGTTTAAACTGGATGCTTGAACCGGTCGCTTTTGGAACACTGTATCTCATCAAATCATTTCTCAGATTTGGAAGTCCGTAATGTGACTGGTGTGTTGAGAAGGTAGCTTCGGAAGGCACAAAGTCCGGCCTTGTAAACGTAGCAACTGAATGTCTTTCGTCGAGAACAGCCTGAACTGCATCCAAATGAAGGTGAAACTGGTGGTTATAGTAGAATCTCTGCCATTCGGGGCGTATCTTCTCCAAGACAGCAGGAATATCGACCAAAAAGGAGCCGCTGAGGTCTTTGAAACTCGGCTCTAGCGATGATGGCCATTGTTTGAGGAGAAACTGTGCGAGCCTGGTGCAATCCGTAGTCGCATTTTGAATATGTAACTTCCGTGCCTGTGATAGTTTTTTCCGGTCCTTTCCGCTCGCAAATTCAACCAAAGGGGGGTCTTCGGGAGGTGGCGTCTGAAATGGTTCCATAAGCTTGACCAAGACATCAAGTTGTGGTGACTGGCGTGGTCGGAAGCTGCAGTACTCTGCGAATATAGGAAGATCTAAATCTCTGAGTCGATCCCACTGTGAAAAGGCAATTAGGGTACGAATCAATGGCATGTTTGCGTCGGATCTGAAAGAGATCACACCCAAGAAGAACTGTAGGCTATATTGGTTGCGTTGTTCTTTCACTGTACTAACCAAGGGTCCCCATTCCTGGCGTATATCCATGTCGAGACGGTTGCTCAACGTGCTCTTATCAAGGACTTGTGTATATCCTTTGATTAGAATTGACTGAGAGAGGTTCATTGCAAGATCCTTCACAATAGCCATGAACCTTGGCTTTTCTCGAACAAGCTTTGCTGTCTCGAAGGTATTAGAATACTTCAAACTATCTATGCCGGGATTATCACGGGCTTCGTAGGTAGTATCATCCGGCGTCTTGACTTCAAGTCCTAAATAGCCAGACCTCTGATGGGTTTGACGTCGATGGAGAGCACGTAGATCGAGGTGGCTGTCCCTAGATAGGGGTCGTGATGGTAATGGAGCCGATTCCTGGGGATAAAACGCGGCAAGTCTCTCAGATTGGGAAGTGATTCGACCAACTAGGAAGCGATACTCCTCTCGTTGAATAGTGGTTGGAAAATTGGAGTCCCACGCCTCTTTTTTCATTATCTTGCGGTCCTCTGGATAATATTCTCGCTTAGGGGACAACTTCAAGATCGAATCCAAAATTTCTATCGACCAGGCAGAAAGAGGCGCCCAAGGCTGTGATACTCCAGAGGATAGAAGACTTAAGGCGCTCTCAGTTCCAGTAAGCCCTGTTAGAGGATCTGGTAGGATGAATGACGTTACTGCATGTAGCTCAGCCTTCTTGTAAACCAAGATAGGCTCTGTTGCGCAGTCAATTCGGCCGAGAGTATTGTTCACCATATAACTGAGATAGGGCACTGCTAGATTTTTCCATGCTGATTCGATTGTTACTCGCACATGACAACCTCTCTTGACTATCTTAGTCTCGCCTAATGGCACCAGGACAAAGCGATCAAGAGGATCTTTGAAGCTTTTACAGACAATCTTGCTGTCCAGTCCATGCCACGTATCGATGCACTGGCAGGGGTCAATTTCTGCCCTCAGATGATTAGACCGTAGCATCTGATTCGCATTCACAAACCATCTTAGTTGCATGCGTGGCATATCGACAACAAGCGAGTGCCTTTCGGGCTGATAAATCGTCAAGTGGGCTGGATATTCGAAATCCCCGAAAATTCGAGCTACTCGAGCGAAAAGGGGGCTGTATGGGTCCACGAGTGTTTCCTTAGATCCATTATGTGTATGGCGAAAGCACACCGATGTTGATAGTTCAAGTTTCCAGTTAAGTGGATGAGACTTCCAGAAGTTCTTGGATTTCGGTCGAATCTCAAGGACCCCAGATTTAACGTCGCTGTCACGGATCAGCTTTATGGTTCCTAACAACATTAAGGATTCAAAACTTACAGCCAATGAATGCAGTCAGTTATGAGGGCTGCAGGAAGGTCGGATTGTCTTCCACGGGAATAAAAGGTCTCCCTAGGAATAAGTTCTAGGACCCGCGAGCCGCTGATCGCACGAATAATGGTCCTTCCATTGTCGTAACCAATATGAGTATGGTACCCGTGCTTATTAATGTTTAAAACTAGATTGGATATTGGGTTAGTGATAGAGCCATCTCAACCCGAGTTAACTGGTAAGATAGGGGGGTAGAATACGTACCATGAGTCATCCCAGGGCTTCCCGAAGGATACTTCATCAGACTGGTCTCGCTTCCGAAGAGTTCCTTGAGGATCAGTGCAGACTGGGGATCTGATGGTAGCCGCTATTTGTTTGCATTGTCAGCGGTGAAAATTCAAATCGGTTCAATAGTTAGGATATAACACACCCCTAGTAGTTGGCCGTCGATAAGCAAGATACCATGCATGTAATTGTAGTCGACAGTTGAAGTTCCTCCTTCGTAAGAGTCATCGAGTTTCAATTGAAGTCCATAATCTGCCCTAAATGACATGGAATCGATGTGCTTCGATTCGGAAGCTGGCCATAGTCTGTTCAACACAGCAAGAAAGGCTTCTTTGCCATGACGTTCAATTGACTGGTGTATTTGAACCTTTAGGTCATACATCATCCTTAAATCGCGAATGAAGGAACGCATCTTTATATGCCCAAGAGTCGGTACATCATCCGGTATATTGTCGAATATCGTAATACTGCATTCACAGAAAATGGCGAGTTGATGTTCATCGATCTCCTGTGAAGTCGCCAAGTAGGCGGCGTACGTCCTCTTACAGAGAAGTGCGGCCCAAAGTAGATATGATTGACAATTCTGTGACGTTTTGATGTCTTTGGCCTTGTGTGTTTCTTCTCTCAGCATTCTCATCCATCTCGAACTGATCTCTCTTGCTCGAGAAAGAAGACCCAGTGCCGCTCTCGTCCAAAGAGACATATCCTCTAAAGACATTGTGAACGTGACAAGGCGTAGAGACAACATAATGATGATCTCCATCAAATGTGTCTCACGCCAGTTAGAAGAAATATCTTCTAGCTTTCGCGTTAGTTGTTGTAGTAATACCTTGCAGAACGAAGCGTCCCGAAAAACACAATGGACAATTCCGAGATGATCAGAACTTCGAGGCCCGCATTGTGGCGCGAGGTGGTTCAGTAGTAACACTGCCGTTTCGGTGCTGAAGTTTAGATTCGAGGAACCGAGTTCCGTCAGAATGGTGATCCAACGTCGCCCTTTACCAGCGAGCAGGGACTGGAAACTCATGTATTCATGTGTGCTGATTCCCTGTGGACAGGTAGATAGGGACGCTGCGATTTCGTACGAGGTTGGTCCATTCCCATCCGCAGCGAAGCTTTGAGTTCCTAACAATGGTGCGAATGGGGAGGTTTTGGGCAGTAAGAGTCGGCAATGGTGAGCAAATGACGGACGCATCTTTTTGCGTCCTGGCCAGGACTTCGAGAACTGATCATAATAGCCGTAGCGAAGTGCGTTCGGTAAACACACCTGGTCTAGTTCAACTGGAAAGCGTTTTATCGCCCAATGAGTCATCAAGACTGTGGGACATCAGTATATACGAGTAAATAAACATGGGTGAATAGCAGGACTCACAAGACTTCGCTGTCGAAGCTAGAGTTACACTGCCGGAAGAACTAGAGTCATGGTCTCTCAGTTCCGAGTAGTCATGAAGGCAGACTCTTGGCTCGATCCCTGACTCTCGTGTGTCGCTTGCAAGATCCCATAGTATTCTCCAGGTTGTGTCCCGATAGGCAGCAAGGGCACGCGGGCATTGTAGTTCAAAAACTACAGCCTTTGCCATCGTAGGTGACTCTGGAAGTGGCGACTCGAATATTCTTATCTTTAGGCAAGACCTTTGCTGTTCTAGGTGACATTTTTGGCAATTGTGGTCATCATGGAAGGAAAAATAAGATCCATCAATCGCCTGCACGTAGAGACACGTCATGGAATCAATCTGTCTTGTCAAAGTCTCATACTTAGTACTCGACTCTCTCCACTGTTTCTCTTTGGCAATCCTTTCCTCGGCTGCAATGGACTCAATGTCCTCGAGGAGATTCGTGAGCGCATCAGAGTCTGTAGATTCGTTGAAATACCTCTCCGCAAAACAGCCCTTGCAAGGGTCGTCAAATATGGTTGCTTGTGTACCATCACACCTCTCGATTCGATCTTGGAGATAGGCCTCGATCTTCCGTACACGGGAAATATCAGAGAGAAGGAAGAGCTGGAGTACTTCCAGCATACGTGGAGTAAAGACGGGGTGAAAAGCGTAGAGAAGTGGGAATTGCGCGCAAGCTTCTTTGTCTAGGGCCACCCAGGCCTCCATGATAATGAGCAGCATGATCGACTTTTGCTCTGGATTGTTGTCATACGACGACTTGACCTGATCAATATAGTGAACGATGGTATCGCGAAGCTGGGCACAACGGGCACTGGAGTCCACATGTCTCAGGGTTGAGCTGCCTAGATCTTTGCGTATTCGATCTTCTTCCTCGAATAGGGAAAATAGCGTCCGGCCGAAGTCCTGGACGTGTTTCTTTTGGGGCTGGGGAGCCCAGCGAGTGGATGGCGTGTATTGGCGTGACCTATAGAACCTGAGCTTGGCTTCCATGAGATATTCGCGGCTCAAGACAAGTGACAGGCGCTGATCCCGCGGGCTTGCTTTTTGTGGTAGTGGTGGGATGAACTTAGTTGTTGCTCTTCTTTCGTTATTCCAGGCGATTTCAATCCTGGCAGATGTTGCTCTGATTGTTTGGTTGAATCGGGGCGTTAATGCTTTGATCAATACATCATAAGATGTCTGTGTGGATGGTGGCTGCTCTGAGTGGTCTCGGTCCAGTTTGAACAGCCGGCGACAGAGCTTTCTCTTGAGGAAGTCCTGGTCCTCAAGGCTAACAACATGGTAGATGTCATCAAGCACAGCGGCATGCATGATACACATGAGGAACTTGTACTGTATCCGACCATTGCTCCCACCTAGCCTCATTGCGAGGAAACGAGAGATAGCGACCCGGAGGACTAACCAATATGGCAGCCGGCGCCATGGCGTTTCACTATTAAACCAACAAACGTCATCTCTGACCCTTTTCTGGAGCAGCGTGGGGGAAATTCGTTTCCCGTTTGCCTCGAGTAGCGCCGTTAGGAACGATGTGATGAGGGCTGGATTAGGGGAGTCACGACTCTCCACGATACGTTTGCCCGCCTTAGTAACATATTCGGAGGACTGCTGGGTGGATTCCTTTGAAGCCTGTTCAAGAAAAGCGGAAAAGCTGTCTAGAAAATCCCCATCTTCGAAGACAGAGGAGGGTAGCTGGACGGCAGTTCCTGGGAAGTCCCATGAGAGAGTTTGCGATGATAATACATCCTCTCGTTTTGGAGAAGCCTCAAAAAGTTCGATGTCAACACTTCCGTCGCGCTCAGAACTGCGCTCGATTGGTTAGTGTCAATCTTGTTTTTCTTAAAGAAACATGTTACGTGAAAATGACTTACTCGACTGTCTTGTAGATAGCTATGCCTGCATTTTGGTATGCCACGTGCAGAATGACCAGACCCGAGACTTGGAGTTGTCCCAGATGTAAGGCCAACTGGTCTTTGTCCAGCTTACCCCCTATGTTCAGGGTCTTGCAGACAAGCAGAGACTGGTGAATTTGCTCCCATACCTGCCAGCAGATGTCGTCTTGAACGTCTCTTAGTGTTTTGGAAGCGCGAAGTAGCCGTTCGACCAGGGCCGATTCAATCCCACGGACATCAGCATCAGAGTCGGATTTCTGGGGTAGCTGTGCAGGCAAGGCAACGTGATTGAACAGACCCTTGAGAGCCGCGTCGGAGGCTCTTTCAAGGTCCATGTTCGAAGTGGCGGTACATAGGCACAATGTTGATGGAATGAGTGATGGGTGTGTATGACGGAGTGGGAAATGTGCAGAGAATTAATCGTCTACAGACGATATCTCGAGAGGTGGTGAGCTGTAAGCTATGACAAGTTGAAGAACAATTGGGGAAACAAAAGAGATGGGGGTGTAGTATAAGTAAGGATAGACTGTTGAGATGCGTATTCTCCGAAGATATTCGTCTTCTATGTCCACCAAATGTGGGGGAGAGGGGGGGGGAGTTGCGGGAGGAAACACGGGGGTTATGTGATGGAGGAGAAGACAAGGCTCTCTACAGGATCTGGGACGATGTCACAGCCAACCAGCCTGTTTGGGGCGCCCTATGGACGGGCTTGGGGTGCTGTCAAAGTGGAAAAACGCGGCAGGCAGCAGCATCGAGAGAAGTGGCAGATGCGAGAGGCGATAAAGGGTAGCCGCGTCAACGCTGGATTGGGCGATCAACCGTGGCTTCCTGTAAGTGTCTACCTATCACGAGCTGAGGGTTAGGTACATTGTAACCGGCGAAGGTGACTTCAATCAGGTCGGTACCCAACTTATACCTTTGCGGATACCTAAAACTTTATCCATGTACCTTCACCATGTACAGCTCCTTAGATATGCCCACGCAGGTTGTTGGCTTGAGTCAAAATAAAATACGAGTAACATGCATAAATGAAGCACGGGCCATAATCGATGTGTCGGTTTAGACGCCTTCAACGACAAGTCGCACTTGTAACTGAGGCGACGGCGGCAGAGACGGGTATTGGACCCCCTAAAGAATACCTACCTAAGGTACCTACTTGGAAAAAGTACGTATACTAGGTATGTGATTATGTGATTACCCGACTCATATGGACTCTTTCAGCCCAGTTCCGTCCCCCTCTCCCTCCCCTAGATGGCCCGATCCCGCGTACTGCAAAATCTTTAAAGCGTCCTGGATATGTCACCGTACCTAGTACCCAATACCGGTGCATACCGGATTCCTCGTCCTGCCAGCAAGGATGTCCTTTATATTCAGACAGTACCATACACTTCCGCGACAAGGCTACCCTGTCCCCATGTCTATTATGGGCATCTGTATGCAGAGCCGTCGTTCTTGGCTAAAATACCAAGACCAGATAGATGTCCATGTCGCCATCGCGCAGCAAAATAAAAAGGATGTAGCACTATAACTGCAGTTGCAGACGCTATTCTCTCTTCCCCTCTCTCGTTCCCTATCTAAGAACTCTGGGGGTGTTTTAGGAGACTTAATTCGGCAGAGACAAGATTAAACAACAGGAGGGAGAAGCTCAATTTTTCCAGGGGAGTTTTGTTAAACGTCCCGTTTTGTCATTCCAGAACTCCAAATACCAAATCAAAGGAAAAGGGAGGTCCAAGGCTAGTGAGCCAAGGCAGCTTTCCCGCGAGAACACAGCTAAAATACGTTACATCATCCCATCATCGAGTGCGTGCGGATAGCCTTGGGCCCATTTTCGCTGCGAACATGTTTAGTAGGATAGCAACATAAGGTAGGGGATGGTGCTTACTTGTAATCAACGCGGTTGAGACTCATCAGCCGCTGCGCTTCGGTACCGGCCGCATCAAAGTTATGGATGCAGAACGCGAGACGGGCTGCGACGAGCGAACCTAAGAACATGGCCTCCTCGAAACCATTCTTCGTCCACTCCGCGAGATAGGTGGGCAACGCCGCCTGCTTGATGCTCATCGGTGTCTGGCCGTGAGAATGATGACTGACTCCGGCATCACCAGAAGTAGAGCCGGGAGCTTGTGCTGAACCAGGCACGCCCAGCGAGGCCGTTGTCGCCGCTTGTAAAAGTGGGTTCACGGAGCTTGTAGTTGGGAGTTGGCCGGTGAAAGAACCAGTCGGTGTCTGAGACCCAGTCCCTGTCGGCGTTGCCATGTTAGAAGGCAACTCCGAAGTGAAAATCGTAGCAGTGCTGGGCGAAATTAGGTGGCGGGCGCTAAGTGTTTGTATAATGTTCTCCTTAAGTCCTCGAAGGCGACTGCCATTCCCAACGAAGACGATGTTTTCCCAGCAGGTGGACCGTTTGTAGATGTCGTCGATGTTTTGAATAGTGCGATATATCGTATCTGTTATTCTATTGATTTCACCACGGTCTGCAAAAAGGAATCTCTCAAGCCCGACTTCAATATCTTTCCGCACCCGCCTAGTTCTTCGCTCCGTTATAGTTTTGGCCGACTCAGAAGTCGGCGGAAGGTTATCCCCATTAATTTCGCCATTGACCTCGTGTTTTGGCTCGCCCTTCGCCTCTTCAGCAGAAGTAGCCCCCTCGGGTGCAGGGGCTTCGCTTGCAGGGGCGTCACTGTTTGTGGGAGCTGGAGGCTCCGTCCTAGGAGCTCCGTTTGATAGGGGGACTTCTACGTCCTCGTGTACGAGATCTTCGTAGTGGAAAATGTTGAGCTTCCGTTTGGAGTTGGGTAACCGAATCGGCTTTCCCGCGGCAGGCTCAGCTTCTTGGCCTTTGCCTTGCTTCTTCGTCTTGGACTTCTCTGACTTCTCCTTCTCACGCTTGGCAAGGAATTCGCGCGTGTTTCCGCTCGTAACAATGTTAGCCACGTCCAAAACCCCTTCTTCACGTTCTTCAACCTCATTCTCATTGTCGCCACCAAGAACAGGTGCGGGCCTGGGTGGCTCTACAATTTTTGGATCTTCTCCAGCCGACGGCGCAGGTACAGCGGCTTGTCCAGTTGACAACGATACGTTTTCGGTAGGGAGCTCCATAAGGTCATCCAAATCGGCCACGTACGGAAGTACTTCACATATGGGGCTCTTTTTCAGCTGTTCAGCCATGTCGTAAGTGAAGCCCTTGTCTTTCAGGAGAGACAACAATTTCTGGGTGAAGACTTCCCCTCCTGAGATCTCGCGCACAGGTGTAGGAAAGCCCAAGTCCTTATGGCTCACGATGAGATTGTCATATATGCAAGTAACATCGACCTTCTCAAATCCGATGTCCACTACCGTCATAGTTCCCCATTTGAGGCCATACTGCGTCGCGATCGCACTGTGCAACAGGCATAAAGCTGGCGTCTTTGTCTTCTCAAAAATATACCGAGCTATTGACTCGTAATCTGGCCGTGTCCATTGCGGCGACGCCATGAGCACGATCGGTGTGTTATGGTAGGTCGTTGTAAGCAGGCTGTGTACGTGGTCGAGAAAGGCCAGGAAGGCCTCCATATTCACGATGCGCCCACCTATAAGAGGACATTGCAACTTTAGCAAAGCTGTCTAGCGCACTTCCTTGGAAGCGCCACCGAGGCGGAGCGTCTGTAACTCACCTTCGATAGGGTAAATAGCACCCTCAACGCTGTCGCGATCCTCCACCCATTCCCACTCGTCATCGTCCTTACTACCGTTCACGCCCTCCGAGGCATCAACCCTCTTGCGCCTGTAGGTACGGTAGGGCCTATACTCGTTGCTTTCCTCGTCCTTAAACATCCTCGTAGGAATGCGGTGCGCAGGTGGCGTGAGCTCGCTGCAGCCCAACTGGGCCATGGTGGTCTGGCTGCCAGGGCAGATGATGAGGACCTGCTCCTCGCGCCATTTGCCTTGCTGGCTGGCCATGTTGAAGTCGGGGCCGAAGAGGTCGAGGTCGTTAGTGGATACGTCGCGCAGCTGCTCTCTGCGGCGGGCTCTCTCCTCGCGCGGTGTGGGCGGAACTTCCTTTTGCTGCTTCGGCTTTCTGGCTGGGGTACGGCGAAGGTTCTTGCTGATAATGGAACCTCGGCGGTTGTGGAAGAGGCTTTCGTGGATTTTGCCGTCCGGAGACGAGTAAGAATTGTTAAACCAAGGTCCGCCAATTGATCTGAGTTCGCGTGGACCAACGCGCTTCCAGGCGCTCGTGGGCCACTGGTCTCCAGCTGCCAGCAGCTTCTGGTCCACAGGCTGTGGCTGTGGCTGGCCAAAGGCGGGACCCGTGACTGCAGGTGAGAGGCTGGCATCGCTGGAAAAGCTGTTAATCCGGAGGGACCTTCCGGCTTCCAATTCACCAATTGAATTTGCAGGTGGACGGGGCAGGTGGACGGGGCAGGTGGATCAAGGTTGTAGCTTGTGATAGGTATGAACGAAGGCTTACTATGATTGGTTGACGACCGTGCCACTAGGAGAAAGCTTTGCGTTGGCCTGTTCTCTATTCGGGCTGAGCGAAGGCAGTGGTCTAAACGCCAAGGCTTGGCGTCTGCCTCGGCCCCTGCCACGCCAGTGTTTTCCCCTGCTGCGTCCCATTCTAAGGTTGTGGGGGGTGGAACTTTGGCGCAGGGCGATGTGTGTGACGATAGCCTCAGTTTCTGAAAATTACTAGCGCGACAAAGAATCCCAAACTCGTCGACGATCTCAAACGAGAAAATAAAATCAAAATTTGAGGATGTGGAAAACTTGGATGGAGAAAACGACAAGTAACGTGGAAAAGTGTGTGGTGGGAATTGGTAGCTTAGACGGCGGAGGGAGTAAAGGTAAAGGCCTGGCGAAGCAGCAACAAAAAGATACAAAGTACTTTAGTATTAATCGTTGACCATTTCTCCCTCTGACTCGTAGCAGCAGCAACATGAGTGCTACGTGATGCTGTAGCAACACCCCAAAATCACCATCCAAAGAAACACATGAGCTGGCTGCGATAATTTTTCTTTGGCTGCTTGCCACTCCGACTCCTATAATCTGCTAATCTCACACAAGTTCTCCCGAACCATATTCCCAACGCCTGATAAAGTACCAAATACCGCTGGCGTCGATTCTTATCCCAATGAAACCTCATGCAGAGAGCTAGTTATTCGTCCAATTCCAGGCCCCCTTCGCACCCCCTTTCCCCAGAATAGCTTTGTTGAAGTTGTGGATATGTACACTGGATTAAAATATTTACGCTTAAGGGCATTGCTATGCTCCGGCGCTCCGTATCTTGAAACGAAACCCTCTACCAAAATTGGATCCCATACGAAGGACCGTTCGAAATGCCTGTCATACCTGTACAATATACCGATCATTCCCAGACCACCCCGAGTATCTGGTATCTCATGCTTCCTTAGCGAACCCTTTCGCTTTCCTTTTGAAAAAAATACTCCCATGGCCATCTTAAAGTCGTAAAGCCTATACATGACACCGTCGCCTTTAGACCACGGTCACGGGCACCCCATGGCCCGTTTGCAGGTCACTTTTGTCTTCTGTGTTCCGTGATGTTTGCGTCACGGTGTCGTCCTGAAGTGGAGATTGCTCTTCGGCCTCGGGGAAGTAACTGTTTACCCCCTTCGATCCTCTTCTCAGACTTGCAGAGCTCTCGCTGGGGTTGGACTCGGTCTCATCTTCATGGAGCTTCTCAGTTTTGTCCGCAATACTGTCTTCGACGGCCTCCGCAGCTTTAGAAGCGACACTCTCAGATTTGGGGGTGAGAGCCTCCTGAAATTCGGAGTCGGCATCGAACTGCTGCCTAAGTGGACTGCCAATCAGACTAGAAACATCTGGCATTTGGCTTCTTCGACGTGAAGCACGGGCAGGACTACGCGCCGGAAGGGGTGGTGGTACTCTCCGCGGAATGGTGACAACAGCCCCTTTTGCTTGTACGACCTGAGAAGCAACCATCGTCATTCGGGCTGGGGACTGAGCTGTCGCAACTTCGACTACAACCGCTTCCTCGTCATCATCAAATTGGTCGTCCTCGCCATCCTCGTCTCCCGAATCGTTGTTACTACCATTTTCCTCGTCGTCTACCTCATCCACGTGCCCATTCTGATCGTCGGCCGGGTTGCTAGTGCTCTCATCCGTCGTCTCCTTAGCTTCGCCTTTAGACTGCGAGTCTATCTTCGTGGGGCTCGGGGTTATTGGCTCTTCGTCTAGATCCGGGAAGTTCGACAAATTCCTCAACGCACCAATATCAATTTGAGTGAGGTCCGGGCTCAAAAGTACTTTCACCTCGGGGTTATCATCTGATGATACCTGCTGATTACCATCCTCACTCTGGCTTTGGCTATGCGTTGGTGTCGTCTCCGGCGTCATGGAGAATGTTTGTGTCCCAGCGTCGGTCATATGACTACGCTCTGTTGCAATCGTTCTGTTTGACATGTAACTTCCCCTGTTACTTCGTGATTGAAAAGTGTCCACACTCTGACGGCTAGCTCTCGGAAAAATGGGACTCGATGGACTCGGATGATAGTCAAATTGGCTGCTTTCGGGCCTCAATTTGGTACCGGCCTCCCGAATTCCAATTCCAGCCATCTCGAGGGCCAAGACACCAAAAGGGTCCGGGTCTTCTACGTTGGGAACCCCAAAAGAGGGCGATAAAGCGCCCACGCTTGGTGTTTCTATGCTTGCGTCTCCTGGAACGGGGTAAGACGAGAGCTGCTCGACGAGTGTCATATCATAGTCTGTCCTCCCCTCCGCAGCCTTAAGCATTTCCGTCAAAGGCCGCATTTGTGGTAAACTCTGGTTGATGTCACCGGCCAGAATTTTGGCAACACCTAGTTTCATACCGTAGAATCTCTCGTTCTCATCGGCTCGCTCATGTAGGACCGTGCCATCCAACCTGACTTCAGAACATTGCCCTTTCGCTTTCACGTAGGTGATTGCCGTGTCGCTCAGATCTGCCCACGTCATATCGTTTTCAAGCAGCCCGAGACGCACCAGAGGGCCACCGGTCAAGGTAACATCCGTACCGAGCGTCAATTTCGGCCTGGCGAATGCTTCGAGAACGGTGAAGTTGTTTATCACAAGGACGCAGTCGTAGATATCAACCCCGATGACAAAGCCCAAACTAGCTGTCTGCAGCAACAGACCGGACGGCGGCGACCATGTCCCATCGGTCTTGCGAGCTATCAAGATGCCACTGCCTCCCGAGCCCGACGTCCACAAGCCGGATCGCATCGATGTAAAAATGGCCAGGCCGACGGCATTTTGTATTATCCTCGGCGGTATTTTCTTCAATATCTTATTCGACGAATGGCCGCTCGAGTGTGTCGACGGGGTCCCCGGTCGGTCGTCAGGAGTCGAGAATCCATCGTCTACGGTTTAGAGTTAGCGAGAAACGAAAGCGTGCGATGTCGAGCGCAACGGGAGACGGGAGCCGAACATACTACAGAAGGACCTTAATATGCGAGCAGCCCTCTCGCATTCCTTGTCTAATGTGGTGGGCCAAAACGCTTCTCTGCCTAGTTTCGACGAGGTGCTCAATCGATTGACGGACGAAGGGATCTTGTCGGCCCATCCGCGGACCTTCTCGACGCTGTTCTTTCGGGTGTGTGAGGTGTTGCTGCCGGTGCTCGATCGATTGCGATCCCAGCTCGGGAGCAGGGACGAAACGCGCTGCATGACGGCAGTACCGGGCCTATCGGTGTCTCCAGGATGGCCTCGACCGACCGTCAACTACCAAGGAACGGGGTGGAATCCAGGGTTTGTCGCAGGTGGTGGGCGCCGACGGTCGTTCTGCCCTCTAAGGCCGTGAGGCAACAAAGCGAATGATGGAAGCGGGCCAGAAGATGGAGGAGGGGGGGGAGACAGGCAGGTTAAACGGGTCGACAGGAAAGGCTACGAGGGGTGCTAGTGGGCGCAGGACCAAGGTGACGTTCTTGACAGGGCAGCCAAGGGCGAGCAGGGCTGGGTAGCATCTAAGGTGCGTAATGCGTAGGTTGCACGGTAGGTTACTAGCGGAGGAACGGGCCTGCAGGCTCTAATGTCTGATTCCAAGGTCGAGCAGACTAAGGTTGGGTTTGACGGTGTCCGGTGTCAGGGGTACGAAGCAGCCCTTTTTCCGAGTTTGGGGTGACTCGGCAAATAGCGGGGGGTTGCAAGTTGGTGGTAACCTCAATGCCTGCTGTGATTTGTCTAGCCCGATAAAGGATAAAGTTCAGGAACGGAGACGCAAATCAAGGTACGGCATCGTGGGATGTATGTACGTAAAATACCAACCCTTGGACACCCGGAAGCGGAGGGCCCAGAAGCAACAGCGGGAGTGGCGGAAATGAGCAACACGAGCAGAGCTTGATCCCAATGTGAGGCTAGAGAGAGAGAGAGAGAGAGATGCCGAGGACTTGTTTATGAGAGTTTGGAAGACAGTCGCCTGGTATACACAGTTTGGATAGCGTAGATTGTAGGCCGAGGAATAGGCGAGATATACTAGGTACTAAAGATGGTGGGCGACAGAAATGGATAACATGGAATTAAAGTACCTAAGTCAAAGCGCGTTGGCGATATTCGAGTATGCTTTAGTGTAAGACAAAGAGCAAAATAGAGAGCGAGAAATGTTGGTGGGGGGGAGATAAAAAGAAAAGAAAAGAAAAGTAAAAGAAAAACAGGTAACAACAGCCAAGTCACATTGTCATAGGTATTGTACTTAAGGTATACGTTTATGAGGTACCTAGTTATTAGGGGGCTCCAAAAGAGAGACATATTATCAAACATCCTCGACATCGTCAATGCCATTGCGAATGAGTTTCCAAGACATTACAAGGCTATCAACAAGCAGACCCTTGTCTAGAGTCCTCAATTCCCGGATTTCTTTCTCCACCTCAAAAGCAAAGCCACATCAGTTATTTGAATTGGTTGGCCTTCTCACTCCCCACCAACGATGCCGTCTTTCTTTTTTCCCTTTTTTTAATGACAAGGGTGGATAGGTATTCGGTCTAGACTTTACAGCTCAGCTGTCGCCCGAATCCCGTTCTCGACTCGACTGGCATATGAAATACGTAGTATACTCGAAGATCTTTTCTTTTTTCTTTACACCTGTATTTTTCTTCCTTTATGATATTAACTAAGTTCCTAACTCATGTAGGAGACAGTGTACTGTGTATATACATGACTACTGCACGGGAGTAATATAAGATAGAGGTCACGTACGCAGTGTACCATAGGCACCATCCGCACTCCCGCGTGATTAACACTCGGCTATCAGTCATCCCATGATCTTCCACCAAACCACATGGACCTGCATCTGCGCAGCACACACCGGTAGTGACCACTTCGAGACTAATATACCGAGCCCAATGTACCGCCGGAGTCGGAGCCCTGCCCGGTTGTGCAGTTTTTGATGCAGGTAAGTGTTCCTGCCAAGCCAGCTGACATACCGCGGCCACTTGCAGCCACAACGCCAGGATGATGAGAATATTTTATTCATTTCAATGTCCAATTAGGTGAGGAGGTTACGAGAGAAGGCGTTCAATCACAAACCAATCTACACAATCACAGCACTTGGCAACCTGCCCAGCGGGCTGTCTCTTCGCAGAATCTGGTAGACGATGTCATCGATCATAATAACTGGGAAGCCGAGCTAGACACCCTGGCAGCCTGGTTTGACATCAGCTTGAACGATAAGTGGACGATGAGATCTTAGCTGACAGAATTAAGCACGAGCTAGTAGCAATAATACAATACTACCTAGGTTGGAATAATAGTTGAGCATCTTGACCGCAAAAGAAAGGAATAGAAAAATATTTTCAAATGAGCTACCATTCAATATTCCTAGGTAGCTTCGTTACAACTCAGACTAACAGTGTGAACACACCTAATCTGCTCTACGTTACGCCGGCAATCAATGACGGGCCCATCACTGCCTTATAGGTGTATCCCCTTCTCTCGCGTGACCGCAGATTCGGGGGCCCCTTTCGACGGGCACATTGAGTGAAAGGAGGGTGGTATAGAACCGACCATACAATGTACTTTCGGATGTGTCGAGGTGTGTCAACGAGCTGAAGCTCTCGTCACCTTTTTTATATGTCGCCTTATGTGTGCGTGCATATGTATACGCAAAAACACGTACGTACGAGATATCCACACATGGGGGCTGAGCATACCTCCCTTCTTTCTTATTAGTCTAGGTCATGACATATGCCGAAATTCGGATGACTCGCATCCAGCCTTACCTTACCTTACCTTGTTACCCAGAGAAATCTTTCTCTAACCCATGCGTGTCAAGGAAATGACTTGGAAACACATGGCAATGTAAGGAATGCAATTATATACCTACAGTACATATCCGGCTGTTGCTGCTGCTGTTACTCGCTGACGAGATCTATTAATGGAAAAAAGGGGGGGCAGCCCCAATAACATACACTACATATCATAGCCTGTCCCACAATCCACCCACAATCCACCCCGTCCAACCTGTTGGAAACCCTTCTCTCCGATTTTGGGGGGTTTTTTTTCTCGAGCAAGGTCATCCCGGCCAAGTGGCCAGCGGCCCCAGGGTTGCCGGCAGCCGGAATCCCTTCCCCCTTTGCACAGCGAATAGCCAACTATGCCAACCGAAAAAGAAAAAAAAAGGTCAATTACCACATGTTATCCTTCGCGATACATAGCACGGCAACGAAAAGCCTCGTTAATCCTTCACCGACAATAAATAAGCAATACGCGCACGAGCACATGCCTTACCGTACACTTGCATTACACCACCTACTACATAACAATGATATGAGAGAGGGCTTGCGCGCCGCACCGGCATCAGCTGATACGTGAATAAGTATGTACCTACGTATGACGAGGCTTTCTCGCCCCGCCCCCTCTCGTACGTTCGTACGTCGCCATCAAGACCAGTGTCACGGCGCGCCGGTATGTATGTGTGTATGTATGTGTGTTTAGTTGTAGTAAGCGCAGCCTGCATTAGGTACATTACATACCTTAGGTAGTGTGGGCACGGTGCGCAATGGTGATCCTACAGGCCCTTCGATCATTGTCTAGACCTTTACCAGCGGGCGGTGGAGGAGCGGAAGAGGAGGAGGAGGAGGAAAAGACCCTGATGATCATCCCACTCCTATCCCGAGAAATCCTCCCAAGTCTCCTTCCTCGATCTAGTGTATAATGTACACTGTACTAAACGAATGGGCATAAGTGGGGATGGGGTTGGGGATGGGGTTGGGGATGGGACGGGGTGAAGGGAGGGAACCAACCCGACGGCACGGGCAGCAGCACATCCCATCTCCGCTTGTTACGAGTTATTAGAGAGAGAGAAAACAGATATACTTACCGGGTATATATGGTAGGTAACGTAAAGCCGAATGCATCCGGTAATGGGATTTACTAATAATAATAATGAAACTTGAAACTAAGAGTTCAATGTTAAACACAACAAACCCGAAACGAAACAAGATCAAATAAAAATAAAATAGACTAATTAAAATCTCCGCTAGGGTCATGTATAATGTATGTATGTATGTAAGTATGTATGCACTTGGCACATTAGTCGAAATCTCGGAGTTTTAAGCTTGAAGGCTCCAGCTCTAATAAAAAAATCTAGCATTTTAAAAAAGTTTCACTAGGTATCCAACCTTCATCAGAAAGGGGGGCTTGTTAAAATCATGTATTAACTACCGTATTCTGCCTACCTACCTACATATACCAAACTCTCTCCTCGAACCAAGCTAATCTACGTTGTTAGCTACCTACAGTCCGCAGTTTTATACCGTGTACTCCATACCCCTTCCCCATTATATATAAAAGAAGAGGGCGGAAATCGCTCTATGTAGGGCCCCAAGTAAAAATTTCCGCCGCTACACAATGAGGCGTGGATATGTAAGGTAAGTAATGAGGAAGGGAAAACGAGGACGGTCCTGGTATGGCGCGTATGTTCACCAGGTAGGTAGATATATATGGCCATGTGCTCTACATATGTACTAGGTGAATGGCCTCACGAGCGCGATACGACGGCCATGGGAAAAGTCAAAGTTAGCTTCTATTTTACCTGGTAGAAACACACATAATCAAAACCCTCAAACCAGTATAAGCCTCAAGAAAGCAGGATAATTTTTATTTTTCGTGAGGGAACCAATCTATTCGTCAATTTAGGAGAGTATCATTATACGAGCAATTACAATCTATAAACCTTTCATAGCCCAGTCATCCGTCATCGAGCAATCCTGCGATTGCCGAGCCAAGCTCCAATTTGTTTTCTTCGTGTGCGTCGCGAGACGTCCGTTCCCCCTTGAATCATCCAAGAAGACAAGGTTTAGTTTACCATGCCAGTCGTCTATGGCATGGAACATACCCTGCCTGCCTGTCCAGCAATGACCATGGATTCCAACGCCAGACCACTAATTATAAATAAAAAAAACCCGTTACGTGAATCATTGCAGTCATATATATTATAGGGGAAAAACGAGACAGAAAAAAAGGGAACCGTTCCCGAGAAGACAAAACAAGCAAAACCGTTATAATGTTTATCCCGAGTAAATGAGAAAACGCGATTGTAGTGTATCTCCTTGCACCACCAACGCCACCGCCTGGCCACTGCCTGAGTGATGCAAGAATTCGTCGTGATACACAATGCTGGAACTGGGATCATACTGTATTGTTGAACTGATACTGTCGGATCGTCTCGGAGCCCTGTTATGCTCCCACGGTATAATTGTTCCATCTTCAATAATTCTGCTGTGCGAGAGAGTTTCCAGGATAGGGTCCCCCGGATAGGACGTATTGCTCGAAAGGCTCGCAGTTGATGGTCTTCCGCGACGTTCGGACCCACCGGGGGCGTGGGACCTCTTCCCAGTTTTCATTTGTCAGGGGATAGAAGTTGTAAGCCTCATGCGAGGGTAGGTCCTGATGTTCGCATTCAAAGATGCCCTCGAGATGCAAGCGCTCCAGCTTCGGGAGCTTCACACGAAGACCGGTGAAAAGCGACTTGAACGTACCCTCGTACAGATGGACTCCTCCGAGAGATACCTCAAATGGTTTGGCTAGCCCGCGACCGCCCAGTCGTAGTCGAGCCAAGGTTGCGCCATGTCGCGCGAGGAATTCTTTGAGGTCATCCTCATCGCAAGACACGCCCTCCAGTGTCAGGTCCGTCAGTTGCTTATAGGTAAAATTAAAGAGCAGCTCCCGGAATGAGAGCGCAAATTTGGAGGCCTCGCTCGAATAAGGGTGGAACGCGAGCTTGAGATGACGCAGCCCTGTGGCAAGCTGCAGCATGCGACCAAGGCCATTCACAGCTCTGAATGCTGAGCCGGGACCTTGCAGCCCTGAAGGATCCAGTGTCAAATTGAGCTTCGATAGACTGTCAAACGATTGGGCATGCGTGAACCAATGCGTGCGATGGCCCGGCAAGCGAAACACTTCGAGGGGCATTCGGTCAACTTTGAACGAGGATAGCCGAACTCCATGTAGCGCAAGGATTATAGCATCCAAATTGCTATAAGTCTGAGGCCGGTCGAGCTTCCGGCAGTTAGGCCAGTCGAAGACATCCCGTAGGAATTCGTTGTCGAGCGGGCATTGCGTGAAAGAGACCTCAAAGTCCCTGAGATTCGGCAAGGCCGAGCACGCCTCTCGAAGGTCGTCAGTTCTCAGATGCAACGGCCCCAGCTTTTTGCGTCCATCAGCAATCCTGTCGAACTCCCTCCGCGCAGAGCCCATAAGCTCATTGCGTTCCTCTGGGGGTGTCACAAAATGTTGGGCCCTGGGAAAAAGAAATCGAGTTAGCCGAGCATCAATCAAAGCGTGGAAAACGTTTGCTGAACCGTCTCCGATTTGTTAGGCTCCGTATGGAGACCTCACAACGAAGCGATGCCACTACGGCCGCTGCGGAACAATTTGTTAGGGGGGTTGACTCGAGGGTGCCTACCATGAAGTACTCCACGCATCGTAGTAGGAGAGCTCCCCGAGGAATATGCAGATGGACGTGATGCTGGTCCTCAGACGGTCGTGGAGAGCAATGTTGTGCAATCGTTCAATATCATTCCTCCAGCTGACGGAGGTGAAGCGTGGCGGAATCAAGAACTCGTAACCGACACCTGCCAGAGTGCGCGTCACCTCTCGAAGACGGGGCACCGACTCGCGGTCGCAGTAGCTGTAGATGAGCCTCAGGAGCTCTACTGGTAAAGCGTCCATGGAGAGAGAGAGAGAGGAAGAGGGAGGGCGAGTAGTAGGTATACGAAAAGGCGGGATCCAACACGGGTATGTATAGTAAGATTCACTGCAGGGGAGGTGGAAAGCCGCCAAACTCCGCCAGATGGGAAAACTGGAAAAGACGAACAGAACCCCTCGACAAGACAATTGGAAGCAGGTATATAGAAAGAAGGAAAAGCTATATGCTGCCGCGTGGTTCTAGAGAGTTTTTAAGCTGTAGGGAGCGGTTAGGCGCTCTGCGGGCGAGGATGGGCTGTGGTCCGTACTTAACGAAGAGGCGGAGAGTCGTCTGGCCCGGTGCATTTTTCTTTTTCTTTTCTGCAACAAGCCTTTGCGGTCTGGGACAAAGAAATACCCGCAGCAAGTATCGGTGAGGACGAGGGTGAGACAACTGACACTAGCCTTTACAGCTAGTAATTCCAGGCGACTGGCGGGCAGCAGCATGAGAGAGCGCGAGCAGAGAACCCCCAAGTATTATTACCAGCTGCTGTGGATCTGACTAGGGCCCATGGAGGTAAGAATGTGTACATGTAAGAAAGATGGCGGTAAGGCGGACACGCATTCGTGCCACCACCTACCACTTTTTCTTTTTTTTCTTACGGTGAAGAAGAAAATGGGGACAGTCCAGAAGCCTGCAAATCAACTGTGACAAGCACAGTTTTTTTAGTACCTGCATTAGCAGCACCGGCTTTCCCCCCCACGACCCAACAACTCTGCACTATACATGTATTGTATCTACATATATTCCTGGACCCCCTGGCCCTATAGCGCCACGCGACGACTACCTACATGACTTGGCTTTTTCCAACTTTCCAGTTTGGCGGTATCGTCATGCATCAGTAGACTGATATTATACATATATACCTAGGTATGTAGAACAGCTAAGAAGGCTCTACGTACCATAGCAAAGAAGCCGACGTATTCCTACCTAACAGGAAGCTAGACGAAGATAGGCAGTTTCTAGATTAATACTACATGACAACTACACAACTTGAATGCAACCTAAATCATCTTCTTTTTCCTTTCTTCTTTGCTTTTTTTTTTTGTATAGTTTTTTTTCGCATCCCGGGTTGACCATTCCGTTCCGGGTGTCCTTTTCCCTCCGGTCCCTACACCGTGACCTACGCCATATCCCCCCTATCAAGAACCCATACCTGCCGACCGAGCACATACCCTTGAAAAAAAAAAATTTGAAACCATGTCGCCAAGATAGCATCCAATAACTCCCAAAACGGAAATCCCAGACCGCAATATTGTTACGGACGCTCACAGCTTGCCATGTCTTGCCTTGAAAATGGCCACCTTGTCGTCGTAGAACAAGATCTCACGTAGCCGCAACCGCGGAACCAACTCACCGACATCCCGTGACGAGTCTGCCTCAGATTCGGCATCATCCGAGACCTCGGTGAAGTCATCTTCGCCGTCCGTCGGACTTGTATTAGTAATCTCGTCGTTTGCATCACCGTCTTCGTCTTCATCATCCTCCTCCTCCTCTTCCTCCGTCTCCTCGTCGCCCTCGCTACCGCCGTCTTCGTCGTCGTCCTCCTCCTCCATCACTATCACTCCGTGCCCATGGTGGTGATGACTATTTGATTCTGAAGCGCTATTGCTGTTGTCATTACGTCGGGTCTCTAATATCTCGAAGCACTTGTTCCCGATGCCAACGTAACAAAGCTGGATTTCCGGTCGCAGGGTGATAATGTCAACTATCTGGAACGCTAGCTCTTTCGGTTCAAACGCCCCCGCCATGTGCTCTAGCGTGTGTGTTATGTATAAAGAGCGGAGCTGGGGTATGTTCGGAAGCCGTTGAAGAAATGGGTGCTGTAAGCAGGTATTTCCGTTAGTTCTCCCTACGACATAGCCCGTCATTACTTTGGGGGAGGGAGAGGGGGATTTCTTGCTTACCCAATCCTTATAATTGAATGCCGCAGCAAGTTCCTTCAGATTATCCATTCTACCGCTCGTGATGTAAGTTACCATATCTCTGCTCAACTCCCAATTCGTCCAGCGACGGGCCTCTGCAGCACTCGAGCGGGATCTCTTATCCGAGCTATCAAGAAGGAGCTTTTGGAGACTCGATCGATGTCGCTTTATCGCGCCTTTAAAGATCTGGTCGATCGTGACCGGGGGTGGGCCCGAGCGACGCCGGTCTTGCAGGAAAAGCACCTCCAACGTATTGGGCGCTAGAGTTTCCTTGATGAAACTTATGAGAGGCGCTGAGGTAATGTCGGTGTGAATATGCTTTAGAGCCAGATGATATTGAGTTGGAGTACCAGCTCGCGACCCGTGTGCGGGAGGCGTCGGTTGGAACTGTCTTCTTAATACCTTCCACAAGGTCTCATGATACACGCAATCCAGGATCGTCAGGTTGGTCAGAATGCTCCAATCTATAGCCTTTGTACAGACCTGCATTGAAAGCGCTACCCTCTCGAGCTCTAGGGTTTGTAATCGAAGCTTTCCATCAAGGCGCTTCCTTCCTGTGCCGGGCTCGTGAGTGTTGTGGCTAATTCTAGAGGTATGTGGTGAGTGATGTCCCGACCAGGGTGGCTGGCTGGACGTTTCGGTATCGTTATACGTGTAGAGTGAAGCCATGCGGCCGGAGAGAGCTCCTTCATCAAGAGCAAAATCGGTCTCTGGGGAGTTCGAGTTGGAGGGCCCCTTTTCATTAAGCTTCGAAGTAGATTTTCGTCTTATATCGTATATTCTGCCAACTAGCACCCCCAAAATGCCCCCTAGCCTTTTTTCGCCAATCTGGCTCTCGCCAGGCCATCGCGCCTCGTGGTCTACCTGCTGTAAATTGGCTCCGTCCCAGGTCTGAGTGAAGTCAAGCGTCTGTGCTTTCTGCGATATCCCAACCCGGAGTTCCCTGAGGCTAGACAACGACCTCTCGATGAGGATCGACATCTCATCTAGATAGGCTAGTTCATCAATGTCTAAGACAGTTAAGCTCTTCAAAGGGGGCAGGACGCTAAAGGTCGGGTACTCGACATGACTTTCAGAGTAATTAACCGTCCGTACCCGCATTGGAGGAACGGCAAGCACCGGGGCTGATGGTGGCGGAAGAGGCTGCATCGGACCAGAGGCGGCAGCGGTCTCGGAGTTGTCATGCCAGCGAACCCACAACTTCTGGAACTTCGATTCGCCCTCGGGGTAGTGGTCTTGGAGGGATGCAAGGGCCATGAAGATGTCGGATAGGACACCGGTAGGCATGTCCCAGACAAAGGTCTCCAAATTGACCATTTTGGCGACGGCTAGAGAGACGAGGGTGCCCAGCATCTTCCCGCTCTCCTTTGTGATCATGTACTCGGATGTCCAGTCTGGAGGCCCGTTGCCGAGTGAGAACTTTCGCGTGTACTTTGCGTACTGGTTATCTGCAAGTCTCAGGGACGGGTTGAGGTTGCCCAAGGCGGACCCCCGCAGCCATCTCGTTCTCTGCGCAAACTTGCTGCCGAGACACAATGTCGCCAGGCCGTACGTGAGCGCATCGACACCCTTACTCTCGGATGTAGGCATTGACGCATCGGGCCAGACGATATCGAAGCGGGCGTAGATATGGGGCACGGCGAGGTTGTAGAGGGTAGAGTTGGTTAATGCGAGCGCCGTCAGGTCATTGGTATGGGTGATCTAGAGTGCATACAGGGTCAGTTAGGCCTCCTTATTTCACAGGGGACACTGTACTCACCTCCTTGACAACCAGCCGCAGTATATCGACTGGGAGGTCTAGAAGATGCAACGGCCCGGTCTTGCTCCTGATGACTTCCCACTCATGGTTCTTCCCCTTGAGAAGCTTTGATATTGTCGGTACGGGCGGATCGCGGGAAGGGGGTTCGGAGGGCGACGGTTCAGTTGGGGGCTGGCCGTTTTCTTGCTTTGTCTGTAGATGTAGAACGGTTGGCTCCTTGGGATGAGAGGAGTTGGTGTCTCCATCGCTAGCCATTTTTGTCCTGTTCTTGCTCTAGATGGTCCTTGATGCTGGAGAAATGCTGGCAAAGGCGAGTCGCATGCTGCCAAAAAGTGAACTTCGAGGGTCGAGATCGGGGATTTCGAGATGACGCGAGGCTGCGAGGCTTTCTCGGCGGTGTCTTCAGATAGATGATGTTTGCGCGAAGGCAACTCGGCCCCTTCTAGTCGATTCGAGGAGGTCTTGGGGGAGAATGGGTACTTGGGAATTCGATTACCCGTTGGTTAGGTACATGGATGGGGCGCGGTAATGTCAGTCGAATGTCCTGGTCCACTAGCCACACACACTTTCAGCGCTTGTTTGCTACGAGCTCCTAAGGATGGAAATTAGCGTAGAAATTAGAGCTAACGTAACCTTATAAAGGTGTGGTACACCAAATCAGCCAAAATCAAAGTGGCACCTGCACGGACAGAGCAAAACTTTGAGCACATCGGCACCGCGCGGCGCTGCGTGTATTGGGTATGTGCATAGATACCAGGTAGCTTATCTACTGGATGAGAGGTACCTAATAGTCGACAGCCCCCGCAGTTTTAAGCCGCTAACTTACCGGGTACAATACAAAGCTCTTAACTTACTTACCTATGTAGTACCCGACACTGTTGAATTGATTGAATCCATACCAAAAAGAAAGGATTGTGGGTTGTATTAGGCGTGGTCCTGAGAATCTGTGTAGCTACTGAAAATTTGCATTTAAACCCTTGGTACATGGACCACCCCACAACACCTGACATTAGGGCTGTCACTATCCTGCAGACGGGATGGATGCTAAACCTCAACATGCTCTTAACCACCTTAGCAGGTAATCACATGTATGGACGGCTTCAAGCAAACGAATATTCAATAACTACCTCTTATCACGATGATTATAACTTATATTTTAATCCCATTTTTCTTCTTCTTCATCTTAGAGTAGATACATGGATACATCGATAAGGTGAACAATTATCTCACCTAACCTAGTACATCCATATAAGATAACCCCTCCATTCTTATGGACCTACCTAGGTAGGTATGTTATAATCTATCCTTATATGAGTGGTCTAGCAACTCTTTAATATACTCTAGATTAGTTACCAGGTGCATGATAATTTTTTTTCCTGCTCACATGCTCATCCTTTCTGCCTCTCCGTACTCTCCCCTTTTCTTCTTTTTTTTCTTTAAGCGCGGCCAGCTTTTAGGTCTGGTTGGGTATTTATCCTATCCACCACCGTTGCCCTTGAAAATTATGTGCAGTTTCACATGTTATACTGGACATGTATATGTAAATCGGTTTTGGGTTGGGCCGCAAGACTTCATTAGACTCACGTGCTGCCATGATTTCCATATGTATTGCTCCTCATTCATTCTTCTTTACGATCGTGGAGAGAGTTACTATGTCATTCTGCAGTAGCTACCTACAGGGCATGCAGGCATAGACTCGTGTGTCACTCAACTATCTGAACTCTTGTATTTTTTATAACTGTACAATCTTGAGGGCTTAACCATTGGCTTTTAGATATATCTCTTCAAGACAGAACAGCAACCAACATAAAGAAAAAGCCCAGTCCCACACGATATATATACAGACTGACATGTACTTATGTTCCACATATTAAGGTTACAAGATGCTACATAGAGGTAACATTCAACGTGAGCATGATCTAATTTAAGTGCTCTGTAAGTAACGTGAAAGGCATCAGCTACATTGCAGGTTCACATATATCAAGTTAAACGTGGCGTGTCGGGAGCTAATCGAATTCGATGCCCCTCAACATCGACATTGCTATAATGGGTAGAGCTCCTCTGATTGACTATGTAGATATAGACTAATCTACAAATACATGTATTATACTTATGGCGTTATCGTTATACCTCATTGCTGCCTATCCCTTAGGTGGGTAGGTTTTCTGTAAAATTTTACATTTTTGTTATCCAGTATACTTTAGTTTAGTGTGCCTGGCTTGGCTATATTGTCTAGGAGTATAGGTCTCCCTCAGAGATTTAGAGCTTTGGAGATCTATAATTGAATGTAGGTAACTCGATAAGCTCGATGTAGAGCGAAAATAGATACAAGGTATGCTACGGAGTTGTAAACTAGGTCGCATTGGGTTGCTTGATATCAATGCCCCCACCATGTATGTCTGTTTTCGACAAGCAGCTCTTTTGAAAGGGTTGCATTATTCCTCATATGTAGTCTGCCCGACTGCCCGACTGCCCGCCATTTTTCTTTTCTTTTTTTTCTATACTATCCTTAGTAAGACTAGGGGGGTGCTTGTTCAGGAAGAGTTAAGGGTGAGCCCCTCCCGATGGTCGCCGGTCTGCCCCTCACCACCCGTATGGAGAGGGTAGTACCTACCATCGACCGCCCCGTGCCTTGGACTTTCCTTTATTCGATATTATCCTTTATAACGAAGCCTTCTCCCTTCTTATCCTTCGAAGGACCGTAGCCACAGACGTTCAACTCCCCTTGTATTTACCATTTGCTCTTCGCAGCACATTTGTCATTGCTATCGTATCTACTTGGGTATCTTATCTCAAGGTAGCTCTCGCTGCCCCGCTCTCATCGACAAGTCATCGCGTTCTCCATATCCGTCTCGTGGCTAAATTGATCAGCTTCAACTCTCCGCCGCCTGGCCCTTCTTTAGCTTGAAAGCTAACGACTACGGCTGCCTTGATGATAGGACACCCTGGCCTCAAACCAAGTTAGTTGTTTATATTTCTAGCGCGTCTGGTTGCTATCAAACAGCAACCAGGCCGTCTGCTCGTCGCAACGTCATATCCTCGTTTCTCAGTCAGCTTACGAAGAGCGTGTCCCAGGGTCCAGTTTCTCTACTGTCGCATACTTTTACACGCGCATACAACTTGTCGCATTGCCTCTACGGGTTCCGTTCTACACTCACCAACATGGCAAGCTTCGTTGAGCAACTGTGGGAATCCATTTTCACTCCCGGGCCAACCCCGAGTCTCTTGGTCGCGACGAATGCTACTTTCGCCTGTCTACAGCTTGTGCTTCTTGTCCTACTAGTTGCGACGTACAGCATTCACTTTGTGATACTCTCATTCCTATCTGCCGGCCTCTGGTGGGCCATCAACTGGTTCGCGGCCGAGTTGAAGATTGCTCAGGCTAAGGAGGCAAGAGATAAGGCGCGCGCCGAGCAACGAGCCTCTCGACAGGTGACCGATGACAGCAACACCGAGACCGAGGTTGAAACGATTGCCAGAAGGAAGCCAGTATCGGGAAGTAGAGAGGCCGAGGTGGTGGAACAAGCTGGAGACTTGAAACTTCGAGTAGCGGCCAAGTCAGAGGCCAAGTCTGCCGTGAGCACCGAGGACGAGTGGGAAAAAGTGTCTGAGAACGAGAAGGAAAAATAAGCGTGATGAACTTGAAAGCCTTGGAAGAATTGCGACTGCTATTGGACATCATGGGGATGGTTGCATCGGTGCATTTGTAGCGATTCTGTTTCGGTCACGGAGATACCTCTGCATCAGTGTTGGGCGTCAAAAACCATTACCGTCTTGTGAATACGGTTAATTACATTCGTGGGATCTGATGATTCCCGTATAGTCTACCTACATAGGTAGGTGGGTTAGATAGTTAGATGTACTTAACAGGTACAAATTATGCATAGGATGTAAAGCTACGGTTTACATATGTATGAATACCGGGCCCCTTTCAAACAGCGGGGTCACGTGACCAGATTTGTAGCTCCAGTATTTTGGTACCTACCTGGTAGTGTCCGTACTTTGTTGCTCTCCAATTTTCTGGAAAACCCATATGGAGCTACCGCCTTTCGTCACAACCTCGAGCTGTCAATAGCAATCGGCATACCAGGCAGACAAAACCCTACGCCTGCACCAAAGACAAGTTACAGAGCCAGCCAAGATGAAGCTCGTCAGGTAAGCTGTCCCCAGCTCCCTTCTGTGCACAATTGTGCTGAACTTTGCCTTCAAAGCTACGCATACGGCTCCGATGCTGATTATCTCCCCCCAGATTCTTGATGAAATGCGCCAACGAGACGGTGACAGTTGAGCTGAAAAATGGTGAGCCTACCCCAGTCTGCGAGCTGCTTTACGCGTAGCTATACTTACATAATGCCAGGCACCATTGTACATGGCACCATCACGTCGGTCTCTCCGCAGATGAACACGGCCCTACGAACGGTCAAGATGACACCACGCGGTCAAGATCCAATTTCTCTCGATACCATGAATATCCGTGGATCGACAATCCGATTCTTTATCCTGCCGGATTCCCTCCCTCTAGATACCTTGTTGATCGACGACTCGGTAAAACCGAAGAACAAGGCACGCAAGGAAACAGACCGAGCCGGCAGAGCTGGACCACGTGGCAGGGGACGGGGACGCGGTCGTGGACGCGGGCGCGGCAGACCCTAAACCGACATTTGCTGCAAGATATGGAAGGGTGGAGGAACTAGTAAGGATGATATCTTCCAAGAGGCACCAGAGAGGATGTCACTCCCGTAGTTTCGCTTGGGTACTAGAGCTGTGTTCGATGTATACTTTGGACTTGTTGGGCAAACTTCCTACGGCGTTAGAGGCTAGGTAATGAACTGAAAAAAAAATTTGAAGAAAAACCTCGACGAGAATTTGGCAGCTGGCTCCTCACGAAGTTCTTCATAATCTTATTTTGGTTTCTTTTTTTTCTTTTTTTTATTACCATTTCAGAGCCCAAGAGCAAGCTCACCGTGCCAAGTTTAAGATGTTGAAGAGAAAAAAACACGAGACGTCGCGGCAACCCCTTAGTCTACTTCCCTCCAGATCCTAATAATCTGCAACTTTTCCCACCCGGCCTTCCTCCCGCTAGTTCCCACCGTCTCGACCCTCCAGGCGTGCCCCAGCCCACGAATCCGCTCCTTGACCTCCTCCGGCCGGTTCTGCGCGCACAGCAGGACGTACGCGCAGCCCCTGCCCGACAGCACCCGGGGCAGGCTCGCGAGGAGCCGGTCGGTCGTCTCCATGCCGTCCCTGCCGCCCGCGTACGTCAGCTCGAGCAGGTACGAGTCGTCGTCGAACGAGGGCGCGGCGCCGAGGCGCGGCACGTCCCCCCGGGGCGGCGGCTCCGGCGTCGGCACGTACGGCGGGTTGAAGACCAGCACGTCGACGGCGCCGTCCGCCAGCGCCGCCGCCAGGTCCCCCTGCACGGCGCCGAGGTACCGCCCCCGCGTGGCGGCGTGCTCCGCCGCCGCCCGCCGCACCGTCTCGTTGGTCGCCGCGCACGCGTGCGCGCTCACGTCGACCGCCGCCGTCAGCACGGTCCCGGGGCCGGGGCCGAAGAGCGTGCGCGCGTGCGCGTTCACGAACGCGATCACGACGCCTGAGCCCGGGCCGATCTCTACTACTAGCGGCGGCGGCGGCGGCGGCGTTGCCGCGCCCTCCCCGGAGCCGAACCGGCGGTGGAGGAAGGCGGTCTCGCCGGCCGACGAGAGGGTGTCGAGCAGCAGGAAGGAATCCTCGGCCGGCTCGTAGATCCTCTCGTACGCCACGTGCGACGTGTCCGGTGTGGGGAGCATGGATCTGTGGGTTTTGGGGATGGGGCACAATGCGAGACGCGACGGATGTTTATCTGGAAGAGGCGTTGGCGTAGGTAGGAAATTGAATAAAGTTGTATTTGGGTTTTTTTTGGTAGCAGGGAATTCAAGAAATGCTAAAGGAAGAGAGAGAAAAAAAGTTTCTAGGCACGTGATACTCCCAGCAGAATGCTTTAATACGGAAGATTGAGGGTATAATATTAAATTAAAAAAAGCCTTCGTCTACCGAACGCCTCATTCCACGCATGTCCCAATGGATACTATTCGTATAGTGACTAGAGGGGGAATGGAAGACCGTTTATTTCGTCTGTGGATGACAAAGGCATAAGTGTCCAGGGTAGCCATGTGCTTCCGTTTCAACAAGCTCGAGGCATCCTATCCCCCCCAGTATGCTATTCCTAATAAACAAACCTACGAGGTTGTCCCTGAAAATAAATAATGTTGTGCGCCGGAGGTTGGGCTGCTCATTATGAATCCAGCCCGGCACTGTGTTGCCCTCCCCCCTTTCTGTCCTATACCACATTCCTCAACCAACAACCCTCTTCAACCCAAATAACACACTCCCCAAGGCACCACTTCCCCTCCGCCCTCGCCCTCATCACCATCACCAAAAATCACATAACCCCGCAATCCACCCCGAAGTCCCCCTTACTCGGCCCCAGCCCCCATCGCCAGCGCCGCTTGATCTCCGTGACCATGCGCACCGCGTTGCGGTCGTAGACGGCGCCGGCGCCGGCGCCGCAGCAGCAGCACGCCGGGCACGGCCCCGACACGGCGATCTCGGGGGCCGGCTCGCGCGCCACGCCGTCCCGGAACGTCGGGCACGTGTCGAACCCGCGGCCCGGGGCGCACGGCTGCGCGATCGTGAGCCAGTGGTGGCCGCAGTTGCGGCTGCGGAAGTGGGCGACGTGGCACATTTTTTTTTTTTTTGGGAGGGAGGTTTTTTTATTATTCGTTATTGTTCAGAACTATTGTTGACAGTTGGTGATGATGGTCGTCGTCGTTGTCGTTTCCGTCGGGTTGAGTTTTTTTTTGGTTTATACGATCGGGAGACGGATAACCAGACCGCGGTAGATACCTATATAAATGATGTAGGTCTGCTGCTTGGTTTGGGTGTCTGTGTGAAGTTAGGGTGGTTAAGGAGGAATTAATGGTGGATCTGTCATAGCGGTTGCTGTAGGGTGAATACCTAAGGTGAATAAGATGAGTTTTTCAGTCATGCACTCGCTATTGCATGAGTGGTTGCGTATGTTGTTTGTTCATAGCTCTCGGAGGGATTGGAATACCCTTATCCTTAGAGATGGTGTGTAAAAATTGCATTTGGTGCCTGGGTCGGTATATAAAAGACAGCATGTATCGATATAGTACCTTCAACCTATATGTAATAGGTAAGAGGTAGGTAAGAAGATTTTGGGTGGTAGATCCATGGAAGAAGGGGCAGTTTGTTTGCTTTCTTATTTAGACTTCGGTAAGTCATGGCTATTTCAGATTGGATAAGTCTATACGTGAATGAGATAAAAACGAGAAAAGTTTGCAGTTCTTAAAAGTTGCTTTGAAGAACCATGAAACTGGTTTGGACCGTGTACTCGTGAATCCGATTTCTTGGGAAGAGCCATTAGTTTGGTGTTGTCTAATATGCAGCATTTAATCTGCTCTTATAATAAGACAGATAACTAACTAGGTAGTATGCTACTTTCATATCCTAGATGAACCAATACTCAACTCGTTGCGGGAACCGTGTATGTATACTTATAAAATATAGTATTAAGCAGGGCTCCCGATACCTCGTTTAAACAAAGTTCAACGATATCACTTTTCCCATGTTGCCTGAATCATTCTGGGCAACCCCAAATAGACCACCATACTTCAGGTATTTATGCTTCGAGAGTTCTCTCGAGTCCCATGATCATGGAGACACAGATGCACCGCCATCCACCACGTTAGCCCTTTGTACTTCATCCCCGAGGGAACGTTGTTCGCTGTCGTCACCACATATCTTCGCCAACATCTCCGCGATCCTAGAAGTGTTATGCTCCAGGGTGTCCAGCCGGCTTGTCAGCTCGCTCATCTCGCCCGATTCGTGCATAATATTCCGCACCTGTTCTGTCAACATGCCGTAAGGAGCTATCGAGTCTCTGCGACTATGCGTTTTGACTTGAGGCTCCTGGCGAGCATCATCGCCATTCCTTCTATTCGATTCTTCGTGCGCTGAGCTCTGCTGCCGGGCAAATTGTCTTCGAATCATGTGATGAGTTAACTCGTCGTCTACCGCGATTTCTCGCTCTACAGAATCTGGTGGCGCGATGTTGAAGACAGCGTGTATGTCTCCATGTGTCGTTATCTTCCACTTCTCCCAAAACCATACTCTCCCACGCCGTCTCCTTGGTAGTTGTTCGGCCGGATCCCGTGCATACTCCGCATCTGACCACAAGAGCCATCTCTCTATCAGGGCAATGATGAGGAGTACAGGCAGATTAATAGTTCTCACAGTCGCGACGTGGATCTTGTGGAACCAGCGCGGACTAACCAGGAATTTCATAGGAACCAAAACAAACAGAGCTATGATGTTAAAGGGCGGTTGGTACGCAAATATCGCATCGCTCTTCACTCCCTCGAGTGTCTGGACGGCCTTCCTGAAATGAATCTCGGCAGTTGCGTTGGAGATAATGGAACTGAAAGTGTTCGACAGCGTAGATACTAGAATGGTTAAGAAGAGTGTATTGCCAAGGAAGGCGAAGGTAATCATCAAGATTGGACCCAAGAGCCAATGGAAGTCTGTCTAGAAAGCGTAGAATGTTAGAGGGTGCCTGTATATATTTATGCAAATGTGTACACATACCGACTTTGACACGCCGGTTCCATCCAGACCAAACCAAATCCATAACATCCATTTGCTGATGGTTCTGCGAGCGATTAGTCTAGAACGATTTGGTGAGTTTAAAGCACGTACATAAAATCGTGGCGACCTTCTGCAAGCCACACCATAGAAAGCAAGAAACCACAAAAACACCTAGTCGATGTCAGAAAGAAGTACTGAAGTTTAATATTGCGGCGAACAAAGGCGCGCTGGGGGTAAGAGAAGCCTTCGGTCTTCTTAAGCTACGTACCAAACTGCCAGAAAGGTGAGTATGATAAAATCTGCCATCATCGACCGCAGCGAGAGGAACACGATATTGTCCGAAAGTAGGTTGAATGCCAGCCGGGGAACAAGCACCGGTGCCCCCATGGCTAGAACATCTAATGCTTGTTGGCCTGGATTTAGTTGGCCAGTCCTCCATCCATGGATGCGTAAGATAAGATACATCCAATATACAAGAGCGAACATAACGTCTAAGAAGGACCAAACATTCTGGGTATACACATTCCTAGGTCCACGTTAACAAGTTCCGTAGTTAGTTGCTAAGCCATCCCGAACTTACCAGCCATGTTCAAGGATAGTAGCGAACTGGTCAAGAACCCAGCCAAATGCGTAGACTGCAAATGCAACCTCGTAAATACTAAAATGTTGTGGATTTCGTTCAAGCATGAAAAGCAAATACAACGAAAAGAGAGTAATAAATTGAATGATTTCTAATACGTTCCTCGTTCGCGGTACAATCAAACGATACTGGTTAAGCAAGGGCTCTTTGTGAGGCTGGTAGAGAGATATGGGCTTCTGCTTGTAACGGTCTGGGATCAACTCTAGGAAAGTCGAAGGAGTATAGACGACCTGCCCGATGTAAATTGCATTGATCCTATCTCATGTTAGCCCCATATTCGTACCGCTCGGAAGGAGGATGAAGAGACGAATACAACTTACACTTTCTGGCAGTGTGTGGAACTCAGAAAGTATCTACTGCCGCTCAGTATGGCCACTTCGAGAGTAGGCAGAGTCCTGTGATAACTCCATGTAGGGCCCACAGAAGCTTCGCTCCGAATCTCCTCGGGTGCATTCTGAAAAGGTTCGAATCCGGCAACGAGGATATTTGCTAAGAGGAGCAGCCCCTGCGAGCCTGGGTTATCTTCACCAAATCGTCGTAAAATCCGAGTCGCGACAACCTCGCAGAGTGTTGCTCGAGTAAAGTAGACATTCTGTCTGTTGCTCATATGCTCTTGCTCATGTAAAAATTGAGCACGGTTTACAAGTAAGCAATAGACTGAGTTGAGAAATTAGTTATAAGTAGGTAGCTACAGCAACTAGAAGCACATAACATACCAATGGAGATATCGTCTTGCTCGTAAAGCTTGTCCACGAGCGGGCGAACGACGGAGATGTTGAGTCGAAGATCCCCCAACTGCTCAAAGGTGAGGTAATCCTCGACTATGCTCATAACATCTCTCCGTATCCTATGGATGTTTGTGTATACGGGTAGGTGAGCATGAGCGTTCGGGTTACAACTGAAAAACGGTGCATCTCCCATGGAATGACTGAGGACAGCACGGCTTAGAAGCGGGCGCCGCTCTGGTTCCTGAACACGAGTGGCTCGAGTCCTCCTTTCCGACATTGTCGAGTCCAAAACCTAAACCCTGCTCCCACGGTCTCGGTGGGATGCTCATCAGGATAATTCGGCGGGACGGACGAACTGAGACAGAATAGTTGGCAGGGCGAGCCCCGGTTTTTAAGGAGGTGGTGGATTATAGTTCTCAGTCGATAACTATCGCGTGTACCCAATCAGGAAGTGAGTTTCAAGGTTGCGAGGTCTCGCACATGATAGTTGGTATCGTTGGGTCTCTTTCGGGTGGGGGGACTGGATCAGCGCTGGTATGCTAGAAGAAGCACCGCTAAGTATCATTACCTAGGTTAAGAGCATGTCCTATGCTTAGAAAATGCTTCTTTATCCAATCTACCAGTGTGTAGTACGGATTCGTTCCAGATGTAAGGCGAACCCGAAACCGCGTCTCGACAATTATTTTAATGAATCTCCAAGGTGCAACATTGAAGCTAACTGACGTCGGGGCGCATTTCTCATGCAAGTTTCAGGCCGCCAAGCTACGAACTACAGGGGGGGTATGGTCACACACATCCAGTACGGGTACCGGTATGTACCATATTGCCTGTACGTGTGCTACCCGGTACTTGAGACATACGCCTGAAATGCATGGTTGCCTCAGGCCAGCACCGCTCCCCACTACAAAGATCAATAACGTTTACGTACGGATCTGCTTACAGTTTACATTACTGTCTAGTAAACTCAACCTACTGCATCAACAAGCAAAGCGCCCCGCGCAAAAGGTTGGGAGTGCTGACTGAGACGGTGGCAACGACGATGCCATGGCCATTCAGCTCTGGCAAAGGCGACTCTTCGAGACGCCATGTCTCCTGGAGTGACAGCCTCAACGGCACCGACTGGGAGCACTATAAAGACCCCCGAAACTGGGTTCCGACTCTGCTCGTGACAACCACCGTCGTTGCCTCATTGCACCTCTACCGGTCTTACCTGCGCCGCATACCCGGCGTCATACACATCCAGCCCAGTTTCTTCAGGAAGAGGAGCATTTTCGGTCAAGTCACGAGCGTCGGCGACGGAGACAACTTTCACCTCTTCCACACTCCCGGTGGGCGTCTGGCCGGTTGGGGTTGGCTAAGGCAAGTCCCTAGTAAGAGAGCCGAGCTAAAGAGCAAGACTGTAGGTTCGCCTCGGCGTAGCGCTTCTCTATTTGCCATTTTCATAACTTCGGGCTAACTTGCTTTTCCCCTCTACAGATACCTATACGTATTGCCGGCATCGATGCTCCCGAAGGTGCCCACTTCGGACGACCTGCTCAGCCGTTCTCGACAGATGCACTGGACTGGCTGTCAAACTACATCCTGGGCCGCAGGGTACGGGCGAAAATATACCGGCGCGACCAATACGACCGAATTGTGGCCACTGTGTTCGTGAGGCGTTTCCTCGTCCGACGAGACGTCGGTCTAGAGATGCTGAAGGCGGGACTGGCTACCACATACGAAGCGAAGACCGGCGCCGAATATGGTGGCCTCGAGGAGAAATACAAGATAGCCGAGGCCACGGCCAAGGCAAGGAAACTTGGTATTTGGGGAAGCAAGCCGAAATTCTTCGAGAGCCCGCGCGACTACAAGACGCGGATGAACCTAGAGATGCCGCAAGACAAAAAGGTTTAATCGCGAGTGATCAGCGGGCAAATGGATCCGCGTAGTGTTTCCGTGTTTGCTTAGTGTTGGTAGTGATGCAAATCGAGCCCGGCCTGGATTGGTAGGTCTATCTGAGTAGATGGGCGGTGACGGTTCATTGTGCAAACCATATCATCAAGAGAGGCCCCCTTTTCAGAATGACGTCGCCCCCGCAGGGCGGGCCATCTTGTGCCTCCATGACAAAAAAACCCGGAGTAGGTATTGCGGAGTTGTGAGCTTTTACGATCGGCCTAAAAGGGTATAACCAAGGTCAGTGGTCTACGCGGGGATCACTGCTGTTAGTTCTTGAAAGGAGGCGCAGGAAAACAACCTAGGCAGATGTTCGGTAGCTACATAGTCGATCGTGTTTCCCGAACACCTTCGTGACCATGATATTAAATTGTCGAAATCGCCTTGCTCTTGCAACGCAGAACAACGAAATATCACGACAGCGACGTATATATATATATCCAAGAGAGAGAGGGGGAGAGAGAAATCCGTCACGTCGAATGTGATGGGTAAAGTTGTAATCGTGTTCTCCACATCTCGGGCTAGCAATGCCAGGATCCTATCTGGGCAAGATCAGATATAACGAACCTTGGGATGGTAATCTGTGGTTCGTACACCTCAGTCTTACTGGTTGTGGGAGATATAAAAGTGATGGCAAGTCGGAGCAAACTCAGGCAGACGAGCGCGGGGTAGAAGGAGAAGAGGGGAGAAGGGGCCACACTGAGGAGGAAAGGTTGGAACAGCAGTGTTGCAGTGCTATAAGGCTTCTGTAAATTGGTACTATGCTCGATACTTGCCTCTCGCTAGGTACGAAGTGAATGAATGGCTGGTTATTCACCCTCGCTTTACGGAACAGCAATCTTGAAAAAACAAGTATATAACCTAGTAGGTGCACCTTTGATAGGTCAAACTGGGGATACACACGTACCATACAGTACGTATACAAGATTGCTAGTGCTTGACTTTGGCGTCTGGCTCCGTAACATGTCGTGTTTCATTCGACGAAGATGAGATGAGATGAGATGAGGCGAATTAAAATATGAAGCGCCTGTACCAAGGGGGTTCCAAGAGCACACAATCGTCAAGGAATGTACCGAGTACAGATTATCTCCAGGAAAGATTCCTCCAGCATTCCTACTTTAATACCAGTCTCGATCGTACCAAACACAAGATGACGAGATCAGTTAATAATGGAAACAAACTAGTAGAGAACCCAGACCGCACATCATTCCGACCTGGTGGGAAGATTGCTGTTAGGTCATCCTTGCTGAATTGACCAGTGAGGTTGTCGAAGAGCTGGGAACCCTTGTAAGTGCCCCCGTAGCTCGTAATTTACCCAGCCTCGCTGCAGAGGTGCCGGCCGCCCGCAGCTGGTGGCGACACTGCCTAAAGGTACCCGGCAGCTGACCGGGTACGTGTGCTACGTACCCCTTATTGCTACCACATGGGACGTGCATCTCGTTCTCCATGTGTGTATGAGGTCGGGTGGTCGGGCCACTGGGCTAAGTTAGCGTTCTGGGCCTGGAGGAAGAAGCCAAAATGACCACCGATCCTCCCTTGGCGCTTCTTTCAACGATTCAAGTATTATCGGTCGCAGGTTTTCTTTCTATCCCTCCTTTCCGACTTGTCTGAGGAAGCACCGTCAGAAACAACTCCAAGATCAATATCTTGTCGCTCTTTTATTTTATTTTATTTTATTTTTCCTCCAGAAACCTAGGCAACACGCCCAAATCCAAATTGTACTGCTGTCAAGCCAGCAAGAGTTTGTTTTTGTTTTTGCAGTATTTTACCACTTTTCCCGTTCTGTTCTCGAACTCCCCAAGTCACTCGCTCAGTCTCCCCGACGGTCCAATCATTCGACTTTCCTCGTGCCCCTGATCTGAGGACAGCATAACTCGGCAGGCCACGTCTCTAACAGCCAAAGAACGATCAAGGGATACCGGGTTCAATCGCCATCGTCGTCATCTCCGGACTGCGCACACTCATTTCGCAGCATACGAAAGGGATTTTTTTTAAATCCCTCCCACGCTCGTTACCTTGGAGAGAGACAAATAAAGGGAGAATAAAAAGCCCCAAAGTACAAGCTAGTTGCCCACGAACTGTTTCGCTTGGCAACCGAACTAAGACCCGTTTGTTTATAGCCTTTATCCTACGAACAGAGATTGGTACCTCGATTTAGTGGCAGGAACACGCGCATCTGCCCGCAGGTACACGTAACGCACGATTGGAAGCAATCCAGCTTTGCACTCTGGTGAGTTGGCCGTTCATCATCCCATTCCATGTCTTTTTTGAAAGGAAAACTTTTTTCCATTCGCATGCACGGGCGTGACGCACAAGCAACCGACCAATTGTCTCTCTTGTTGCTGTTCTTGTTTCCTGTTCCTGTCCCTGCCCATGATTCTATGCAACTCACAGCACAGCCTGGTCGTGGACACGAGTTGTCAAACTCATCTCAGTCGTGTTCAAAATCGGGTGTGATGAGGTTGCTAACGGCCACTAAAACGCAATATCGACCAGCGCGAAGCTGGTTTAGGAAAGATTAGCGGAATTAATGGCAGCCTTTTATAGAGGACAAGCTTAAGTTAGGTACCTAAGCTAATGGTGACAGCAGCAACCGCCAAGACCCAAAACGAGAAACTCACACGGGCCATCGACCTAATTTCTCCTCGTCCTTGTACCTCAGCATACCAAGGAGAGTTCAAGTTCAACTCAACACAACCTAACCTCCGGTGCGAGTATCGAAGCCAAATCAACCATCCGATTTCGATTTCGATTTGCGCACCCTCGCTCCTTTTCTCGCCTCCCTATCGCATTTTCCCCAATTTTCCACCGCGGCACCAACTCCCAAGGTTCGGTATCCTTTTTTTTTTCGTGGGAATCGAGTTGCCGGTACCTGTCCAGCTTCCTACGACCCGACCCATTCAATTCGTATTCCTCGCGCGGCGCAGAACTGGATCCTTCGAGGCTATGGACTCTGTCTGGTATTAGGATACTCGTTGTACTGCCGGATTTATTAAGACCGGGGCAAACCGACGCTTTGTGATTGCCTCGGTCCTAGGCCACGACAGCCATGAGGATACCCTTCCGGCCGTTGTCTGCTACGCGCAGCCACGCCCGGATATCGACGCCATGGCTTTTCACTCTCACCTCCCTTGCCTCCGTGTCACAAGCTTTCAGCATCACTCCCGTACCGAGCCCGAGTCTCGATCTCAGCGAGTTGGGGCAAGTAGGCATCGCTGGCGACTTCGACGGAATCTCGTATTATCAGTATGAGGGCCAGACCGAGCAGCCTTTCAGTTCTAACGGCACTGAAAAGCTCATGGTGCGGTTGCCCAATGGTGCGTTCCTCAACGTCTTGAGTGCCGATGCGTCCATCCAAGCAATATGTGTGTTTCAAGGCAAGGTCATCCTGGCTGGCAATTTCACGAGTCTCGGTGGACAGCAATCGCCCGGTATAGCCTCGTTTGACGCCAACTCCTCTACCGTGACGCCCTTTCCTGGTCTGTCTGGCCAGGTCAACAGCTTGCTTTGTGACGACGCAGCCGGCAAGATTTACGTAGGTGGGAATTTCAAAGCCGCCGACTCAACTAATGCGATAACTTGGCTTGCATCCAATGAGTGGGCAAGCCTGCCGTTTGCGGGCTTTAATGGACCCGTCACGTCCGTCACCAAAGCCCCTAATGGGCATATCATCTTCGGAGGGTCTTTTACCGGCTTAGGAAACACTAGTACATTAAGTGAACCCGATGGACAGGTTATCAACCTTTCTACCGCAGATATTACTGCCGAACAAAGTGCGACGACCGCCGGCTTCAGTGATCCGAAGAACATTGTTTGCAAGACTGATGGTCAGGATGGTGCGGGCAACACATGGCTTCTTCAAGACAACACCCCAGGAGCTTGGAAAGCTACCTTTAATTTCGGCTTCGAGCCGACAAAACTTCGACTATGGAACACTCACCAAGATGGCCGAGGAACGAGGACTTGGAGGTATACTGCGCTACCGCTCAACGGAATCATGAACTTCACCTATATCGACCCAGCGACTGGCCAGAATCTCAGCTGCACGAGCGAATGTCCTCTGAGCGATGACCCGAATGTTGAGTTTCAAGATTTCCATTTTGTAAACCGGGAGATTGGCCAGAATTCGTTCAGACTCGATGTGTCTGCCTGGTATGGGAATGGCGGTGGCTTGAACGGTATCCAGCTACTCCAGGACGATATATTCTCGTACGCCATCAGCGATTTCAATGAGCCGAGCTGCGCGAATACCTCGACACCCTCCACAGCAACTGCTACGGGTCCATGGGCTGTAACCCAATCAGGACAGAGCAGCTCTCAATACTTATCGGCAGTGCTACCAAGCCCTATTGCCTCTGATGCTGCTTCTATCGTGTTTTATCCAGATATCAAGGAGTCGGGGAACTACACCATCAATTTGTACACCCCCGGATGTATACAAGACGGAACATGTTTGAGGCGTGGCCAGGTCGATGTCTTTGCAACCCTTAACTCTACCAATACTAGGCAGAGACTCGGAACTACAGCCATCTACCAAACGAACGACTATGACAAGTATGACCAGTTTTATGGCACTTTCGATGCTGCCTCGGGTTCCTTCCGCCCTAGTATCACGTTGACGCCCGTCCCCGGCCAACAACTTCAGGGCAATGACATGGTTATGGTAGCCCAAAGAGTTGGGTTTGAGCTACGTAATTCGACCGGCGGTCTGAATGGACTATATGAATACGATCCGTCGCAAACTACCGTGGATACTGCCGATTTTGACAGCTCCGCCTTCATCAAGCTGAGTTCCTCATTTTCAACGGACTCGGCCGTGTCCTCTCTGGCTACTACCAACGATAGGACCTACATCGGTGGTAATTTCACCTCAGACGATGTCCGCAATATCGTTGCCCTCGACAACAATGGCCAGACGGTGCCTCTTGACGGAGGTCTCAACGGCGAAGTTATGTCAATGTATCTCAGCGGCAACCAGCTTTTCGTTGGTGGCAGATTCGACAACACTCAGTCCGGCTCGGTATCTGGGCTTGCAAACGTTGCCATGTATGACAGTTCGGACAACCAGTGGACGCCCCTGGGTGCTGGCGTAAATGACGCCGTGACAGGCATCGTGCCAATGACTTTGAATTTGACTGGGAATGCCACCGAGAACGTCGTCACTTTGACCGGCAAATTCACGCAGCTACTTGCTTTTGGTAATAACGCAGCCGTTGAGACCGAAGGTTTTGCAGTCTGGGTCAGGTCGCAAAACAACTGGCTCCAGAACTTAGACACGCCAGTGCCATTGTTGAATGGCATGCTCTCAACATCTCTACTCGAGGGGCTGGATAGTGGGCCTTTGTACGCTGGCTCGTTATCTGGACAGTCTCTGAGGGCCTACGGAGCCGTATCCACGGGCGCAACGCTTGGAAACTTCCCTATCAACGTCCAACATCCACCCACCTCTTCAAACAGCTCTACCCAGAACCTCTCAAAGCGCGCGTCTTTGATAAACAGCACCGACCCTATTGGCGGTATAGTCACCGGGGCGTTTGACACCACCGACGACAGGAACATCACAATTCTGGGGGGACATTTCGTTGCGACTGCTACTAATGGATCGACCATATATAATTTCGCCTTAATCGATCGATCGGATTCGGACAGTGTGTCGGGCCTTGGTGATGAGCTGTCTGAAGATTCAGTGGTCCTGGCCTTAGCCATTCAAGGAGATAATGTGTTCGCTGGTGGACGCGTCAACGGCACAATAGATGGGTCTCAAGTGAAGGGCCTCTTTTCCTACAATCTCGCATCCCGCTCGTACAATACGCAACCCCCTGCCCTGGATGGTGACAGAGTTGTTGTCTCCGCCATCAATGTCCGACCAAGCTCATCAGATGTCTATGTGGGCGGCTCCTTTGACACTGCTGGGTCATTGCCCTGTCCTGCTGTCTGCATATTTAGCACCGAATCAAGTCAATGGACCCGACCAGGCTTCGGATTGAGCGGGACTGTTTACTCGATGATGTGGTCAAGCAACTCTATCCTCATTGCTGGCGGTCAGTTGACGATCAACGATACAAGTACCTACTTAGCGTCATACGATTCGTCGAGCACTACTTGGACCAGTTTTTCAGACGCCGCAGCACTTCCAGGCCCGGTCGACGTTTTGACTCCGGCAAATGAGAACAGAAACCAAATATGGGTTGCTGGCAACCAATCCGATGGTTCTGCATACCTGATGAAATACGATGGGTCCTCCTGGGCTTCTGCTGGCATTACGTTCGATGCGGGTACCGTAATCAGCAGCCTCCAGATGTTCACAGTGACGGAGTCCCACGACTCGACACCTATCATGGACTCAAACCAGGTTCTTTTGCTAACAGGCACAATTGGGGTACCTGGGTTTGGCACAGCATCGGGTGCTATCTTCAATGGCACGACGCTTCAACCCTACGCGCTTACATCTTCTATGAACAACGGTACGCTCGGAGCCGGGTCGATCTTCAAAATTTTCGTGGAGAAGGAGAATTTCTTCACAGCCTCGACAGGTAAGCTTTCCTCCTCATAATTTTAGGGATAACGAACTAATTACATCTTCTTCAGACGGCAGTATGCCCGTTGGGTTTGTTGTACTCATTTCCCTGGCCATCTCCTTGGGCCTAATGCTATTAATCGTAGCTGCCGGTCTTGCCTTGGATCGATACCGGAAGAAGCGAGATGGATACATCCCTGCTCCTACTTCTATGTACGACCGCGGCAGTGGAATGCAACGTATACCGCCGCATGAACTGCTAGATTCATTAGGCAAAGGCCGCCCTGGGGCCCCTCACGTCTGAAGGAAACAAGGCATATGTGGGCCGAGATGAACCTACCATTCCAAGAATACAGCGTGTTATTTGGATAGATAGGGAAGGATCATAAATTGCAGTCGACATATTCAATGCATATACCACGGGATGCGCAGGCGAACCGACCCGGAGGATGGAAAGGTGGAGCAAATAGAGATACCCAATCAACACTGTGTGTGCGACGCCAATAATTAGTGGGAGGATTGGAGGGATATAGATGTCGCCAATATACGCCGGGGAGTTGGCGAATCTTCGGCGTTCTTCACGAGTTACGACAACCTCGAGCAGGTTTCTTAATGTTTACATGTCTAGTTACTTTCGGTTAACCCCTGTGTTATTATTAACCCTTCATTGCCGTCGCTTGTACATTTGAGGGCTTTACCTCGTGGTCCCGCCCCCCGACCACGGAAGGATTTTTTTTCTTTTTCGACTCTTGGTTCGTGGATAGCTTGGGGATCACAAACCATTTGTCTGAGGGACGGATTCGGAGGGTAGAGGTAGAGACCAACAATGATTTGATTTGATTGATCGTCCGAATGAATGGAACCAGTTGAGAAAAGAAGAAAAAGGAGAGCTAATTGAGAAGCATCCATTGTTATCTTTCGGTTGAGTTTGAATTGTTGGACTTTGAGCAGCTCCGTTTTTCCCCCCCTCGACCTTATCTGGCGAGCGAGTGAACCCCCCCTTTCTAGTTAATCTACAAACAATAGAGAATATAAAAGCTGTTAGAACATACATTACTAACTCTTCTTCGTTCCTCGACCGAGATTGATGTTTTTGACATGTATGCCGACCAGTCAGCTGACTCGCGACTGGTGAACAAAGCAGGCAAGACCTCCTTCAGCCTCCCAGGTAGGGTTCGCGCGTTAGGTATCTCTTAACCTCACTGTGGACTATGGGGGTAAATACGTGGAGGATGTGGTTACAATCATAACATGCCGCCTGCTCTTAACCTGAGTTAGAGAAGTTCGGGTTTCCTGGTAAGACAGACGGCGGGTGAGATTGTTAAAATTATAACAACATCGCTCTGTGATTTAGCCTAGAAAGGGGGTGGATCACTGATGTAATACGAATACTCCTTGCTGTCTTTTCTATTCGGTATCTTTCCTGTGTGATAGATAGATATGAATATACTAGTTTCCTGGAAAATCGAATACATACATGGCAAGAGGGGATTGTTGTGTGTTATGTTTACCCACGTCCTTTCTTTCTCCTTTCCAGGTCGGGGTTGCCATCTAGGGATGATCCCTCCTAGGACTTCCCCTGGACGTCTTCTGTTGATTTCACGGATAGATGGTTAAATAGGCAGGTGCGTGCTCTACGAAGTTTCGTGGTTTGGTTTTCTGGATAGTTTCACCCCGACTACTAGTATGGACGGTTGGTTACCTTGTGTCAAGAAGAGAGAAAAAAAGAAGGGGGGGTTGGGTTGCTCTATTGAACTACACTTGGGAGCATCAACATGCAGCACGGAGGGCAAGGCCTGGGCTGGGCCGTGGATAGGGATGAGCGAAGAGGTATGAGAGGAAGTCCAGAGGATGGACTAAAGTGTGATCGTGCACACCTGCACGTTATGTCTTCCCTCCGTACAAGTCAGGTCTACCTGCCGCCGACTGGCGGAGGCGATGATATCTGCACCAGGCAAGGAGACGGAGACTTTACCCCTAGCCCTAGAGCAGTAATTATCACTCGCCGGGGAATAAAAAGCGCGGCTGATTAACTAGCAGCGTATTGTCGCTGAGCTACTTTTGCGCCCTGTAGATTCGAGAAGCTTTATTACATATATGTGTGTTCATTCTTTACGAGGTAATAGTAGAAAGTCTACTTAATCGACATCTAGCCGCGCTGCTTCACGAGGGGAGAGGATAGGGATAGTAGTGACGGGGCAGAGGATAGGGGAGGAAAAGGGGAAGAAGGGTTTTATGTATAGCCGACGTAGCGATGATGATCGATCTACGGGACGAATTTCGCACCGGTTTTGGTATAAAAAAAAAAGTTTCCCCGGCGAATATTTTCATATTAGTTTATCCCGACGGCCTAGGTTATTCTAGCCCAGGGGAATAATGTCACCTTGTCGTCCTGTAGTCATTACCAAGTGATACTCGGCGATGCCTTAGGAGGGGAAATGGGGGAGTTGTCAAGCAAATGATGGGAGGGACACAACAACGGGATAGAGGCCACTCTTAGGCATCATACATTAATCGCTAGTGAGCCTCCCTTGAGAGCATTAGATATAATATTACATCGATATGGAAGTGGGCTTCGATATCGTCCCTTCATTGCCTCCCCTAGCCCCTGAAGCCAGTGTGCGAGCTCATCGGTAAAGGATGGGGGAGCTCTAGTTAACCCTCGGCGTAGTCCTGGTAGTTATAAAGGTAAGGGGAGAGATCTGCCTATCTATAGAAGAGACAGACGATTGACATCTGAAAAGCTACTTGATGGGTGTTAGCACTGTGGGCAACCATATGTGTTACGCCCGTGCCGGCAGCTACGAGGGCATTTGGAGACTACGCGTCTGTCGGGGCTGGCCGTATCATCACCACCATGGCGTGTAATGGCCAACGTAGCTTGGAATATGAAACATCTTCTAGCAACAAACGTTGTTCACCCATGAAAGTGTATGTGTATGCATGCCTGTCTCAGGGCACATATGTTCTACAGCAACTCTGCTTGGGTTTTGATATCTGCTACTCATTCATCTCCTACGACACAGGACTGATTTGAGATTGCCTACTCTGTACTATAGAAATATTTTGTTTATATTACCTCCCGCCAGAGTTCGAACTCGTGGCGTCTGAGTAGATGGGTACTAGTGTTTGTTCTCTCTCTCTCTCTCTCTCTCTCTCTAGTTACTACTCAAAAGGGGTTATCTGCCAGACTCAGCTATACTTACCTTTGACGGGTGAGTATGCTATACGTATACGAGACAAAGGTTAGGCGCACCTACCTGTGAACTATAGTTAGATAAGTAACTTCTATCTATAGATTTCGTCGTTATGCTCCAGAAAGGGGAACGCAAGAGGGAGGAAGCCTCTTACCCGTTTAGTAGGTTGACGGTGTGAGGGTAACTATCTGATCTATAGATGTGGGCTTGACAAATTAAGCTTATGATGCTATGCTGTTACATCTTGGTACTAGAACCGATAGAACCTTGTCCCAAGAGAGAATGTCTGCTAAGCCAGTGGTTAGAAAACGGTACTCGAAGTTATTTGATAACCTTCGAGGTCCTCGAAGAGGGGAGTAACCCTCGCATCGAGCGATATGTAATTCACTACGGCACAACACTTTGATTTCTTGCCCCTTGAAGATTCTACGAGGGTCTGACTGTTGAAAATTATTTGATTTTATAAGGTCGTGAAAAGCTAATGTACGAGACGGCGGTATTACTGGAGGCATCAATCATCCCAGGTCTGTGTATTTGGAATAGGAAGGCTACTGCCAAGTAGGATGGGTTTGGGGGTTTACGAACAAGCATTCAACTCTTCTCGAAGGCGAATCTACCTAAGGCAACACTGCTCCTTCATCCTACTACGCGGCTTATCTGTTTTGTTATACTTCCCCGGCGATTCTTGTATCAGAAATCCAACTGTGCCATGCTAGCAGACCCAACCCGGTTATGTTCTAGATTCGGAGTCAAGCAAGCCTACGAATGAGGTTGTTGATTGCTTGGGAGGGATCTCTTGTCGAGAGTCCGGCCAAGTTAAGAAAATAGGTTGAGGCGAAGGTGGTTAGCCACCAATGATAAGTTCGACTTGCGTGTCGGGATACGTACCTAATTTCATAAGCCACAGGGAAGTATATGGTAAGATTCTATATCACTAGTGACAATCTTAAGAGGATTATACCTCCAGATGCGTGTTAGCAGCGGGCATCACTGTTACGAAGTTAAACCGAATAGGTGGTTGGGTTCAGGAACGAGGTTTTCTATAACAACAGCGTCAACAGGTATACACGTGGCAAAGCGTTGCTGACATTATAGAATCCACAGACGATGACAAGCTTGCAAGGGGTGTTCAGATCCTCTTGTCTGCCCATAACTTTTGCATGAGGAAGAACTTAGGTGGTTGTTATCTAAGGTACGAGGGAGGGGGGAGGGGGCCTTGACCTGTCGACAAGGCTAGAAACGAATCGTAGTATCCTTTCCACATGGAAAACGCGGTGACTACAAAACGCGGTGGCGTGAGCGTCGTACGACACAGGGCTGTTGCTTCATGACTTTTTTCACATGAGTACAAATGCTATCATACTAACCTAGCCGACTTGAAAGAGAGAGAGAGCGAGAGGAAAAAAGGGATTACAGAGCGCGTGATATTGGCAGGCAAGTAACTCCAAATGCAAGGTTAGGTTGGTCACGATACTATTCATAATTTGACAGCCACTTATTACCGAAGTAGTCAACCCGGGCGTGGACGTGGTCCCCCAATAGTCATATAATAATCTAAATTAGGTTTATGAGGAAACCACACTGAATAGTTGCATCAACGGCTTGAAACACTATAAAAGTGCTGAAAACTAACCAAAAGGAAATGCTAATAGTGTGATGTATGTAGTAATAATTGATATTAATTATTTGTCGGAGCTTCTACGGCCAAATAACAATGCTGATAATAAAAATAACTTTCTAAAAAAGAAACGGAGGACGCAGCTAGAAACAGTTGAAGAGTTAGCTCCATGAGTCCGGCCGTCGAGGTTTTGAAGCCGTCACAACGACGAGTCGATTGTAGTTTAGCTCACCCGGATATTTGACCGTCCGGATGTCAAGTTTTAGTAAGAAATCCCCGGAGTTGGGACCTATTAATTCATTACCCCGTAATTGGCTCTGCAGGGTATCGCTGCTCGCCCAGAGATACATTCCGTTAGCTGCAGCAGTACGGACTAGATGTTGGACCTTTTCATTGATATACCTACAGCGTATATGTGTGTGTGTATAGGTAGATAGAGCAAGCCTTAGGTATACTGCCGGATGATAATTATGGAGGCGTCTCTTATCGCCGTCGCAGAGTACATGTCGTGATCGTTCCCGACAAGGGGGTCAAACAGCTACAAACCTCCTCCGCAGGGCCGGAAGTATCGTGAGCCGACGTCTGGGAAATAGTGCCTCTCCAACGGTCTTCTCATCCACTCAATAGTTCTGGTGCCTGGTATACCTATACGATAGCCGACATGGGGGATGGTTATTCCTGAATGATGCAGTCTATTGTAGGCTGTGGCTGAAATAGGAGTCGCGGCACTTGTCATACGCTAAAGTAGATGGATTTAGTTCACCCGGCGTCAAAGTGTTTATTTGATGTGGCCCATGTCTCTTCAGTCCGGAGTCGGGCATGTGTCTGCGAGAGAGAGAGCATGGTTGTGAGATCTCGTCACTTTACTAAGGAAATAGCCGAAATGGAGCTATTTGGCACAATCGAAAGCTGCAATCAAACTCTGCATACTCGAACCCTTGCGTTGTCGTAGCGCGTTGGGGGTCGAGAATAATATCACCCAGTAGGGGATTTTACGAATGACATGTTCGTCACTTTGGTCGGCGACCAATTTTGATTTCCTTGCCTCATCAGCCGGGATAGTAAAGTGGGCGCCGTCAAAAACGGATACGAAGATTAGGTTTCTGCCATTGGTGTGGTGTTGAACTGCCTCCTCTAGCACAGCAACACCCCAAGCTGGAAGAAGAGCGCCCCCCCTTTCCCAGCGTCTCGCCAAGACGAGGCAAGCCTGTTGACGACCTAATTAACTTTAATCCGTAGGGCGAGTTGCACATATTAATTAACCCTTTAACTGCTGCAAAGTACTCGGTTACCCGGTGGTGTTGTTGAACTCCCTACCGTTTTGCACGCTTCGCGGTTGGTTTCCTCTCGTTATAATCAAGAAGCCAACCCGTGCTGAACTCGAGAGTCACGATCGTGAGGCTATGGGCCCTCGGAAGAGTACCGTAGTTCTTAATGGCGAAAGATAAGCTTTTATTGCTATGGGGGGATGCTTGTCGGTCGACAAAGAGAAGAGGGAGCCTGTCTGGACAGATGGTTGGCAAGGGGGAAGAAAATAAGCTGCGCTAGCGACGCCATCAGCGTCTTAAAATGGATATGATCGACAGACAGCTGCTAGCAACGGTCTGTGATGAAGATGGGGAATGCCGGTCGAATCTGAGACAGACCCATGTCCCTTGGCAGCTTGTCGACCACCACTTGTGACTGGATCGCTAGCTATCCACGCCTGTCAGCAACTCCCTGTGCAATTTGACATCCACACATGCCCATTACAGATCCCACGGGAGAAAATCTTAAAATCGACATCATTGATGAGCTTCTGGAAGATCGGAAAGACTGGGCGACGAAGGATGACAAGCAAACTTGGCAAGCTCGGGAAGCACAAAGAATTGTACTTAAGCCGCAGACGCATCGACGTACATCAAGTGGACCAGTGGCTTTGGCAAATGCCCGTTGGCATGTCGATGATCGTCGCCATCATCGCTCGGGAATCTACGTGAACTGCCGGGGTTCATTACTAAGGAGAACCGATATCAATCAGTATCTTCAGACTGACTACCTGGCGTTTCTGACCTGCGTGCGCTTTGTCGAGGGCCAAGCGGCCAGCCACCAGCCCTATCTGTCTCGGTGGGAGAAACAGGCAGACCAAGGAGATAAATCATTTTGGAAACCCGTCTTTCCCAGGAAGGACATCCGTCGCCCGTAGCATGCGACGGCTTACCAGAAGGGGATAGGGGGAGCATGGTCCCGGATCTCGTTATATAGGTAGGCCCAGAACTGTATAATGCAAATCTAAAACGGAATGGTCAGCGATGGAAAGGCTTCGGAGGGAGATGAACGCCAAGCCTCAACTCCACCGGCACGAAATTTGCCAGCGTAACTACACGAACATGGTAGTATAGAAGCTGTATAGGTAGACGAAGCTCTCGACGATGAGGTCATCCGGAGAGAGGTCAGCAAGAGATCTAGATTAAGCTCATTAAACTACGGCCAATTTTGAGCCTCTAGTCCCGCCGAGCCATCAACCATGTGATTCTGTGCGACGTGAAGTCGCTGGTTGATATCAGCTCTAGCCTGTCATATGATATTGGAGAAACTATTACCTAGCTCGCTCACATATCTCCATCACCACGCATCGTATCCATTCCGTTATACTGAGACATACTGCCAGCAGAGTCATGTCCCAGTCAAGACAAGGCAAGACGTTGATTCCGCGGTGGCTGATTCAATGTTCCGGCTCATTGCTGTAAACCACCGAAGGTTTGTCCGGCGCGCGCCATGGCTTTCGATCAAGCAACGACTTTGGAACGTCGTCGACTTTAGTATACTTCAGCACCGGTACACTAGGTAATGTAGTTCAACTCTCCAAGTAACGCTCATTGGAAGCTTCTTCGCGGGGTGTTCCCTTCGAGAACAAGGTAGTAACGCGCACCAACCGGGATGGGGGTTTTCCCCTTTCCCACGGTGCCCTAGGCATAAAGGCGTAGGCCCTACAGACGGCGTTGCAGAAACTTCTTAGGTAGGTCCCTGATTTGACACTGACCTCCCAGGGTCACCATGTCCTATGCGCTACCTGCTACTCCGGGCTATTGACTATAGCGGTATGCAATCGTGCGGCCCTCCCAATTCTCATTGTCTTATCCCCGCCATAGGAGGTTGCCAAGAACACCAACCATTGGAAATGGGGAAAAGAAAAGACGGGAGAAGGAGAAAAAAAAATTGCGGTTGTGCGGCCTTGTAGTGCGCTGTACACACACACTACATTTCATTATTCCCGCAGACGCAGTGCCCGACTAATGAAGCGCCACACCAATCATTGCTGATTTCCAGACACCTTAAAATCCTTCGACTGCGCAACCTGGGTGCGCGTACTGAACAATAATGACGAAAACCGTCTTGCTCGTAGTGTAGGTCCCCATCCCCCCGTTGTCGCCAAGAGACGACTTAATTGAGAGGTGGTATCGGTACATTGGAGAGCCTCCTTCAATCATCTGGTCCCCTTCGACGCCCAGAAGAAGGCCAGCTTTAGCCTGTGGACGCAGGAAGCAGGATTGAGTGTTATTTCCACGGCCTTTGGTTCGGGCGCATCGCACCTCACTTGAGGGGAATTGCTAGAGATTAGGTTAAAAGCAGTCTCGGTAATAAACTGGGCTCGAAAACCGGGGGAATAGAGGTCTAAGTCAGCCTGGGACAGGATTACAATTTGCGGCACCCACTCAGGGATAAGCCGGGAGCCAAGAAGGGAACCAGAGAAAGGAACCAGGGAAGCGCAGGACAAGGCTCCTCTTCGTCATGACCGAAGTCTTCTCATCTGTCATTCCGCGACCTTGCTCACCGTCGGGGCTCGCAGCCAACGACGTCAGCAACACGCTCGCGAGCGCGCTGCTTATTATCGTCATTATTACTCTTTTTATTACGGGAAAGGGGAGAGAAACGCTGGCTGCTGGCTGGCTCGAAAACATCGTCATATCTGTAACCCACGGTTTCATCCCGACGACATAGTTTTAGAGCCTTGGTTCGTGGCTATTTTATTGACATTCCTATGACGACCGAGTCGTGCGGAAATGCCTTTGAAAATCGAGTCAGTGGTTGGGTTGGTTCTCGTGCGATGCTCCTGATGTAGAGAGTTCGTGTGTACAGATGTAATGCCCATGGTCGTATTTACTTTACACTTAGATCTTGTGCGAGAGGTCAGAAAATCAGATAGTGGAGTCCATGCCCGACATGATTACAGAATGGATGGAATTTTATATATCTCCAATGTGAAGGAAGGACTCGATTCATTGCTGAACTGAGCAACCTCTTTTCTTCTTCTCAGCAGAGGAACTGGGAGGTACATACGCCGAAGAGAAGTACCGGTACTTGGCTAGTCCTGCGGTTCAACGCGAGCAGGGATGCTGTGCAACCCTGGTCCTCGCTAATGTACCGGGTACAGATTAATGACGTAGGAAGAGTATACTGTCTTGGCAGGTCCCCACATGCAGTTGGCTTCACTTGTCCCCCCATCCTTCCCACCAAAGAGAAAAAAAGGAAGAATGAACACACTGCTTTCTCCTGCCAACAACGCTTCCCCAGTGGTCCAAGTATCCCATTGCTAATTGTCACTCGCTGGCCCCCACCGCGGTCCGTCGAGTCAACCACCCAGAAACTATAACCTCGTCGGGCGCGAAGAAAACAATAAGAGACCCAGCTTTTGATGATGAGATCAGATAACAAACACCGTGTGTTGTGTGTGGTGTCTCTCAGTGTTGTGCGCCATCCGTGCATATGGTAGACCCTGCATGACGGTGACGGTAACCCCCCCCAATCCTCCGCATCAGTGGCGTCAGCTATGAACAGCCTTGTTTAAAAAAAAGAATAGGTAGTCATTTTGTTTATTTATCCCATTAGTGCTGCTACTACATCATACTAGGTAGTTACATAGTGTACCTACGTGGGAGTGCATCGACAGGGATCAGGGGTTCTGCGGTACTGAGGTGCTGGGGGAGGGGAGAAGGGGGGGGGTGTATGGTTATTACCTAGTCTTAGTTCCCTGCAGCTCCACTTTATACCTACCAGTAGGTACCTACAGTGCATGGTTCCTTGGACGTCTTTACCTCATGTTCCCAAGTACCCTCTCCTTGCCTTTGTATGTCTCTAGCCTTGCCTCCTCCTCCTCCTCCTCCTCCTCCTCCATCTTTCATCACCCAAGTCACCTACCTACCTTGCCTCTCCTTGTGGTACCTCATGGTATCTTCCGTAAACTTATCTTCTCCCGTCTCCATTATAACTCGATCCCTGCGAGCCCACTCACCTCCAATATCGTTGTTCGGTTCTGGTTAGGAGGACCCTGATATTCCCTCCGTACTCTAACCCAACTGACCTTAGCCCGGGTCTCCCTCTTCGTACCCTCTCACCACGCTGCAACAGTACCACTTGCGAGTCCTGCCAATTGACGTACTGGCCCATTCCATCACCTGTGTGTTTATGTAAAGCCGGCTCCCTGCCCTGGCTGGGAGGGCACTGGCATTTCCGACTTATCACTTCGAAACCACAGCTAGAACATTATTATTACGCTGCACACAGTAGAATTGCTATTATACTCCTCCACGATACCACCATTCCCGCCAGCCTCGCCCACCCGTCTCTCGTCTCTCCGTCTGTTCGTCTCATCGTCTCGCACAATAAATAAGACGAAGGACAACCCCCCATAAAAACTACAAAGGGACCCGTGGTCGGGCTGCTGTGTCTGTTTTATCTGCGAGTCTTGAAAACTGGTCGTTGGCCAGCCTGTACTCGTCTCACACGTACATCTGACCTCCCAGATATCTGGCCGGCGCTGATCTTCTACTCTTCGGTCTTGAAACGAGCCACCGAACTCCACATTCTCATGATCACTTGTGGCCCAAAACGGCTGCTGTCAAATTGGACACCATCATTTTCGACTCGTTGCCCCCCGGCTCGAATCTGTTCAACATCCTACCCTACCGTACCACACTGTCCAACCCTGCTGCCTCGACCTAGCTCCGTACGGGATATTGGGGTTGTCGATCAGTCTGTTCACCGTCGTCACTGGTCTGGTACCCAGGATAGCCTAAGGCCCTCTGCTCCACCCGTCCCAATTACTGGAGAGCATTAAGCTTCAGACGGTTTTGGCTGGTCAGAAGTACCGACTGGCCTCCTAGCTTGTACCTCCGTCCGTCAGTCGGGGTTCCTGGTCGTCCTGGTCGCATACCTCCTCTGTCTTCTGCCAAACACACTTAAGGCTCGCTGATCCCCTCCCTTCGCGACTCGCGACGGATCTTCTTCACTGGACCTTGACAGACAAGTCACCTTCTCGGCAAGGTGACATGAATCTATCCCATTCGGGATCCCGCATCTGATCAGCGAACACTACCGGGGACTTTGTTTAACTTTTTATTTTATTTTGCACCTCCCTCAGCAACCACCACGAAGTCGAATTGCGGTGTTGGAAAGCTTCACTTTCCAACCTGGCCACTTTGTTTACTATATTCCGTCGAAGATGACTATGACTCTTGACAATCAACCACGATTCGGGGCCCTCAACTTCGACCACATGTCTTCCTACTCGAACCCTCCGCATTTTACCAACCCGTGGGCCTCGGGCTCGACTGGCCAGCATGGCCAGCAGGGCATGTACTCCCAGGGGCTCAATGCCAACCTGAGCAGCCTCGATTCCATGGCCAAGCACCACGCCGGCAGGCCAGGCCCCAACACCAGTGCCTCAATGGCGTCGTACGGGAGCATCCCGGTGACGGCTTCTTCAGCAGGTAGCACTCTCATCGCGGACGGCTATAGACAACAAGACTTACTCAATATGCCCCAAGATCTTCTAAACCTGAACCGAATGCAGACCACGTCTGCCGCGTACGGGGAGCCGTCGTACGCCACCGCGACGGCGCCGTCCCCGGTTAATGCGACATACTCCGCGTCCCCCAATTCCTATGATTCCGTATCCGGCTACGCGCCAGCCCCCATGCGCTCGACATTTGCTCTCGCACCCGAGGCCGACAACCGAAGGTATTCACAGTCGCCCGTCTCCTCAGTTCCCATAATCGATCCTGGCTCAGGCGATATGCTTCGTTCTCACCAGAATCCATTGGTTGACATAGATCGCAGAGGCATCCACCAGCCCGACGACCGAAGGAGTTTTGCCGACGCCCTTGATGCTGGTCAAGGTATGTTGGCGATGAGCCAGGAAACACCGCGCGCGATATACCCTCCAGGCAACCGTGGAAGGGGATCGGCCGATTCGTACGGCTTCCCATCGACACACTCGACGAGTTCTTCGATCTCGTCGGCAAGCAATTATGGTAGCGGGTATTATGCAGGCTCTGTCGATTCTTCGGTAAGCGATTACTCGACAGCGGGGTCCGATATCGAATCTGTTACGTCTCGAACATTACCTCGACCGAATTTGATGACTCAACCTCCTCCCGCGCCTCAGTCTATGATGGGTCAATTTAGTTCCAAGGTATCGTCTAGCACGCAGAAGAAACATAAATGCAAGGTTTGCGACAAGCGCTTTACGAGGCCTAGCTCTCTACAAACACATATGTATAGCCATACAGGCGAGAAGCGTGAGTCGCACGAGTGTGGATAGAGTCTGCTGAAGTCGATGTGGTTGCTGATTGATTAATAGCGTTCTGCTGTGAGGTTGAAGGTTGCGGCCGTCATTTTTCTGTTGTATCAAATCTGCGTCGGCATCGGAAAGTGCACAAGAATGACGCCAAATCCGACGCTGGATCAGAAGATCACCACGACGATCATTCTGACTAAGATGCGGCTTCGCGGGTTTAATGATACGATACGTGCAATTCTGCGCAGAAAACAAACAATTACGATTTTAGATCCCGTTACGACAACTGTTATGTGGATACCTCATGTCAAGTCACGCCAACTAGTCTCGTGTTTTTTTAGAGGAGACTAGCCGCCAGCATATTGTGTTTTTATTTCTACCCGACGCGTTAAAAAAAAAAAGAGGGTTGGTGGCTGTGGGGTTTTATGTGCGAGTATCGAAGGCATCATTATCATATGGTCGAAATCATCTGTTTACGCTGCGATTTTTTTAAGCAATATCGATAATTGTTTGAAGCGATGGGAACATGGATGTGCCTATAGATTTGGGTTGGGGAAGATCATTTGACGGCATTTTCGAGTCTTCTCGCAACCATCGCTCGTGGCTTTGCCTCCACCACACGGGGGTTCTGGTTACAATCAACACATCTAGGGAATTTTGTGGTTGCTATGTTTTCTTTTCTTGCGAGGAGATACCCTCACAAACGGCGTTCGGGGCAGCGGGAAACAACCGGAGGGGGAGCTGGGTTCGACATCAACATGCATTCGCTTTATACTATGAAGACACAACCGGGTTATGTCTACCGACCATGCATCAGGGTCATGGTAAGAGCTTCTTCACGGAGGAAAAGGGTCACGGAAGAGCGAGAACAGATGAGGGAGAGGAAGGCCGCCTTGTACTATTAGCCATGCCACGCATATACCCCCCGAAGGCAGAGCACTAGTCCTCCGAGTTGAAGGCCCTAGAAGGCTCGCTCGGCTGAGACACTTTACGTTCGCTACTGCCTCTGTAATCTAATGGTCGATATAAAAATTCCCCAAACAAAAGCAAAACGAAGCCCAAAACTTCATTGACACCTGGTGAGACTTAATCTAACCTTACGGTATTGGCGCGATTGAAAATCACTTCTATTCTTGTACCCTTTTTTCCCCGCGGCGCCCATCACCTGCTATTGGCCTATTGTGTCGGCTCGTGCTTGTCTGTGTGTGTGTGTGTGTGACATATGGGGGTGGTGAAAGGGCCATACGGAGGGAACTAGGATACGAAGCGGGAGAGAGAGAGAGAATAGATGGACAGGGTTAGACAACGCATGCCCATAACAATCAATACCCACACTACATATTTTCTCCGTGTCGCAAAGAAAAGTCTTGGGAGTCTATGTACAAGGTACACCACAAGAACCAAAAAAAGAAAAGAAAAGAAAAAAAGATGCCAAGATTGGGGAAAGGAGAGAGAAACGACATTTCCGTAGTGGTAAAAGTACCTAAGGTAAGTAAGAAACAAGAGAAAAAGATCGCTGCTGCAAGCCCCCCACTTATAAGGTAACTATCTAGAGAGCCACAGACCTGTCTCTCTCTCTCTCTCTTTCTCGCGCCCTTGTTTTGGCTCTCCCTACCTACGAATGAATGTATGTATGTATGTACCTACTACTCTACCAAATAAATTTATTATTATACTTTGTACCTTGGGTCATACATATCATTCGGCTTTGCGAACCGAAGAAGAAGAATAACTAGGTAGGTATTGTGTACATGGGATTGGTCCCCCCCAATTCTTTCTCTCGCTTTCGGACCTCTTTCTCCCTTTTGAAGATTATGTAATATGGGTTTAAGAATAATTAGTAGCTTTTTATTTTAATTTTTTTTTTCAAGTGATTGATACTACATGTAGCTACATAGGTAGGTAGGTAGGTACCTTGTAATAACTTTATAAGTCCTTAGGTATCTATTTTCGAAAGTTCCGAAAGGGACGGGAGGAATTCAACCCTCCTCCCTTCCCAGGTAGGTTCTTTTTTTCTTCTTCCCTTCTGCGCCACGCGTAAGAACACATCCAAATAAAACAAAGTGTCTTCTACTTTTTGCCCTTTTATTTTTATTTTTTATGCCTTCTCGATTACATCATCCATGCACATAGGTAAAGTACATTCTATAGATAGATTATATAAAACATACTGTATAACCGCCAGTCATCAAAGTCCCAGAGAAGGAAGGGGGGACCCGGAGAAAGGAGTAGTACATACAGGGGGGAGGGGGAAGGGTATATAGATGGGGATGGATGGGAGGACTGGGAATGCCGGCCGGGAAGGAAGGGAAGGGGCGGCGGGATCTCCGTGTCCCGCGATTTCTGAATCCCGGTTTCGTTTATACTAATAACTTGGAGAGAGTGTGTAGGTATGTGGAGAGGTACCTAGAAAGAGGAGTGAAGAGGTAGGTACCTAGGTATGTACCTTTCATCCTTTTCCTTCTTACACGTGCAACACACGCAATCCATATCCATTGCCATCCAATTGGTCATTCACCAGTATGCTTCGTACGTATTAGTGACACCAGTTTTCTCTCTTTAATTATCTTTGCCTACATCGAGAATTACACCGAGTTGACTTGCCTCCTCCACCCCCTCTTCTCCTTTCCCCAGAAAAAGTGAAACAGAAAACAACAAGAGACGGAGTTATTTCTTAGTTTCCTCCCTAGACCCCCCTTTTTCTCTTACGTCGAGCCTTCTTTTTATAGTATAGCATACAGGAAGGGTGGTGTGTGTATATGATTACCTACCTGTATAGGGAAAGAAGACTAGATTTAGGCCGAAAATATAGGTAGACAGAAGGAAAAAGGGGGGGGGGGGGGGGGGGGGGGACGAAATTTGGGGGGGGATATTACATCGTGGCAACAACAAAATGCCAAAGGGCCGTGTTTTACGACCAACTTAACGAATGGGCGCAAGGTAACCAA